>OY282521.1:13935978-14485978 GCA_958296335.1 Urtica urens | reverse complement strand
TTCCCAACAAACTTCTCAAACTCCAAACTCCTCTAAAGGTACAAAAAAAAAATTACAATGATGGATACATTTGATAAACATATGAAGGCTATGCAATCAAGTATAGATGGCGTTGTTGATGCAACGAAAGAAGGGAATCTTGTTATTCGAGAGAGCAATGCCATAGCTGAAAAAGGAGTTGATACTATTGAGAGAAGATGGCCAAAAATTTATTCGAAAGAGGAAGTTTATGCGGAATTGTTGAAGATTGGAGTTCAAGATCACGTTCAACTTGATGCATTTCTTTTTTTAATAAAAGACTCCTCCAAAATTCGCGCTTTCTTTGCCGTCCCAACCGAACGTCGTCATGAGCTTCTTTTGAAGATGATGTCTCAAAGTAACGAATACTAATATTTGTAATTGAAGGAAAAATGTATTTTGGTTTTGGCACTTCCAAACTAAATTGTTTTATTTTGTCTGGAATGTGTGTTGTTTTTAAAGAAATATGGCGTATAAATAGCTAGAATACTAATATTTTGAACATCAAGGAAAAATAGTTCAAAGAAGTTGTGACATTAAGATTATGACCAAACAAATAACTTTTATCATACTAATTAACATTAGAGAAAATTAAAATACACCACTTTCTTTCCTTTTTTTCCATACTCTTAAATGGATCAACTCATATTCTTTTTTTCTTACCAAACAAAGCTTTAGACCATCTCCAACCTACCCTTAATTTAGGTGGGGATGAGACATACTTGTTTGGTGTGTGAGAGCTCCAACCTACCTCAAATATTTACCCAAATTTGGTAAAATGAATAGTATCTACCCAAATTTGGGGTCCAACTATTCATCACCCAAATTTGGGGTCCAACTATTTTTAATTACAAATTCATCCACAAAAATATTAATATGTAATTTGGACCATAATTTAAATAATTTATACAAAAATACATATTATCATTGAGAAAAGAGAATAAATAATATGACATTAATAATAATACATAATATTGATTAACACAATACAACTATATTAAATACATATCAATTATTCTAATAGTTATACAAACACGATACATAAAAATTAAAATTACAATGTACGTCATATAACTAGAATTATTTAAACACAATTATATTTAATAGTCTGACATATCGGAGTTGGGTGCTATGATGTTACTAAAATACTGGCTAAAATTTTCATAACCTTTTTTATATTTTAATATCTTAGTATTAAAATAATATTTAATATAAATATAAGTTAATTTAATATTGTTGACATACAAAAATAAATTAATGTTTAATAAGATTAATATTGACATAATATATTAATAGAGGGGTTCATATGAAATTAATATAAAGTAATATTGAAAAGTATAAAAAGAGAATATTCTATTTTGGGTGAGATTTGGTGTTGTGAATTAGAGTGAAAAAACTGTAACTGCACCAAATTTGATAAAAAGTTAACCCAAATTTGTATTTTGGGTTGGAAATAATCTTAATAAGGGCTTCTTAAAGCAAATACTTTTTGGAAGCTAGTATATTCATGTATATGAATAAGCTAGAACATGTATTTACTCAAGAATATTGTATTTACTAGTATAATCTTTAATAAAAATCTGAATTTTTTTCCATATGATTATTATCAAGTAAAACCGGTGTAATATATACCATATTTAGTTTTTTTTTTTTTAAATCATAAAAAAAAATCTACATGAAGTTACGAACTAACAGTGCAATGTTTTATTTTTTCAAAAAAAGTTATGTCTCATTAATATCCTTTGGTTATAGTGTACGTAAGTCGGTCTTAATCTCCTTAAGTCTTTAAGGAAATAAAATTTTCCATAAAATAATCCGGAATACTATATTTATGATATACAAGCTGTATCACTTTCCATTATTTCTCTCTTTTTTTAAACAATGGAGAACTGAAGAAGTATCAAAATGAAAAGTTTCTCAAACAGACTGAGAGAATTATGTAGCTCGACAACACACTGTTGTAATAATAAATATAATAATACTGATGATGATGATAATGACAATTAAAAAGACCTGTGGATCATAGTGATTTGAAGTGAAAATTATCCGGATCACCTAATTGAATAAACTATTCCCCGATAACTTCTCGTTTCTCATTATTATTTGCGGTAATACCTCATTTTAATTCGAGACAACGTCAGTTTACAAGTTTGCTGTGCTGTTTACAGTGTTATTTTACTTTTTATTAGTTTTTACAACCCCATTAATAATAACGAAAAAAATCTGAAGGAACAAATATATATATATATATCTATATATGCCCACTAAATATTTGAAAATTAACAAATAATCAAAGAGCCACCAGTTATTTGGAGAATTTCCCCGATTTATAACTGGTTTCCAAAAATCTCAGAGAACAAGTTTGGAATATACTATTAGTGAACGTTTTATCTCCCAACAATGAACAAACTACTAAGTACCCGAAAGGCCTGTATTCATTTTTATGACTGCAAAAGAGTATTTTTACCATTTTAACCAAGCGACTTGGATTTGGTTCTACTGAAAGTCCAAGTATCAGAAAGACATGTATCTGTGTTTAATAAAAAGCCCAGTTGTCAATTTAAATGCAGAATACTCACTCATTGATTTAATAATTACAGAAATTAATAAATATTAGTAAAGCAAACTACTTAATTGTTACCCTTAATATTAATGAATTTTTTTTTAATCATACTAGTATTTAAAAGATAAGCCATAGGTACTTTTTGAAAAGTATATACAATGAAAGAACATAGTATATTTTCTCACTTGCTATAAAAGGAAAAATAAATGAAAAGAAGCGGTTATTGAGACAGAAAGATTAGATTGGTTTCTAAGCTTTTGAGGGGATATACAGATATCTCTCTTTAGCATGATCATTTGTATATAGAGTAGTAAATAGTACATATTAGTCTTCGAAAAAAATAGTACATCTTATCATGACGTGCATACTACACTAGAAGTCTACATCTAAAACTTGAATAATTTTTTTGACCATAACATCTTTGATAATATTCTTGAATTTAAAATAATCAAACCGTGCACGTGTGCAATATTAAGTTAATAAATAACAATTACGCACATGGTATCTTATACGCACTATTATGTGCTAAATTCCACGAATAACATAAAAAATAATATTTTGTGACCAAATCCCAAGAGCCAATTAGAGAATCAAAAGAGAAACAAAAAAAATTATGGCAAAAGGCAATTTACCATTCACAATGCTTGAGGAGTGACAAAAGGTGAGAAACCCATGTTGGAGAAGGGGAGCACGTGCAAGAGTAGAGTTGGCACGTGACCAAACAAGGCCTTTTTGCACGTGCCCTGCTTCTCCAACAAGGAGTTACTCACCAAGCACATATCGTCAACACTTTTAACTTCAGTTCACTTCAACTTCCTTAGAAGTTCTCACTCCTATCATTTTCTAATGCTTTGCTTTGTTTTGCTTTGGTGCAATGAAATGAGCAAAGAAGTTCGCTTCTATTTATAAGAGCAACCCAAGAGGGCAAAAGTACTTCTCTAGCGTAGTGAATTTAATGCCTTGTTGAACGAATATATTATTTGTTGTTACTTTATTAAATATATATATATATATATATATGCATAATAGAAAATAGAACTCTGCGAAGCCATATCTTATGCCATCATGTTTGCAAGCGAGAATTCAAAATCGAGACATCTAAGGAAACCACGAACAGACTTTTGTCTGCCCACATTTTAATCAATGTGAGAATTCTCTACCGTCCGATGAAGAGAGATCATCTAGCTAAATGTCTCAAGTGGGACCCATTTTTTCCCCTTTTATTCCTCTATTATTCTTTAACAATAATATATTTATTATTTTGGGTTTTTATTTTACCCTCTTGTTTTTTGTCATAGGGGAAGAAAATTGAGGATAGTCCAAAGGCAAAAGAGAAGAGAATAATGTAAGAGTGCACGTAGGCTTTGCGTGTTGAGGCACAAGTTTTTGAGTAGCGAGTGGCAAAAAAGAAAAAAAGAAAAATTATTTATGAATTATTAAAGGATTCTACTTGTTAGATATGATTCCCTATGTGTAGTACTTGTTTCCTTCTCACACAATTTATGGTAGTTTTTCATAGATTTGGAGTCCAAGATTTTCAAAGCATTTCATCACTGTGTGTCTTCAAGCCTCAAAGCATGGTACTAAAAGGACACGTCAGCATTAGCTCATGCCACAATTATATGTCCAAAAATGTGACACAAAACCTATATTCACTAGCACTGTAGTGCGTAGATCGAGCGTGCGATTTTGGCGTAAAATTTGTCACACACCATTTCGGACGGCAAGATTCTACGATGTTTCTTTTTAATTTTGGTCTCGTGGAAGGGTTTTTTTATTATTTTGTATTATCGGATTTTCACTTTTTTGGTGTCTTATTGCGGTGAATTTTGAAGATGAGAAAATACTAGACTAGACTATATCTATTGCCTTTACGACCTTTAGGCCTAAATTATTGTTTGTGTGTGGAATTCAGTGCGGTCGAGCAATTTAGAAAGTTGTGCATTATGATTGATTGATTTATTGTGGTGCATTTTCTTTTAACAACTTATTGAGTAATAACAATAGTAATAATAATAGTAAATAGTAATAATGATATTAATAGCCTAGGCTGTGTGTAGCGATAGACCTAATACCATTCAAACTCTAGTCAAATAGAGTAAAATAAAAGGGTAAGAAATAGGATTTAAAAAATCCGTACGGCTATGTTAATGTTACACATCTCATTATGTCTCTGATATCTGCACTGTGCCAATAGTATTATTAAAGAAAATTAATGAAAATTTGAATTTTCATAGTATTTTATATTTATTATGCCCTCGTGAAACCATGTGACCATTTTATTTATTTATCATATCCACACCCTTCCTAAGGTCCAATACGGCACCCAAAATATTGTTTATATTACTTGTTGCAAGCATCTCAGACAACATAAGCTGGCGATAATTTAAAATAAGCGAAATAAAGATTTGTGAAGTCAATATATATATAATATGTGTGTGTGTATTTATATATTGTGAAGTGAGTTTTAAAATAAGTAAAAGTGCCTTGTGGGAGAAGAACATAGATTCTGAATGAGATCATGATGAAATCTAGGGACATTAAATACTGCCGTGTGCATATTGCAATAACTTTTCTTTGTTTCTCTATTTTTTATCTTTTGAGCTGAGCATTTAATGTTTTATTCGGTCATACACTCATAATAATGTATGTTCGCGAGCACTTTTTATTTATTTAGGCTCAATCATGTTGCGTCGCAAGCTAAGGTTTTGAATTCCACCACCACTCGATGGATACCTTTGACTTGCCTTCACTCCTTGAAACAATAAAGAACAGCAACACAACAAAAGCAAAACAAAAAAGTACTTGAGTGCCCTGAATATATTTTTGGAACTATTTAATTTCATTTAATTTAGATCGACCCTCTATTTATTATGGAAGAAAACGTTATGGACATGAGCCAGCTTTGTGTAGTGTGTTTCCATATATGTGATTCTAAAGACGACATTGTCGCTTGAAATGGGACTTCGATTCATAAATATATGTCTTGTTGAAGTATGGAAGCTAAAAAATATAAAAATATGTTCAGTACGTAAACGGCTAATAACTTCCGAAGAAGCTCATGCACCTCATGTTACATACATTTACTGCACTGATAACATAACTTGAAAAAAAACTGCAAAGAGAAAAGTACGTTATTCGAAGCCCCATTTCGCAGCAGCGAAGCAGAAACCTTATCATCAATAAATAAATTCACCCACTTCATATTATCTTGTATTAATGTATAAATGAAAATAACTTTATTGTGGTACTGGAAATATTTCTGGTCCTAAGTTTTTCTCTGCCCACTCATTTATTCTCAATACCAATAAGCCACTAACTTCTTCTCCCAAGCTCTCGAATTAATGTCTATTTTTGTTCTTAGGTTAGAAAAAATAGTAATTTGATAAGAAATCCCGCGCTACAAAAAGAGTTTACAAATTTTCAAGAGATGAACTGTCTTGCAATCCTCTGTTATTTGACCATTTATTTAATCAAACTAAGCAACAATACGACCGGTTAGGTTCAACATTTTCTTATCCTACAAGTGTACTCAAAAGTCAAGTTAAAAAGATACCAACTTTGCGTCTAGAAACTCATTAGATTTTTCGTTATCACTTTCGTTGCGTAGCCACAAAGGTAAATGAGCTAAATAAATATAAAATACATTTCCTTTTTCCTTTCACCACGGTACAAAAATGGTGTTTTTTTGCCAACTAGCAACGGGAAAATTCACCATTTGTCGTTCGATCCAGGTTTCTTCGTCACTTAAAATTGAAATTCACCTGGATGAGATAGCGCATTCTTATCTGCTCCACGTTGTAAACTATGTACTCATTATACATTAACGAACCCTGCAAGAGAGGAAATTAATTCAAGTGAGACTCAGGATATGCATGACAAAGATTCATAACCCGTTTAATGTGAAGCTTTCAATGCCAAATACCTTATGGCGTGGATTCTCTTTTGGCTTCCCTTCAGGAATCAGAACACCGTCATCTAGCACCCGGGCCTCTGAAAAATCTGGAGCTGTTCTTCCAACTCCTTTCGTACTGCAAAGAGAAAAATGGTCTTTTACCCTCACCAAATATAATTGCATTTAAAAAAAAAAAACAGAACGTGAGCAAAATTAAGAAAAGGAGGAATTCGGAAAGAGGGTTGTGATCTACAGTTGAGATCATAGAGTTTAGTGTGCAAAATTCATGTTTGGTAATTCTAGTTTGTCAAAGTTTCACAAAACGGATTAGATAGCACACGAGCTTACCAAACACTGGAACATTAAGCACAAGAAAACCAATCCACGAAGAAAAGAAAGATAAGAATCACAGACCTTAGCTTTCCTTCTGGCAACTTATCCGCATCATACTTTGCAGACTGAAGTTCAGCCATGTCACCAAGTGCAACCTAAAAAACCACCATAAGGGTAGAAATTACTTGAAAAAACAGTTCCAATGGTTTTTTTTCTTCTTTATGTTTTTGCTCTGTTACAATGTCACTATACATAAGGCAACCTCACACAAAAGCAACACTCCGGTTGTAGCACTGTGGGAAGCATAGCAATAGTTTGCACTTTTAGAGAACATGTCCGCAAAGTAAACCCCTTTCCCAAACATATAGCCAGTTACGGGTGCTTCGGGTGGAGCGATACGCAGACCTGACATGTTAAAAATATAACAATAATAAAATGAATCAAGTTATTAAGGAAGTTGGTTCATAAATTTCATCAATCGAACGCTATTGGGAAACAGATGGGAAAAAGCAATTACCTTGCGATAAAATGCCGGTCCAATTTGTAAGCCGGGAGCCATGCCATAGAAGCATTCTATTTTTGGTGTTTGAAAACTGTTTGCAATGGGGGCAAAAGGAAAAAGGGCTCAGACATTTTTCTTCCCTTTTTTTGAAGACTACAACTGGTTGGTAATTGAATCGTGCAATTTCACCTTTCCAAACCGGTCTGATTCACCCTCCCGCGAAATCCGGAATAAATGCGCAATATCAACATTATAACCTGAATGTGTTTTCGCATGAGTGTTCTGCATATATTTCTCAACCTGACAACAAATTTATACAAATAAAAAGTCAGTCGAATAGCATTAACAATTATAAGCGTGTGTATAAGCATATGTACCATGGTGTATTCGTAGCTATCAGCATCGATTGGCATCAGTTCACACTTCAGGCTTTTATAGCGGGAGTATAAAGGATCTTCCTATTGTGGTTGCAAGAACAAACATCAACAAAACTAAACATGACGTATGAATACTTAAAAGAATAGCAATCACAGTGATTAACTGTTCCTGGTCTCTTGTAGTCAAGCTTTTAGGAAACTAGTAACAAACATAACAGAGAGAAATATACCTGGGCATCAATATCATCCTTCAACAATTTTGTTGCCACCTCAATTTCACTCAATGCTTCAACCTTCAATTCGATTAGAGAATTAAAAGTGATGTCTCTTATACGATAAAACAATTACATAAACAACTAGGTGCTCAACAGCACAATCAATGACGACAGAAACTTGACCTTACCATTTCCAACTTTAACTTCAACTTCTGCGGGGAGTCGATTACGAATTTACCTGCCATTACATGATACTATGAATAAGCAGCACCTTAGAACATAAAATTACAACTTGCTGAAACATAAATATGTAGAGAGAGAGAGAGCTTACGCATTTTCTTAAAACCAAAGTCATGAGGAATGACAGTGTAAAATTCACTGCAAGACAGAGATTAGCTATAGAGGTCGCAGAATTTGGATCGCAATGTATCTTGTTATTGTAGAGAATAAACAGAAAATTACCCGCTTAATTGCTCAAGCGCTCTCCGATCAGATTGACCAATCACATCCGCAATTCTCTTAAGGACTCCATAACCCTAGACAAAACGAAAGATAAGATTCTTAAACAATAATTTTCAATGTATTCAAAGATGACATTGAAGGTATTATGCAAGAGGGAACCAATTAAACATCTCAATGCAAGATCTCCCAATATCAAACAAGTATAAAGTATTGTTCAATCGGTGAGAATTTGAATACTCTGCCCTTTTCTGCATTTTGATCACCTTCCTCAGTCCATCCGTGAAAACTAAGGAAGTATAGCACATTACTGAAATGCTTACCTTCAAAATTGTTGACTTGCTCAGTTTACCAAGTGGCAACTTCTCAGCATTATATCCTAGAAAACATACATATTAGAGAAAGCTGTTATTTTAAAAGAGTAGCATAAAAAGTTTCACAAAACAAAGCAAAAAAATCAATCAACCAAGACTAAATGTTTAAATAATAAATCCCATGTATGAATCAATGGAGTACAGGCCATTTATTGATCCCCATGATCAGCAATTCAACCTAATCCCAGACTAACCTATTTCCATCATCTGCTGCTTCATCATACTGATATTGCAAACGAGAGATATGAACTTTGCAACTCGTGATTCAAGTTTAGTTTCCTTTAGTAGTGCTTGTACAGTAGACACGGGCTGCTTTTTTATCTGACAATGGTTCGTAATAAAATGAGTCACAAACTTCATCATCAAATAGATGATCATAATGCTACTTTCAAGCATTCGAATTGATGTATCAGAACTTAAAAACTAAAAGAAAAACTCACATTCGATTCTTCTTCCTTTTCGTTGTAGTCCATTTCCAGCCAAGTATAGCTCTTATGGTGAGAAACAAAGTCTTTCCTGTTAGACCAATAGTTCTTGGTCTTCTCATAAAATTTCTGTTCAAACTCCTGGACAGCACTTTCTCGTGATGTGTAAGGGCCTAGTAGATTGTTTTGACCTTTCACACCTACTCGTCCCCATCTTCTATAAACCATGTATCTTCCACCATCATCAGATTCTACAAGTACACGAGAAATGCAAGCAGGTTAATTAGAACGGTTAGGAAAACAAATACTGTCAGCTTCTAACCATGTTTTTGCCGCAAAGTTCAATAATCCTGCTGAGTATATTGACCCGGAAAGTTAATTAGGAGACAGACACAAGATCATTGTAACATAAGAAAAGAGAGCTCACCAAGAGCTTGTATCATATAAAACTTGTTATTGTTGTCGCCAACATTTGTTTGGTTCAACATAGCATCATAAATATCCTCTCCCTGAATCAAAGAACAGCTCATCACAACAAAAACCCAGAAATGGAAAAACTGTGCAGTATCAACATGAAGAATGTTGATTAACAACGATACCTTAGATCGATATCTAAACTTACAATCTGTAAGACGTGATAATGTGACTTTATCTCGTCTGATAACCATTGATCCAACACGGCGCTTCCCTTTTTGGTAGCAGTGACAATCTTTTCTGTTTTGCCTTCTTCGTCCTTTTCTTCCTCGGCTGCCAGGCCACAGAGAATAACGTTCAATATTCCAGTTCTATCGAAGAGTAACAAAGCTCCAGCATATGATATCTTAAACAGAGAATTACGATCTTCGAATCTCCAAAAAAAAAGGAAATTGATATTTGCAACCACTGACCTCACTAACGTAGAACGAAGTTGATTTTGTTCAATTTGCTACCAGTTTTTTCCAGCAAACAGAAGACCTAACTAGAAAAATTGCCACAGAAACGAACAAAGCAAAAATACCTTTAACAACTTCATCAGCTGAGGGATTATCTGCGTCTCCGCAGAGTTTCTTTGCCGTGCCTTTCTTCGAGGTAGCTCTTTTCCTCTTGTTCCCCGGCTCTTCAACGGCCTTAGCTTCGTCTGACTCATTTGACCGTACCAGACCTTCTTCATCGTCTTTCGTTTTAATTTCCGTCTTCGCATCGACTGAACCGCCATTTCCGTCCGATGACTGCTTGCTCTCTTTGCGAATAGCGGACTCGAGTCTTCGAACCTAGAAAAGGTATCAAAATGAACAAGAAATAGAGCCAAATGTAGACACATACATACAGAAATACATATATAGAAAGGAGCGATACCAGGGTGGGCTTTATTCCGGCGGTGCTAAGACCGCGTTTGGTCAACTCGGAACGAAGTTCTTCAACTTTAAGCTTGCTTGCCATTTTCTAGAAGGGGGAGAAAAACGTCGATGGAGGGAAAATTCCTCTTATTTTGATTTATAAATTAAAGCAAATAATTTCTTCTCTCTTATACGTCACCGTTTCTTTGCTTCTTCTCTATAATGTGCTCTGTGGGTTGTGTTGTGTAGCGTCTTAAGCACTCTAATTTGGCGCGGGTTTTAGAGGAAGCTTTCCGGGTACGACGAGAAGAAGAAGAAAAAGAGCGACAAAGAAATAGTACATCTCTCAATAGTAAATACAAGGGTTGACTTGACATTGTTTGTTTGTTGCTCTCCACGTTCTCATTTCGTTTCTCTTCTTTGCATTTTTCAATTTTTATTGCATTAGTAAATACAAGCTTGTCTAGTCAGGTTCAATTTCGACCAATTTAACCGCTTAAATAATAATAAAATGGTTTATTTTAATCGTCCACAATCGTATGTCATCAATTGTGCGTTTATACTTTAATTATTCGTAAAAAATCTCATCACACGCTCAAGGATTTAAAGCGACCTTCACACCTCTCATCACACTCATTCAAGCAAGACCGACTAACAAACAGGAATCAAAGAGATTAATTAAGATTATAGTCACCACCAAAAACTGAGTTCTTTGATTAAAAATTAAAAATTACAAGGAGCAAGAAAACATGCTATTTCTTTGCATAAGTGATGAGCATGGAGTTCTGCTGAGTCATCTTGAAAGCCTGAAGGGCTTGCATAGCAATGGTGGCCTGAACATCGTCGGCGTACTCGACAAAGGCGATCCCGGGTTTTGCTTCGATCATTCGGACTTCCTTGAAACCTGAGTACTGACAGAAGAGCATCTGAAGCATCATCGGAGTCGTCTCGTGTGGCAGATTCTGCACAAACAGTATGCTGTTCGGCGGGGCCGGACCCTCAGCCACCTTCGGATAGCCTGCTTGCGAAAGCTGCACCACCACCAAAGAGAATATATACATAGATATGTATATATATCAAGTTTTAACAAAGCGTAAATAGTTCCCAACTTATCGTGCGAGCCACATTTTGGCCCTTGTACTATTTTTTGAAGCATTATTGATATTTCGTAGTCCTTATTAGTGTTTTCTAAAAGGAATACATATATATTTTTTTTATAAAATTGAACAATCAAAGAACTTGATATAAAAAAAAAGTTCAAGTAATTTGTCAGTTTTATTAAACGAAACCAAATATAAATATAAAATAAATAAATAAAGTTAAAGACATTCAGATTATGATTTATTTCAATAGTAGATAAATGGTTTTAAATGGTACATTTATAATTTAAACTTGATTGTTTTTAGTTGTTTAGGTGTTGAATTTTGTACCCAAACTATATGTGTATATATGTTGCAAACCAAACAGCTTTAGGATTATTTTGCTATAAAAAAAAAGTTTAAAGATCAACATGCAACTTGCATAATAGTTAAAAGGACTGTTTGCGCTCCAAATCCATAAAAGAAATATATCTTACAGGAGGTGCTGCGCCGTAGGCTCCAGGATAAGCAGGTTTCATGCCCGCGGCTTGATTAGCATCGATATGGTCTTTCCTTTTCTTTCCTGCCATATTTCAAACAAATAAATAATCTTAAGTGCTAAAACAAAACACTAGGAGTCTAATGCCATCTTTTAATGCCTGAAAAAACAGACTACCATCGAGCCGATATCAACATGCAAGCACATGGACAAAACGACAAATATTAAAATCTATTTATTTTTAACTAAGACTCTATTGTCGACGAATACAAATATGATTGTAACAATTGCGCACCTTTTTCTTCGTGTCGTTTCCGTTTCTCCCGTGGTACGAAAGTTCCATCTGCCTTTGCAATTACATCGGATTTTGTTTTTGCGTATTGTATTCTCTGTTCACATTGAAGAAGAGAGGAGTTATCAATAAATAATTGAACCACGATGGAAGGTCTCGATAAAGCTTTTTTTCTTCTTTTTGATAACTGTTATACATATTAACTTTCTGTCTGAACATTTATGGATAGATAAACTCATTAGATATAGATCCCATACAATCTGATAGAGCGCCCCTTGAGCCAAGAAAGTTTCAGATCTCTTATTTTAGATTTTGGAACTCTTTTCCAATCCTTGCGCCTAAAGTCGAGATAATCAAACCTTGTCAACCTTCCAATTTCCGCTCCTACCAAATATAACACTAATACCAGACAACAGTGCAATGCAGGCACGGACCAAAAAATCTTTAGAAGCTTAGAAATAAATCACTCCCTTTCTCATCACTACCTTCCTTACTGGGGTAACAAGGAATGTCTCAATGCTTGAGCTCACACACATAACTCAACGGTCACCTTATTTCACAAAAATCAAACCTCTGCTACGAGAGAAAACATGTCCACGCGTGAACCTCCTTACTGCAAGACGCAACACTTGATCTGCCTGCAGTTGCAGAATGGTTAATGACCAGAAACTCCACATCATGATTATTTTGACCTCGGAATGTTTGTGAACTCAATACCAACATGCATGTCCAACTTCCTCTAATTCAAGTCTATAACTCCTTTTCAACGCAACTGTGGAACCACAACATGTCATACATCGATAGCTCAAGAGTCATCATTGCAGTGACAATTTAGACCTTCACATCAGATTCCATGAAGACAACCAAAAACCAACATATAGAAACCCTCTACAGTGAGGGTATTTCCAGTTTGGCTTCACTAACGGTCTAATGTCAATGCCTCCAAATCAACGAAAAGAGTTTGCAAAGGAATTTCACCAATCACGCATCAGTATACCATGCCGACTGAGATTTTCGACAACAAGATGCTTTTAGCTACTGTGGAAATATTTAATATATGTCGTACGGTTGGTTGTGATGAACACCAGAGCTAGTTGTGGTGAAATATCAATCATCTCATAATTCACAAATGATAAAGATCAAGCATCCAACTCCATCCAAAGGCCACCCAGAAACAGTAGAAAAGACTCCCCAGTATCTTTCAGCAATTTCGTATCAGAGGACAAACCAAGATTACGTGTATGAACCTGCGCAAGATTGACATCCAGATGATTCCAATCAGATCCCGGGTGCTCATGGGAATGATATGCTCGAAGGGACAGCCTTAAAAGTTGGTTCTAAAGTCTATGTGCTACCTTGAGTGGAATCACTAAAGTGTTAATGCTCTGCTATCGACAGTTCTCATGGTCAAGATGATCGTGGGTGCGATGTGCACTTCATAATGTCAATTTGCCAACTTGATGGACATCGTATGGTGGTTTGTGCGATGATGGGTACTTGTTTGAGGACAGCAGATAAATCTTTTTCTTGGAACTGATCCGCAAGTGTTGTTAATGTGGTCACATTATTTTCGCAGAGAAATCACACTTATACACAAGCCGAATTTCGGACACAGTAGAAGCACCACTAAAGGGATCGGAACACGGATATGTTACCTTAGCTTCGAATGTGTCACGACTACTTCAAAGTTCCTGGAATTTACAAGACTACCTTATTTTGGTCCAATTCAACATTGATTTCCAAACAAACGACCTACCTCGAGAAATAGGGCAGCGAAGAACGCATGGCATTGAATATAAAACTACAGTCTACTAACAAAAGTAAAGACACCCTGGATCACAACTAATTTAACAGCGTGATATCTAAGAAATAAGTGAGAATATATATTATATATGTGTGAGAGAGAGAGAGAGAGACAAAAAAAACTAACCATAGGCTTGTCGTAGAAGGGAAATCCCTGCATTTGGCGAAGCGCATTGGCGGCAGAAGAAGAGTCCTCGAAGACGACCCAGGCTTGGCCTTTGTGCTTCAGAGTCTTGAACGCCAAAACATCCAATATCTTCCCGAACTGGGAGAAAACCGCTTTCAGCGACTTTTTTAGCTCTGTCGAACCAAAATTCAACATTCATTTCTCTCCAAAATAATCATTTCGTAAATTTCGTAGGGGAAAATTGGCATACCTTCGAGCTTAATTTTCTCGTTAAGATTGTTGATATAGATTGTCATGTTAGGTGGGACCTCTGTACCGTTATTGTTCTCCGCCATGGCTGTGTCCTGAAGCTCTCCGGTAGAGAGTCGATAGTAGAGACTGAGTGACCAAAGATCGCTCGATTTTGGTACCGAATGTGTGCCCTAATTTTGTCAGTAGCCTAATTGTTCCTTGGGCCTTCAGTTTGAAATCAAAACACAACTATTTGATTTTATTTTTTTTTAAACGGAAAAATTGTATTTTTTTTAACGAAAAATCTCATTAATACACAGACTCGTCAAAAGTCTTACAAATAATTCGAAAAAATTGTATTTAGATGCTTTTTTCCAAATATCGAATTATGTAGCTAGAGTATTTCTTTAACTTTTATCTTAATCGTATAATTATATTATACATCTCAACCCAGATTACTAAAACAATTATGCATAATGTATTAGGAAAAATAAAAATTGACGAATAAAGGTTGACGGAAAAAAAAACATTCGAAAATTAAGATTGTTTTATTTTCATATTAGGAAATAGAGATTGTGAATTTTACATGGCCACTTGAGTCAAACAAACACAACTCACGCTTGTTTTTACATTATGTTGAAACTTATCACAAAAATAAATTCATAAATCCTTCTAGCACGTAAATTTAACAAATTTTCGTTTCTCACTTTGTGTGACAAATTATAATCATATGTAGAAAAAAGATATCAATTTTTTTGTAATTTTGTGAAGTGTCGACACAAACTTGAGATTTTTAGAAAATAAAAGTATACTAGTTAACGTTTCAGTAACTCGTAGAATTGTATCATTTTTTCATAAAATATTTATAAATAACTTCTGTAATAAATTTTGCATTCTAATATGGTGAAACTAAATCTGTAAATTTATGAATTATTTCCTTGAATTCCACTTATAATTTTGTTGCTGAATTACAAAATTTAATTATAGGTGTGTGAGGACGTGAGCTTGCATTACTTTCAATATCTCTAACCATCAAGTGGATAGTTTACTTTGTTATATAAATACTCGCAAGGACCTTTAATTGTCTTTTTATTATATTCGCAGTCAACCCTATATACTAATTTCGACTCCAACTATTAAATAGAAAACATATTTAATTAAAAATTGTGATGAATTCTCAACTCCATATCAACGTCACGTATTCTTTTATATCTGTGGACAATTTCGTACATAAAAGTCGCAACTATCTCAACCCCGTTTCCTTAGTCATAACTCTTGTGGTCATCATATTTCAAATCTATACTTGTCTTGTGTTTCAGGCCAAATAAAATGTCAATATATGTCTCATAAAAGTACCAATCCGATCGTCAAAGAACTTCAAGAATACTTTTTCAAGATTTTTGTGTGGTGTGTATGTATTCGCGTGTACTTGAACGTCGAAAGTAGTGAATCGAAGTTGTTTTTGTGTTCTAATTGGTTGAAAGATCATATGTGATCCGTGATCGATCGCGGATCATTATTCATGTAAAATAAATCCAAAACAAATCAGAGCGACATTAGAGCATCTCCATTGCTTGGCAACAATAGTTGCTCAATGCCTATATAGCAATGACATATCACTTATTTTTAGAGATACTATTATTTTATAGAGTAATCATTGTGGTAATGGTGCAAATTTTGGCACCCATGCCACACAATTATCAAAATAAAAAATTAATAAAATAATCAATAGACCAATAGTTCAATTTGAGTGGGGACCATTAATTGAGTGATGACCAATTATTTAATTATAATATTTTTGTAAAAAATAATCAAATATTGAGGTGGATAAAAAAAAATATATATTATAATTGATGATGTGTATATCAACTTTGATTGCTTGCATTGGAGATGCTCTTACCATGCGTAATTTGCTTGATGTAAAATATATGTATTATGTTAAGTGTGAAAAAAAAAAGGTTAATGATAACTAGTCTTTATTAAAAAAGAAATTAAAAGTGATGATCTCACTTTCCACGCGACCACGCTATCTGTAGATAAGGATGGACTATGGAGGATATTATTTTTATTTATTTTCATAAAATGGAGGATGATATTATATAATTAACGCATCGAGCAGACTATAAAGCCGGTACGCCAAATTGGAACAGCACGCGATTATTAATCACAAAATCAATTATTGAAGACAGTTTCCGTTTGTTTACAAAAAAAATGGACTTAATGTTGATCATTTATTTATTGTAAAATATCCAACATTTAGTTAAAATTTGGTTTATGTTCTTATTGTTTACGTGACAAGATAATTAACAAGATTTTTTTACAGTTTTATTTTTCATTTCGAAAACTTTTGAAAAAATTTGGCGAATTTGTTTTAAAATCTTCGTTAAATTTTAACAAGATCATTTATCAAAATATATTAAAGGTTGATTATTTTGAAAATTCATTATATTTAAAAAAATTATACTACTTAATAACCTTATTTTTTAAGTCAATTAAACACTAATTAACAAAAAAAAGTTGAAACTTGTACTATGATCAATTCAGCAGTTTTGATTCATCTCTATCTATATCTATTTTCTCCTTCAACGGACTTTCGGAATCGGAGTGTAGACAATTATTTGGTTGTGGCTAAATATCTGTGTGGTTGGAAATCGTGTCAACAAAACAGCAAAAGTAAAATTCAAATGCATGTATATCATAGGCAGTACGCAGTGTGGCGAAAACATGCACACAATTAATTGTTCAGACTTTAATAAAAACGAGGAATCAAGTGGACTAGCCGTCTCTGTTCCTCTTCTCTTTCTCTCTCTCCAAGGAAAAGAGCAGAAGCAAGTTACAGCCTTGTAGATAGTGAGACAGATTCTGAAATTGAAGCAGAGACTACTTGCAATGAATCACGTTATATTTGCTGTATCTTATTAAAGTTAATTTTTTAAAAAATATTGTTGCTCTTTGAGTCGTGTACAAGCTAGTTGGTAAATTTTACTCTTCAAAATTCTATTACGGTTTCGTCGGTGTATTTAATATTAAATATATATTTTTTCTCAACAAAAGAAACAATCAGACCACTAGCCCAACAGTTTAACATTTTTTGTTATTTATAATTATTTACTTTTTTAATCAATGATAATTTCATAATAAATTCACCACAAAAGTCACATTCTATTACAAAATAAAAGTAATGTACAACTAAAAATAATTTATAAATATTTTAACCGTCGTCGGAGAAATAATCAAGTGCATCTGGCAAATATAACAATGAATCAATTTCCTTTTTAAAATACAACAAAATAAAACAATGAATTCACAACTTTTTCAGGATGAAGCGATATTGGGATTTGGGAATGGGAACCATTCATACAACACAATCTAATAGACCTTTTATTATTTGTGTCGTCAAAGTGAATATGTCACGTTTTATATGGCTTTTTAAAACAAGGAAGAGAGTTCTATGAAACAACGTGGATATAGAGAAGTTGAGTTGAACTCACCATTTGACCGTTATCTTGGACTTACCTAGACTTTTCGTACGTCAAAAGTGGCAGTGGGTCAAATACAATGGGTAGATAGAAAGAAAAAGAATCATAGTTCATAGAACATAAGTAACCAACATGGAAAATCTCCGCCGCCTCATCCCATGCCCAATGTCGTTACATGTGGACGGCTAGGATGTCATTTGATGGCAAGTCAACATAATTGGAATCAACGCGCTCACGCGCCGGGCTTTTCCTTCTACTTCTCGTTTGGCAAAGTCTTCTATGTCGCGCATCACGTTGAAGAAAATAAAAGTTTATCCAAGTGTAGCCGTCTGATCACGTTCACACTTTCAAATTGCCAAGTTATTTTTTTTGTTATTTATCAAATTCAGTGATATACACGTTCTCTTTAATATACACCAAAACAAATCTCTCAGTGTATTTGAAAGTAATTGAGTTGTTTTTCAATTTTATTACCAATCTGTTTCTTTCACATTATATTACATAAACAATAGGAACATATATTAGATAATAACATGTCCCAAAAAGAAAGTATAGGAATCAAATTAAGTGTGTATATATATATAGGAATCTGTTTCCGCTACATTGTTACTCGTTTTATCTAATAATTATTGCATTTTAACATCCAATTTTTTTGATATAGGACTCTTATATGATCAATATTTAGAGATCAAATTAATAATATTTTACGAATAAATAAATAGACCGTTTATAAAAAAACAAATAAAACAATAAAAAAATGGAGATAAGAATGATAACTTTTGTCTTCTCGATAATCTTTTCATCCTCTTTATTAACGCCTCATATGACTCCAATGGCTCGGACGAGAAATGATTTGAATTTTTGAACTAGAATTATGGATTTCAGCTTGAAAATAGGGCTGACTGTTCTCACAATTCTATGTCACTACCGAGCTCGAAGACTTTGTAGTATACCTTCATCTTCTCTTTAACTTTATTTCACGGCCATGTCATTTTTTTTATCTACTAAGTAGAGCTTCCATACTGATTTTAGTTACGAGCGAGAGAGAAAATATTAACTAATTTTTTTATTATATTCCAAATTGAAAGCGAAGGTAGGGGATAGATAAAAGTATTTAAATAATTTACATGTTTTATGTTATTTGTGGCATTCAATCTAGCGGGTTGAGATATTAATACTACATTTTATTTGAGGTTTCTCAAGTTTTCGCTAGTAGCTATTAACCAAAAAAAAAGGGGCAAACAATATGAAATACCATCGTTAATTAAACAAAAAATTAAAAGAACAATAATCAATTATTGAATGATATCCATTGTGTTTCCTTTTTTAATAATAATCGGATCTGAATTCAAATGGAACGAAAATTTTGGAAAATAAATTAAGAAAAAAATTAATAGATTGACTCACGCATTAGTTTCACATGCTCATTTATTTTACAGAGCAAAATAAAAATAAACTAAAACTAATCCAAATTTACATGTTCAAAAAATGAATAACTCTCTAGTATGTGTCTTAAAGAAACAAATGAACTCGAATTATGTTGAGAGAGATAATATTATAATCATACCATAATTTAAATATTTAAACGAATATAACCACTAATGAAAGAGAGATATAATCACTTTGAAACCTTAGAAGTCAGACATAATGAAATTACTTTAAATCAAACCTCAAAATGATAGCCTAGTAAATCATTTTATCTCTTTCATTTTGCATACATCTCATAAGTTATGGTTTAAATTAGGCAAAATGATTCAGCTAACTAACCTTATTTTTAAAAATTGAGTTTTATTTCTGAAACTAAACCAAAATTAAGTATTTATGAGATTTTTGGCTGATTTGAAAACTCAAAATTTGCAAGCGAAAGAATTTTTAAAAACAAAAAAATTGACCATAAAATCACGTAAGGAAGCATAATATAAAACACAATTAAAATAGGACATTACGATATATTTTAAGACTCAAAAGGAAAAATATTAAATAAGTGTATATATGAATACTTTAAAACTGAATCATAACACAAAATAAACAAAACTTAATAAAAAATATAGGATGTTGTTGTATCCCAAATTTAAAGGATATATAACGGAAAAATCAATTAAATTGGTCCTATAAAATTAAATAAACTGATTTATTTCTCAAAAAACAAAAAAAAACTTTCATAAATTTAAAATAAGGGATATAGTGTAAAATCAAATAACAAAAATATTGTAATCAGTTTTAGCTATTTTACAAAAAAAAAAAAATATTACACGTGAACTAAAATAAAATTTTATTATTTGATTTGCTTTAGTTGGAGCTATTTTTCTCCACACATTTGAATCTTGTATAGCAAATAAATCTTTATACTTGAACTGTTTTATTCATTGCACCTATTGTTAATAATAGTGTAACAGAATCGGGGCTTTTCTTTTGCAATTATTTATGTTTTTAATCAGCATTTTTTTAAACGATACTATTTACATGTTTTAGAAAAAGTCAACTAACTAATTGAGTTTGTTCATTTTTAAATAGAGCACAATAAAAAGACAGTAAAAACATTTGGGCAAGTGAGTAAAAGACAATGATTATTTAACAAAGAAATAAATAAAATAAAAAATTGGTCAGATTAATATTACGACTGTTCAATATAACTACTATTCCAAAGTTAATAAAAAAAACAAAGTTGTTTATAAAAACTAAGGTTTCTCCTTAAAATTTTAACTTCTTCGATAACACTTTACTAAAACTATTTTAAAAACTATTTTAATAAATTACTTGAAAAAGAGTTGTTTTACAAAATTTATTTAGTGTTTGATTAATTGTTTTTAATTTAGTTTTTAATAAAAATAAAAACTGATTTAGCGTTTGTTAAACCAAACAAGATTAAAAAAAACAGACTAAAATAACCTTGAGACGTAAATATTTAATAAATATTATTATTTTGGTGTTTAATTTATATATATATATTAGTACTGACATAGTATTTAAATTTCGGCGATATAGACCAACAAAATAAAATTTCATATTTAAATATAATTTTGAGTAACAAATATATAAATCATAAATTTGTCGATTCTATAAAACTTCCATCAATCTCATCTCTCAAGTTATCGAAACTACTTGTACAAGTTTTACGCTCTTCATATTGATCTCCAATTTATTAAAAGATTTGTTATTCAATAGTTTTTTCCGTCTTTTATGAAAATTTATAGATAAATTATTAAACTGTTCGAACATGTAATATGTGTAATGAAGATTGAACGTGCAATCTCATTATTATGATTATAAATTGACTTTGTTATGAAAGTAAACGTAATTTACAACCCCAAAATCAGAATCCAAAAATTAAGATTTTTAGCTTTAAAAAATTATGACTTAGGTTGTTTTAAAAAAAATTAATTTATTTTCAACCAAACACTAAAAATATATTTTAACTTTTATAAAAAAAATTAAAATGTAAAGCAGTTACTATATTTATTATTTAATCCATTGATAGATGATGGGAATTGTTCACCATATATTTCAATGATAAACTTTGTTATAATATATCCAAAATATATTATAGTAACTTTGTTCACCATATAATATATCCAAAAAATTTGAATTCTAGTAACTTAAATTAAAAGGATATTGGATTTGATTTGTCAATGATTAATGTCAAACATCTGATTAAGAAAAAATCAAACATTCTAACAAAGTCGCAGCACAAGAATAATTCAAAATCTCGGTTTATTTAATTGATGAATAATCATTATAGTAGGGGTAGTGTCGTCATTTCCCTCAACCTAGTAGGAAAGCAGAAGGAAACGCCTCTTGAGAAGGTCCAACAGGTGTCAGCCATCGAGTGGGTTTCAGAAAAGCCACGAAAATCTCTTCCATCGCGGATTCCAATTCCTACTTAAGACGTCGACGTTTCAAAAGAACCCCAAATATTCACCTGCCTATATAAACCCCTCGTCCCCCACTTTCTCAAAATCATCTTCGCCAATGCAACTTAAAAAATAAATAAAAACAATAGAGAGAGAGAGCCAGAGATTCCTTGGTTGTTCTTCCTTCGCCGCTGTAGAGAGAGATAGAGATATACTAAGAGATTCCGAGAAAACTTTCTACAGTAGCGATATATATATATACACACCAAGGCAAATAACTCTACCGATTACATCAATGGCTCGCTCTTTCTCAAGCGCTAAGATCATCTCCTCAATCGTCTCCAACGCGATTGCTAGGTATACTTACACTTGCTCGTCGTATTGATTTTTCAAATAGATCTGAAGAAAAAAGAAGTTATTTGTTCGTTTGTTTTTTTATTCGGTTTCTTAACGTGGATTTGATTTGTTGTGGTGCAGACGAGGAAACTCTACGTCGGCGGCGACTTCCAGCGTTGCTAGAGCAGCTTCGGCGGCGGCTTCTAGAAGCGTCTCGAAGAATCTGACAGAGAATAAGGCTGCGGTTTCCGGCGAAAAAGATGCGTGGATTCCTGATCCAGTCACCGGATATTACCGCCCTGAGGGCGCCGCCGATGAGATTGACCCGGCGGAGCTTCGTGCCATGCTCTTGAAGAAGAACTAATTCTGATTAGTTTTTTTATTTTAACCTTAAAAAAAAAAGGAATTGTTTTTTTATATATATATTTTAATTATTGGCGAGAGGGAGAGATTAGAGTGATAGGCCGTTATAGGCTTTGATTAATTCCATGGCTTCTCGCTCGAAAGAAATTGAACTTATGTACCTCTCATTCTCGGTTCTTTAGGAATATTTTAATTAATAAAATATTTATTATACCTGTTACATACTCATTTCCATGAATAATAAGAAAATATTTTCTATAACGGTAATATAATTAAGATGAATAAGTCTATTCTCTGTTTTGCTTCGAATTCGGGTAAGTTAAAGGTTATTTATTAGCTATTGATAATGACCACAATTTACAAGCATAAATGACCTCAATAACTATGTGTGTATGTAGTTATTTTTTATTAATAATTTTGGAGTCAAAAAATTGGAGGAAGTCTGTTGCTTTATTCCATAAATAGTCGACGCGTGTGCCAGTGGATTTATGTGGTACGTACTTGAACGAAACAAAAAAACGTAAAAGAAATAAGAAAATATCCCCTTTTTTATTATTTAATTTCCATTTAAAGAAAAATACCTAATAATATAAATGGACGAGGTCTCACTTGTTTCCTGGTTCAGCAACTATAAAATACCTAGGGCGGTGCTTTGCTGCCACCTCTGCATCCAATAACACTTCGTTACGTAATACGCACCTTTAGGGAAAATATAATTAATATTTTTGTTTTGTAACAGTTTAATATCTATCATTTCTCAGAAATCACGTACAATCCTAGCCAAGTTTCCACACTGTATACATTACTTAATTTAGAAACAGTTAAACAATAATTAGATCGTCTAAAAGAAAACGTTAAACAACAATTAAATATTTTCATCATCATCTAAGCTTCAACTTATATGTCATATAATAATTGATGTATTTAATCACCGTAGTATGGCGAGTTGTTTTCAGGCAAATTTTCTTCTAAGCTTTTTAATAGGAGAAGTCGTATATTTAGAGAGAACTATCTATTTTGTACCGGCATACGCTACAAACCAATTTTTTTTTTTTTAAACTAACAAACCAATTTATTATATCACCACTATATATATTCGTTGATGTTAACGGGCTGAGCATTTGGTTGTTTAGGATTCTACAATTATTGCTCACCAGTATTTATAGAAAAATATATATTCGTGGCTGTGACTGACGTGAAGGATAAGTTAATCTAACAAGGAATCAACTCTAAATTATTTACAATATATTTGTCGTTGGATAGGCTCAAGATTATATTATTATTAGATTAAAAATGCATAATTTTTTTTTTATTTTGTTACAAATTTTATGAGCTTGGGACATCGTTTTTGTCTCTGCGTAACATATGCGGTGAATTGCTCATTCGACAACTTAATTATTAAATTTCGTAGCTGTCTCTGTAGAGACAAGCACAAGTTGGTGCTTGAAGAGGCAATCAAACAAAGGGGCAATATAAAATTGATGCGGACATTTTTATTCATGCATGCATTTGAGTTATATTTATGCGAGAATAATTCATGAATTTTATGTGAATGGTTGGGCTTACCTAACTTAATTAATTTTGTTCGCAAATTGTCGTACTTGTCTACCAAAAATCAAATGGAATCGCCAATGCAAGTTATATTGTGTGTATGTGTGTATACACATACCTATACTATATATAGGTTCTGAAAATCGTCTGTGAGAAGTGTCGGATGGTTAAATTGATTTTAAACACAACTTGCACGGCTGTGCGTATCTCTGTATCAAAGTGTGATGCAGATTTTGAAGCCTACTTTAAATCATGGATGCTTATCCGATAATTTCCAAATTACAATTACTAGACTATTGAAGATTAAACAAAATGACTAGATTGACACAATTCATACTTTTAGATGATATTTTAAATTGATGGGTAGCGTGAAAAACTAATTGAAGTTCGACGAAAGGTGACACGTTTATCAAGCTAAGCAAAATATCCAATTTATAACATTTTTTTAATAATATCTCAAAATAAAATTTAAAATTGAAATCGGACAATAATATTTTTATAAACAAAACACACTAGGACAAAAAGAACTTTTAGAAGCGACAAAGTCGCTTATAATGTATCACTTTTAAAAACGTCGCTTCTAATGTTTTGAAGCGACTAGTCGCTTCTAAATCACCCTTAGAAGCGACATTAGAGAGTATTAATTGAAAATTTTAAATTATTTGATTAATGTATAATGAAAAAGTATTAATTGAATCTTGAAGATATGCTAATATGTTACCCTTTGTATGTTATATGTATTTGGTGAACTAAAAGTGATAAGAAAAAAATTAACGAATGAAAACAATAAAATTGAAACACTTGATCCTTTAAAAAAAAGTAATTTTTTTTCCAAAAGTATGTATTGCTTATAATTTATTACTAACTTATTCTCGTAACTAGATTTCGGTAGGAATGAGTTTTTCAAAATTAAAATTATTAAAAAAATATTTAAGATCAACTTTGTTGCAATAGTTGTTGAACAAGTTAGTTGTGTTTTCGAATGAAAACCATATGTTATCCGAGTGAATTTAAAAATCTCCTAATATATTTGCATGACAAAAAGCTATAAATGTTAACTTTTTGGATATTTATTTACTATATTTGTTATTTTGTATGTTTAATTTTTTTTAGGTACTTGAATAAAAATAGACAACTTGAAAACTCACGCTCACAAATATCTTGGTAGAATTTTTCAAAAAAAAAAAAAAAAAAAATTGGTAGAATTTTTTCCTTAACTTTTTAAGCTTCATAAGATAATCTTACAAATACGGATTAAAAAATTAATAGTATTAGGTTGAATTTTATAATTATTTTTATAAGGTCTTATATTCATGTTTCGTTTAATTGGGTCGGCTGTGGTCATATGCATGCAAAAAAATAATTAGGGATATATCAACCAAAGTCATGATATATAACGAATATGGAGACAGAGGTTATTACGAATTCACGACAAACATTTACACTATGTTGCTAATAATCGTAATAACACGATTTTCGCACACTTACCATTTCTCATTTTAGGGTTGTAACATTTTTTAAATCCCATGTTTTGTTGGAATATAAATGTTGAAAAATTGGTCAAAATGTCACCAGCATTAATAAATTTTATCATTTCTCTTTAAATTATTTTTTTCCTGTTTGTTTTAAGAGTGAACAAATCATTTCTTAAAAATTAGTCTACATAGATTTCTTATTTAGACGTCTGACAATATATATATATATATATATATATATATATATATATATATATACTAATTGTTTATTGTTGGTCGATGATGTCTATTGTAGATATTTATCATACAAAAAATTGGCGAAATGGTCAACGTTTCCTACCTTCATTTTCAATATTGTCAACGTTTCATTAAACTTATATTAATGGCTCAAGTGTTTACGTGTCAAACTAATTGATTATGTTTGATTTTACTAAATTTTCTGTTAATTTTTTATTGTTAACATAAGTTTCACTTGAGCCGGGACATTAGACCATCTCCAACCTAAAACTCAAATTTGAGTTAATTTTTTACCAAATTTTGTTCGGTTACATTGTTTGCACTCATAGCCCAAAAAATAATATTCCCTTTTTATAGTTTTCAATATTACTTTATATTAATTTCATATTAACTTCTCTATTAATATATTATGTCAATATTAATTATATTAAACATTAATTTATTTTCGTAGGTCAACAATATTAAATTAACTTTATATTAAATATTATGTTAATATTGCGATATTAAAATATAAAAATAAATTAATAAAAAAAATATTATTTTGGATAACATTAACATAAAAAAATATTACATAAAAATTACAATTTTTTTTTCTACTTATATGGTGAACGTTATAATTTTAATTTTCATGTATTGTGTAACTATTAGTATAATTGATATGTATTTAATATAGTTGTATTGTGTTTAATAATGTATTGTATTACTATTAATGTCATTATTTATTCTCTTTTCCCATTACTAATATGTGTTTTTGTATAAATTATTTAAATTATGTTCCAAATTAGTGGGTGAATTTGTAATTAAAAATAGTTTATGGGTGATGAATTGTTGACCTCAAATTTGGGCATATACTATTTGTTCTACCCAAATTTGAGTAAATATTTGGGGCAGGTTGAAACTCTATCACACCAAATATGCCTAATCCATACTCAAATTAAAGTTGAGTTGGAGATAGTCTTACGCAAGTTCAACTAAACGTAAATCATATTAAAAATGCATTATGTTTAGGCCTATTATACATAGTGGTAAATTGTTTACAACGTTAAATAGTCTTTTCACTCTCTTCTAATCTAATGACAAACTAACAAAACAATTTTTAAGAAAATGAAACAAATTAACGTAGAATGTAACAATTTGGGACCATCTTTCTTAAGTGTCTAGAGGCCAAGTTTAGTATTAAAGCTGTCCTCCTTATTCAAATTCTTTTTTCATTTTTTTGATTTCCTAGTGGCAGTTTTGTTTAATTTAATTCGATTATTGTATTAGTATTTTGCTGTAGTAATGTTCTTGTATCGGAGTGGAGCAATTATTAGAATAGGATTTCATGTAGCAATTATATGAACATAAAATGGCACTTTAACAAATAATTTATCAGGAAATACACATGCACTTGGTTCTAATATGTTGGGTCTATCAGCACGCACTCTCATGCAGTTGGGTTCTATCATGTTTGGTGGGTCTATAAGCAACTACGCATATGGTTTCACTAGTAGAAAAACTGGATCCCACAACCCTTAATAAGGGGTGTGGAATTTTCCCACAACCTTTATTAAGGGTTGTGGGATCCAATTCCACAACCCTTAGACATCCGGTGTGGAATGTTCATACTTTTCAAACCGGATGTATATTGGTTGTGGAATATTCAACAACCAACCAATTTTCGGTTGTAGAATTCAAATTTTGTTGAACATCCGGCGCCGCGGCCACGTTATAACGGCGCCGCGGCACCATGTCCCACAACGGATCAAAACATCCGTTGTGGGAGTCGGCGCCGCGGCGCCGGTATAACGTCGCCGCAGCGCCCTTGTCCAGTGAGTGAGTCCCCTCAAAATTTATGTAATTAACTCTCATAAATCATATAATAGATGCAGAATGTCTTTAAATATACACAATCAATCTAAAAAACATTCATACATTCAAAAGTCATCCAAGATCATCGTATACATTAAAAATCATGTGAAATACTTACATCCAAAATCACAAAATGTAACTAATCATCACATTCAACAAATAATTTTACATAGGTAATCCATTCTTCTTTTACTTTCTCTATTTCTACATTTATATACGTCTTTTTGTTTTCTAATTTACTAAACTATATCGCATTCTGTGTTACCACTTTGTCTTCGAGTGACCATTGACTAGATGTACGTTGATTGTCCGTCACCAAGAGCACCTTTGCGTTCGAGCTTGAAATTTGAAAAACACCCTATAAAATGAAAAGTATGTACCTTGTTTAACAAACGCTCAATAAGAAAAAAAAAATACATTTTTATCAAATAAAATAAGTCTTGTGAAATTTGTATTTATAACAAGATATCGAAGATTGTTGGACAAACCTTAGCTTGGATAACGTTTCCTTTGCGCTAATATCACTTTGTTGAGATGTTGAGCAAACAATTTAAACTTGGAACTAATTACCTTGTAACAATTTAAACTTTGAATCAATTACCTTGTAATTAATGTAAACAATCAATACATATGTAAAGAGTAGGTTAATACATACCTCGGAATTAGTTTAATGGTAATGTCGTCTAGGTTTCCTTTTACAACCATGGCTAGAACTAGTAGTACTCGACATTGAATCTATAAACACAATCAAAATACAACCTCGATATCTCAATATAAACCTAAACTAATTCAAGAACTCATACTCTAATTATCTAACCATATTATCCATTCCAAACACAAAAAAAAATATCTCAATATCAACCTAAACTAATTATCAATTTCAAACCAAAATTAGTAATAAACAAAAACTAACCAATGTGATGAGAAGCCGTTGATGGCGGAGGTGAACTTTCCGGTGAAAAGTGAGGCGGAGATAGAGGACGGAGGGAAGGAAAGGGTGGAGATAAAGAGGGCGTGGGCGTGGTAAGGAAAGAGTGGAGAGAGAGTGAGAGTGAGAGAGAGGGCGTAGTAAGAGAGAGAGAGAGAGAGAGAGAGAGAGAGAGAGAGAGAGAGAGGCGGAGTGATAGAGAGAGGGCGGAGTAAAGAGATGGTGAAGAGAAAGAGAGAGGTCGGAGATGGAGGGAAAGAGAAGGCGGAGTGAGAGTGAGAGAGAGGGCGGAGTGAAGAAAGGGTGGAGGGAAAGAGAGACGTCGGAGATGGAGCGAAAGAGAGACCGGACGGAAAAGTTCGTTGAAGTGACCGGAGATTTATGGGTCGCCGGAGAAGAGAAGATTTTTGAGAGAAAATGAGTTTTGAGAGAGAATGGGTTTTGAGAGAGAATGAGTTTGGAGTGAAAATGAAGAATGAAGAAGAAGAAGTCGAAATATTACTTTTGTGCGAAATTTGGGCGGGATTATGAAAAATTTGAAATTTTCACAAATTTTAGACATTCCACAACCCTTGTGAGAAGGGTTGTGGAAGCGGCGCCGCGGCGACAACATTCCCAGAAAAGGGGGCCGCGGCCCAAAAAGAACTTCGCCGCGGCCCCCGTGACTTACAGAGTCTAGGTAGACTCTGTGAGTCCACGGCGCCGCGGCGAGGTCAATACGGGGCCGCGGCGCCGAGTTCAAAATACCTCTCATGAGGTTGCACAACCCTTTTGAGAAGGGTTGTGGAAGTGGTGCCGCGGCGACGTGTATACAGGGCCGCGGCGCCGCGTGTTTGCACAACCCTTTTGAGAAGGGTTGTGGAAGTAGTGCCGCGGCGACGTGCATATGGGGCCGCGGCGCCGACTTTTTTTTTTATAGTTTCCACACCGGATCTTTGGATCCGTTGTGGGAAGTGGCGCTGCGACACCATAAGGCGTCGCCCCGGTGCCGCTCCCACAACGAATGCATTAAGGGTTGTGGGACATTTTAAAATAAGTAAAATTAAACAACCCTTATAACAATGGTTGTAGAATAAGGTATATTCCACAACCAATATTCTAAGGGTTGTGGAATACACTGAAATTCAGGCCTTCCCACAACCCTTAGTTATAAGGGTTGTGGGATCTTGGAATCCACGCCCCTTACTAATAAGGGTTGTGGAAAATCGGTTGTGGGATCCAATATTTGTAATAGTGTTTGCAGTTTGCACAAACAATACAGTACCAAACTAAGTGAGTTAGAAGGGACGCAAAACTTGGGATATCTCCAATCTCTTCAATGTATTTGGACCTCAAATTGTAAGGAACATTTTGTGACAATGAATGTCGCTACATGTTCATTCTCTTGGAGTCTTACGTTACTATTTTGTATGGTATCTCCAACTTTTACTATTAAATTGGTGTTAGTGTTAGGTGTTAAAAAAATTTAATCTCCAACCACAAAATTTCAGAGCAAAAATATTATTCATCATTATTATATTATTAAATCTATATAATTATTTATTAATAAGTTTTAATAAATTATTATTATATTTGCCTTTTTTTATTTATATGATAAAAATTATTTATTCCACAAAATCAAACGAAATAAATAAATAAAATTACCATATTTAAAATAAACAACATAAAAAATCATATATTTAAATGATGGTCTAAATTTTTTCTATGTATTTTAAGAGTATGTAATATTTATTTGTATTTATCTTTATTAAGTGCGTTTAATTTGAATTTTAGTGTGTTTAAATTTTGTATGTTTTATATGAATCTTATTTTTATATGTTTTTGGTAATTAATTTGAGAATTTTGGTGTTTTATAAATATATATAAAGTTATAATATTTTATAAATATAAAAGGATAAAAAAAAACTGTCGGGTGAATAATATCACGCAATATTTGGTGTGGTACTGTTTATAACATAAAATTTGGTGTTAGAAATGCAGTTTGGTTGGAAACAATCCTAACACCAAATTTGGTGTTTTGCCGGATGGTTGCACTTGCCCTAAGACCATCTTCATCCCGTTACTCTATTTTTTTACTATATTTTCCAGAATATGTCACATCAAACACTACCTCATCTCCATTTTTATTCCATTTTTTACACCAAATTGATATATTAATTTTACATTCAACTTCTTTTATTTATCTTTATACTCTTATATTTACTAAATATCTTTCAATTATATCACTTAATTATTCAAAATAGTTGCATAGAATAATTCAATATATAAATACATATAAACTTATATTAATATTTATTTAATAAAATGACAATACAACACAAATAAAATAAAATAAACTACAATTATGCATTCTAATTTTGATGTTATTATAATGTTTTCGGTATTAATATTAATGTTATTTTTTATATATTACTAATATAAATAATTTTAAAAATAAACATGATATAATTTTAGAAATCAATGCAAATATGTAAACTACATGCAGTAGTAAAACAATATCACGCCTAACTTGACGTGATAATGTAGCAAAAAACATTTTAGATAGAGTAGTTCCCTAGTAGGGATGGAGATGATCTAGGAAAAATAGATTCCCACTTTATTTTTTTATGAGGTTCTCTCTTAAATTTTCTCTCTTATAAATCCTTTTGATTAAAAAACCAAAAATTACAAGAACACGCCACCATTAGAAATTCATAGTTTTTTCTTTAACAAATTAGAAATTCAAAGTTGAGTGTTCTGATGTAAATAAATTAAATCAGGGTAGACAAATTTAGAAAGATCATATAATTTTTATACCAAAATTATTAAAAATAAAAATAAATTTTCACAAGTTCCAGGGTCATTTGATCCCCCAAGCCCAAGGTAGCTCCGTCCGTGAACATGAATGACCATGTTTTATAAAATATTTTAAAAACATTACACTTTCTTAAATCTATATGAGTGAGGATGATTGAAAATTTTCAGATCATAAAGGAATTCGCAGAGGCAGTAAAGAAATGTGACATGAAACTATAATTTTCCTGAGATTTTTGTGGTAAAATGATTGTCATATACACTCCCTTTACATTCCGGTATGTCGTAATTCATTCGTATGTAGTAAAATATATAATAAACATCACCAAATTGACATCTTTAAACAAACAAACAAAAAGACAAAAAAAAAAAAACAACTGAAACTAAAAAAAAAAAATACTAAACTCATAAGAATATTTCTGTTTTTTTCCTTCGTTCAATAATATGGAAGTCGTCTGTAGGACGTAACAATGACAGATTTGTATAACGCATCTGATTTATGACCTAACTCTAACAGCTGAAACTAAAGAATTCGATCAATTCAATCACCGTATAACCAGAACAGATCCTCTTAACATTCGGTAAAATTGGATTCAAACGAAGCCCCTGTGATAAATTGAAATTTGGAAAAAAAAAACCTAAATTGAAGGATTCGAAATCGAATTGACCTTGAGTTTGAGCTTCCTAATGTGTCCTCCATTGACGCAGTCCAATCCACACCCGCACTGAGGACATTCGAAGAAATTATCGACCGGGAACGACGCGGAGGCGAATCCAACGGAGAACTCCATATTGTCGCCGTTCAGTACGACCTCGCCGATGTTGAGCCAGAGGAAGAGGACCTTCACGCTGATGCCGGAGAGTCGAGCGAGCCTGCCTTTCGAGATCTGGCCGGTGATCTTGCTCCGGTATCGGAGCTGGTACGAGCCTTCCAGAGAGAAGCTGCACTGGCCGTCCCACGAGGCGCTGAAGTCGCCGGTGGCTTCGTCGAGCGTGTAGCTCTTCACGCCCTGCGGGAGGATTCCGATCGGAAAGTCGTACTGCTTGAGGATATCGTACGCCGTCGGAGCGTCGTCGGCGACGGAGGTGTAGTTAGCGGTTGGTGATAACGTGGCGAGCGGCGATAGGATCAGGAGAGTGAAGGACAGGATCGCCGCGAGTAACGCCATGTTTTAGTTGCGAGGTAATTAATTTGTTTTTAGGTACTAAAAGACTTGTTGATCATGTGGATTTTGTCATCTTATTATTTATATATATTTTTGGAAAACGACGTGATCTCAAAGACTAAATTACCGATACAGATATCGCTACCGAAATTTTGATTTTTAGAGATAATCGCACATCGACGGGTGTATCGATGAATATTTTATAAAATTATTCTTACCGATTATTAATTATACCAACAAATTATTGAGTGTATACCGAATACCGACAGATATATCGACAAATATCATATAACACATATATTTTTATAATGCAAAATATACATATATTGATAATCTAAATTTTTAAATTTAAATTTAAAATCAAAATTCGCAATTTTATATTTTATAATCTCAACTTTATATGTAAATTTAATATCAAAATTCGCAATTTCATATTTTATAATAACAATTTTATATTTAAATTTAATATTAAAATTCACAATTCCATATTTCATAAACATAATCTTATATTCTAAATTCTATGTCTATATCAAAATTCACAATTCCATGTTTTATAATCATAATCTTATTTTCTAAATTCAAAATCGATATCAAAATTAACAATTGTATATTTCAAAATCACAACCTATTATTATAAGTTCAATATCAAAATTCATAATTTCAAATCACTTTCACAATTTTATACTATAAATTTATAAAAAATCATAATTCCATAATCCATAATCAAATTGACAACTTTATATTATAAATTCAAAATTAGTATCAATTAACAATCTTATATACAAAATCAAAGTCACAATTCCATAATCCATAATCAAATTCTAATCCACGATACATTATCAAATTCACAACTTTATATTACAAATTTTAAATCAATTATTAATTAAGAATTTTATGTTTAAAATAAAAAATTACAATTTCATAATCCATAATAAAATTTTATCGACGATGCATAATCAAATTCACGACTTTGTGTTATAAATTCAAAATCAGTTATCAATTAAGAATTTTATATTTAAAATAAAAAATCACAATTCCATAATCAAATTTTACTCCGTAATCAAAATTACAAACAATGTTTTAAGTTATAACCACTATCGTCGGTAAGTATAAAAAATGCACTGTAATGATCGATAAAAATCGGTAATTTAGCTATAATTTAGATTTTATAACTACTCAAATCAGCTCGGTAAAAATCGATAAATTGACGATATTTTGGACCGGTATTATAAACCTTGAACTTAAACTCTCGATTTTTTACCGAGAAGTTGATTTTTGCGGTAAACTGATGGTAACCGTTGGTATTTTAAACCTCACCACTTTAACGATTTATTAAAAAATTAGTTAACATATTTTTTTCAACTTTTATTTCAAGGATATTCCTTCTAATGTAGCACACACTATCTCTTTCATTTTTATATTATTAATAAAATAATTATTTATTTTTCAATTGTTTTTTTAACATCAATTACAAGTTGAAAACTTGCTAAAAAAATACAATTATTAATTATTAAATTTCCTAAATTTTCATCAAAACATTAATTTTTGCTATAAAAAATCACTAATCTAAGTGTGAAAATACTATATTACAGTTCAATCAATTCACACCAACTTAATTCAGGCATTATGGTAATTTCATTTAAAGATATTTTAATATTTAAATGTATTTAGTCCTTCACACTAATTTGCACTAAATGTATTATGATTGTTAAGATATCTCTTATTTAAATTTTCATGTCTTAATTAAAGATTATGAGAAATTATGAAAACAAAATTGAGTGAATGGTAATATAATATTTTCACATCAAGATTAATAGCATTTTGTGCAAAATTAGTATTTTGCTGGAAAATGAGAAAAGACTTAATAAATAATGATACTTTGTGCAAATTATTTTATGAGTTTGACCTTTCAATTCCTCTAAAAAATTTGAGTTTCTTTTATCTAACTATTGACATTAGTCATTGGTTTCATCGACACGAGTAAATAAACAATTAAATAAAAGATTATCTAACTTTCAAATAAAGAATTTTTTTTTGTAATTTCAAAATTATTTGGTACAAAAGGCGATTAATGTTTGTCAAATTGTAATGCAGCACTAAATTTAATTACTGTTAATCTCGTATTGTCCGTACATCATATGTAATCATATTGAAAAAATTGACGTTGAAGAAAATGTAAATGAGTACAAAGTGTGATGCCGCTTGTGTTTGGTGTACATGTAGTCAAGGTGAACCGGTATTGAGGTAACGAAGCGTCTCAAGCTCCAAAGTTTGTGAGCGATGCACACAAAACATTCGTGGAGGCAAGGAAAAGATAATCATACACAAATGAGAGAATATATGGATTCATATATCTGGTTGCAAGATGAGTATTACATTGCAATCTTTAGTGAAGAATAAATATTTTCATTGTGGATGCCTTCAAGAGCGAGCCCATGTATGTGAGTGGTCGTTTAAAGGAGTTTAATGATATATATAATTAGAGCATCTACACCTAGCAGCTTGTTGTTGGTATATGTGGTCAACACCCAAACTCGAAACCTCACCTCAAGATGGATATGCGTTCACATATTTATCGTTTTCTTTTAAACGCGATTGAAATGGTTATGAAAATTGTGCGTAATTTATGAAATAACTTTCTAGTCCACCCATAACTTTCATAACACCGTTATTTAGGTACCACGAGAGCAAAAAGTTTGAGATAACCACTTTTAGTCTCATACTACTAGTTTTCTCACATTTTACAGCTTTTGGTAGCGTTTTGTTTTCCTCCGTCCAGCTCATCGTTGTAGATCCTATAGCATATTCTCCCACGAACACCAGCGAGTGTTAACACATTGATTATAGTGTATATGTCAAGTTATCCATAAAAGACACCTCGTATGAAATTCATTAGATATCGGTCATTTTTTTAATCACCAGACTCATGAATGCGTTGATATTTGATGATGACGCAAAGCTCTCGTGCACATATTGGCAAAAATTAGAAGGAATTATATGAAATTAGACATTATATAACCAAATTTAAACATAAAATTTGCACACAATGTGGAAATTCTTTTTACTAAGTATTGGTTTGTGAGCGTGGAATGAATAAAGTGCCAGTGGCCAAAAATGGAAAGACTAGTGTTCGATTTATACTACCTTTTGTGTTAATTTGCTGGTGGTTAGGCGATTGTAGATTGTAACAATTATTAACCAACAAAAATTTCCATAAGGCGTATTTTCGGTTCTCAAAAAATTTCATTTGGCTATATGTAATGTCTAGTGTTATAGATAAAGTGTTCTTTTTTTTATGAGAGAGAGAGAGAGAGAGCCAAAATTTCTCCTACTTGAGATACATTACCTTTAGCTTGTGATACGAAACATTATCGAAGTTAATCAGGCCGTGATGGGCTAGATGAGTCTCAGAGCCAATTAAGCCATTAGGCAAGCTTTAGCAAGGACTCAAGCTTGGATTTGTTGAGAACTTGAGCTATTGTGGCTAAGAACTCAAGCCAAAGTTGACACGGACGTGTACTCAAGCTATTTAAGAAAGATTTTACAAAAGTTTGGCTTTATAGCCACTTTAAACATTGAAATTTTTTGATATACCTAACGTTTTATAAACAAGTCGTAAATAGCCATTGTAATTTATTTACATCTGTTTACAATTAATTTTTGGTCAAGTTTACCTTTAATAATTCTCTTAATTTTTAATATTTTTTGGGCATTTTTGTATGTAAACGAATTTATCTAACCATTTACGACATATTTACAAAACGTTAAATATATGCAAATTGACTTTAGTTTAGATAACTATATATTAAAATTACTATTTAGCCTCTCAACGGACTTAGCAGGTTATGAACCATAGCCCTATGGTCTTTTGGCTTATTTTGTGTTCAGAACTTCAGGCTTATGATTTTATTTTTAGATTATTTATTTATAAAGATTTAGGAATCAAGAAAAATAATCAATTTTTTTTTTGAATTAGTCTTCTCACGAGACTTTCCGTAAGAACTTTGTATTCATTGGACGAGAAAGAGTAATTGAACCAGGAAAAAAAGGTTTGAGAATATTTTGCCACAAAACATATTAGTTTCCAAAATCCTAAACATAAAATTTCAAGTATCAAAAGTTTCAAATAAACTAAAAAATTGTGGTACCTCCTATAAAAAATTGCACAAAAAGAATGCTTTCAAAAAAAAAAAAAAACTTCCAATAGGGAATCTAAATTTGTAATGGGGTACTTTTTTGTCTTAAATATTAAAGATTTTTGTCACTACCTACTTGTCAACCTACCAGATTTCTCAAAAACAAACAACAAACTATCTTTTCTCATAAAAAAAGAATAACAAACTATCTGCCCAAATTCTGATGCTTGGAATGCGTCAAGAATATGATTGACACAAACATCATTCAACAATCATAGCAAATAGCTAGCTTATTGACTTTAACACAACCCCAAACATCTTCGCAGCAGGAGAAGAAGCACAGTCAAAGCCGCATCCGCAAGTGGGGCTCTCTTCGAAGTTGCCGGCGGCGAAATCGGCGGACGCGATTCCGACGGAGAACTGAAGCTCGTCGCCGTCGCGCTTCACGGTGGCGATGGACATCCAGAAAAACAGCACTTTGACTTGGATCCCCGAGAGGCCATAGAGCTTGTGATCGGCGATGTTGCCGGTGATGGTTGATTTGTACTTGAGCTCGTAGCCTTCGATGCCGAAACTGCACGAGCCGTTCAAGCGGGCCGAGAATCGGCCGGTTGAGTTGTCCAGCGCGTAGCCCAACGCGCCTCTGGGAAGAATCCCCGCCGGGAATCCGTACCTCTCGAGAACCTCGTAGGCTGTTGGAGACGATGACGTGTCGTTTTGGGACTTGGAAATGGGCGTGGAGATACTTAATATTATTACTATTACTATTGGAAGAGTGAGATGCAATACGTGAAGAAACGCCATTGGAGCAAGCGAGAGACGTTTGGGGTTCAAGATGAGGATCTGCTACATTTTATTGTACTTTTTTTTGTTTCTGTTTTGATTTGATTATCGTTTGTTGAACAGTTGCTGAAGGTTTGACTGAGACTGTTGGGTATATTAGAGATCTAGATGACTCGTAGAGCTAATAAATTAGTTTCTCTTTAAAAGGCAAGGTTAACCATGACTTTTAGCTTGTAGATGGTGTTGAATTACCTTTAATTTATGTGAATTGTTACGTAAGTTGTTTTTGTTAGAAGTTAATAATTTCATAAAACTTACGTTTAAAAAAATAATATTAAAAAAATTAATTACAAGAATAAAAGTTATAATTTGTATTTCCTATGATCGAAGATTTTACACTTATATTTTATCTATCTCTCGTACTTTATTTTTACATTACATTAACTTTTAATTTTAATTATCAAATAATTTGATAATTTAATTGCATTACCAAAATGTATACTATATATTTTGCAGTTTATAGTCATCCACTTGAATATATTTTTAATATACCCAAAAATATCTTATTATTATCTACAATTATACTCTTTTATATATTAAAAGATTATTTAAAATATATATGAAACACTAGATCAACTTTTGCTAATTCTTACAAAAGTTAACCAAATACTCATTTTCTTTTCGAAAACAAAGCATTTTCAAACGACAAATTTAAAATCATGTTTTTGAAGCAAATATCTGTCAAATTGAGCATATATAAATTTAACTATAAAAAATATTAATAGAAAAAGTAAAGTATGCGTCGATAATTATGTATATCCTCCCGTGAATATCACAATTGATTTCTACAGGGCCAATTGAGCAATATAGTCAAATAATACATAAATATTGCTATATAACCACTTATTTGACAGTTTTGGTTTATAATTATTAACTAAAATAAACATGCTTTTTATACTAAAATTTCTTTTATAAAAAATGCCAGAAATAATAGCATGTCAAAATAAAGGTGTTATTAAAATCCGAAAAACAACTATTAGTGCTTGGCACGATTTATGGGTGGGAAATCCCATCAAATTTAATTGCATTAATATTAATGAAAATAAACTAAACCCAAATTTCTCTCTCCAAATAAAACGAAAAGTCTTCCCGACCATTATCTCTCCAAAATTTCTTTACATTCTCTGAAAATTCAAACAAACTGAAGGAGATCAAGCTTCAAGCGCTGAAAATAAGCCTTATGGGCAAAAAAACGAATCACAACCACATGGGTTATGCAAGTTGGACAAACAAACCGCAATAGAAAAAAATGTACCATAATCAAAATGTTTAAATGAAGATTAGTAAATGATGAAATGCACTAAAAATAATATGTGAATAAAACAAGTGTAAATTAAGGATTAAGCTTATGAGCAATGCATAAATTTCACAAATAGTAATATAAACAAACTTAAATAAATACGTTTATTACCTAACTTCATAACGAAAAGGAATCCACAAAAGAAAAAAAAATATGAATCACAATGTTTGAAAAAAAACCATATCCCATTTTAATTTCAAATTTTAAATGATTAGGAAAGAAATTCATTATCAGTGAGAGAATAAATCATGATACCGAAAAATAAGCAAATGAAAAATTTCCTCCGACCTTCTCTTAACAAAAATTCGAAGGGATAAACGTGTCATGGTTACTATGTTGATTATTGAATGTGATATTGTCGCATCTAATACATAATAGATGAAGCATGGATGCAAGATTGTCACATCAATACTCAAAAAAATGAAAACCTTCTTGCGTCATTCTCTTCACCAATTCGAATAAGAAATGTGAGCCGCTTAAGACACTATGACAAAAAAAGCATTAGATGCGATTTTTGTCGCATTTAATAGCCATATTGTCGCATATGAAAGTACTTTCAGATGCAACAATATACGCAACACAATCGCATAAAAAACCCGTATATGAAAGTCTTAGATGCGACATGTCGCATCTAAACGTCTATAAGTATAAATGTGACAATTTCGATGCGAAAAATTGCACCTTTATTTGACAAAATATCATTTTTTTGCGGTAAATGACTTTTCAATGGGACGTCGTCTCTTCCAATATAAAAGTTAGTCGCATTCCAAATTCTATATTCTCAACTTAAAAACCAAAGTTGAGTTAAATTATTATGAATCTAATAGATGCGACAAGTAGTATATGCTTTCTCTTGATCGCATCCAAAAGTCAAGACTTGTTATTTTTTCGGACAAATTTGTTATAATTTTTGTTATGTTTTTCCAATTACAAGCAAACGCTCTTGGTTTATATATTTGTCTTCGTCCATTTTTGGCTTTAGCAACCCTCATCCCAACTATCAACTTATTGTCAAGCTCTTCAATTCCCTTTCATAGCTAATTCTCTTTGCACCATCTTTCATGTTGGTGTTTAATTGCTAGAAAGTGCGGTACATGAACGAAAATATGAATTTTGTTTTTACTATAACTCTTTTAAATTTATATCCAACTTTCACAAATGAATATGCATGAAATTATTTATACAACTCCTTGTTTGATTCTTAAATGTATAATAAACAATGCTGTATTCATAAAATAAAAAAACATCGGGAAGATAATTTGTTTTAGAATATTTTGAAGATTATTTGAATATTAATTTTTAAAAGATGTAAGAAAAAAGTAATTTTTAGTCTAGTTATATTTTTATTGAAAATTTTAATAGATACGTATAGCTGTTAAATGATAAAATAGGACAAAAATATGTTTACACTCTAGTTGCACGTAGAGACGTTTTCTTATAATTTTTTTTTTTTACAAAAATAGCTCTTTTTTAGGTGCATTGATCCTAATAGATACTTACTTTCATATGAACATCTTTAGTGATGCGAAAATACTTGTTAGTAAATAAAAATAGCCTTTAACTATTTAATAATTATTATATATTTTTGAACTAATTAATTAAATTAGTTAGTTCTGTAAAACTAATTTGTTAAACTAAATACATGAAACCAACCTTCATAATTTGTTGACGTGTAGATTAATGATATAAATAAATTAAAATATTATTAATAATAAGTGAAAATAGAAAAAATAATAATTATTGTCATGTGACTAAAATTAAACTAAAAATAATATTTATTTTATTATTAAAAATTAACTTAATTTAAATTAGAATAGTCTAGTGGTAATACCAGAGCTTTTCAAGTTGGAGTTCATGGATTAAATCTCTACCAATAGCAAGCAAAATAAAGTTTGGTTTAAAAAAATGTTTTAACTTAGATGCGATAAAATAAGAATATTATTTTAATTTATCATTAAAAATACTCAAAGCATGTTTCTATTATATTTTCTCAGTTCAATGCCCTTATAATATATCGTCAATTTTATATTTCTCACATATGATATAATATTCATGTAACCTTGCTTGCTCGATAGTGTTGCTTGGATCGATTTAAAAACAAACTTAAAATAAGACCACTAAAAAATAGGGCATAATTTGTTAGCAAATTTAATTTTCTATTTATATCCATAAGAGATATAAGTCTAATTTATTTTCTCAAATTTAGCGGTCCGGTTTTTCGTTATATTCTTCGAAGCACTCTAAACCTAAACATTTAAAACCAGACCTAATTCCTTCACTCTCTCACACATCTCGCCTCCGACGACCCGAACCACCGTCAAGCACCTCGAATCCTCACCGACTCGATAAACAGAAAAGCTCTGCATAGAAGTAGCGACAATGAAGTTGGACGTGAACGTGCTGCGATACTTGTCCAAGGATGATTTTAGGGTTCTCACTGCGGTCGAGATGGGAATGAAGAATGTGTGGATTTTTTTTCTTCTATTCCTTCGACTTTTTTTTTTAATCTTTTCGAGCTGTCTTCATCTTTTTCAATATTAGTTAACCTGTCATGCTATTTGTCTCTCTGTTTCAGCATGAGATAGTACCTTCGGAGCTCATTCATCGCATAGCTTCTCTCAAGTACGTATTCGCTTCTCTCTCAAGTTTTATACATACCTATATTTAACGCTGATTGCGAGTGTCGTTAATTAAATAGAGTTCTTTTGTGGTGCGTGATTTCTTAGGCATGGGGGTACTTATAAAGTATTGAAGAACTTGCTCAAGCATAAGCTGGTGCACCACGATTCTTCTAAATGTATGTACAATAAAAAACTCTTTTTGAATTAATCGTTGCTTCATTGTTTTGACTCCTTGGTATTTTTTTGCACTTCTAATTTTCTTTGTGGACTAGATGATGGGTTTCGTCTCACATACCTGGGATACGATTTTCTCGCTATTAAGACCATGGTCAATCGTGGGGATTTTGTTGGCGTTGGTCGCCAAATTGGTGTCGGAAAAGAATCCGGTACTCACTCTAACACTTAAGATTTTTTTTTTTGCTTCACATATTGGTTATGTTTTTACTCACAACGGTGATGAGTGATGTTTCTTTTTCTATTTTAGATATCTTTGAAGTTGTGACGGAGGACGGTACTTTGTTGGCATTGAAGCTGCACCGACTTGGAAGAGTGTCTTTCAGGGCTGTTAAAGCCAAGCGTGATTACCTGAAACACCGTAACAGTTACAACTGGCTCTACTTGTCGCGACTTGCTGCTCTAAAGGAGTTTGCTTTCATGAAGGTACATAGCCTTGGTATCTCATGGATTATTTATCACCATCCCACGTTTTATATGTATCTGTGGAATCTGATACTCGAGGTCCTCACTGAACAGGCTTTGCAAGAACATGATTTCCCAGTTCCAAAAGCAGTGGACTGTAATAGGCATTGTGTACTTATGTCACTCGTTCAAGGCTATCCCCTGTAAGTTTTCCTCTTTCATTGAACTATTTGAGATGCAGAAAAATCTAGGTGTTAGAGCTGTATTTGTAGGATTGATGGTGATTTTCTCGGGGAAATAGCTTTACTTTTTATCAATTTCTCAAAATGCTATAAATTGTATTTTTTGTTTGCGTGTGATGAAGTGTGCAGGTAAAGCAATTGCAAAATCCTGAAGTGGTTTTTGAGGTTATTATGGGCCTAATTGTTAGATTGGCAGAACATGGTCTCATTCACTGTGATTTCAACGAATTCAATCTTTTGGTACGTCCTCAGCTTGTCAAGTTTGTGTCTTTATGATTTCTTTATCTTATAACTTTTTTACATATTGGCTTTTGATTTCTTTTGTTTCCCAATCTCGTTTTCTTTTACAGGACCCAAATTTAATATGTTGGATACTGTTAATTCCTTTATAGACTTCTTGGTAAACTTGACACTATTTTTTGGGACTTTCTTTGTAGATTGATGACGAAGAAAACATCACAGTGATAGATTTTCCTCAAATGGTTTCTGTATCACATCGAAATGCACAAATGTAAGGATTTATAGTTTAATATGTTTGTATTAATTTTTAAGTTTTTTTCCCTCTCTTCATGCGTTCGGAATACAATTATCATATTATGTACCGTTAGAGTATTTCTATTGATCGGTCAGATCAGTTGCTCAATCATTTGTTTTATGAAATCAATTTTCAGGTACTTTGACCGTGATGTTGAATGCGTGTTCAAGTTTTTTAAAAAAAGGTCAGTAAATATTTAAAAAATTTCTCAGCTGAAATAGTCAAACGTTTAATCAGGATTGAGGCTTAATGGGACTAGGTTTCTTATCTTTTCCACTATCCCTTTCTCTATCCTCAGGTTTCATTTGACCTTTAAAGAACAAAAGGATAATACTGACGGCACAGAGGTTGATACAAATGAAGGAAATAAAGTTTGCTTTTCTTCAATAGCCAAAGATTCTGGTTATCTAGACAAAGAGCTTTCTGCCAGTGGGTTTACTAGAAAGGAGCAGGAAGTCATTGAACAGGTACAGTGATATGTGGAATGCTGATTTCCAACTCATAAATGTTGACGGGTGAATTTTCTGGAGTATCGTATGTGTTGTATCCCTGTTCAATACTTGGCATCTTCATTTGTGTGTATTTTTTCTTTCCTAATTTTTTCCATGCTCTCTAACTTAGAAAGTGTTAATGTTCGTGTCTTCAAGGGAATATAATGTATATTAAGCTCTAAAGTAGGTGACATGCATTGCAAATATGTCTGTTTTATATGACAGTGATTAAGTTTATCCTCGAAGTACTGAACTCTTTCACACATATTATTTTGATGAAAATTGGTTTGGTCTTGCTTTTGCACTTTGAATTTTAGAGCTATATATTTTTTTTGGTTCACGTATCCTGCTATGGTCAGTTTGTAGGCTGGTAGCGGATATGCTTTGCGGGCGTAATGGAAAGTTTGGTCTATGATTCCACGATCTACATATCTAGAGCATTTGTTTGTCTATTTTTTTTCCCCTGGTCTGTGTTCATCATTTGAACAACTTTTTCAGTTCATTGGAGAAGGTGACGAGGAGAATACCAGCGACGATGATGAAGGAACAGAAGACGACGAGGCTGTCTCGAATTCGAATGACGAAGTTATCAAGCGCGTTGATTGTTTGCACCTGGAGGATCAGGTACATGTGTAAACTAAGAACTGTATGTTGAAATACTCGGAACAAAAGTATACTAGATACAAGGATTTTTTTTGTTTTTGTTAATGGTCTCGTACAGACAAAGATTTTTAACATACAATTAATTCTGGTTAGTGACTAAGAACTAAAGTACTGTATAGTTATAATAATTTAGGTGAAGAAAAGAAGTTGGGGTTTCAGATTCAATGAATGAAAGTATCATTAAAATAATTCATTTGATTGGAGTTATCTCACGCTCCTACAATGTTTGATTGAGACAGGAAGATCAAAGTGTAGATTTTGCAACTGAGGCAGATAAACTGGGAGACAATGAACGACAAGATGAATCCGGTCAAAGCAATGAACCTGAATCTCAAGATGCAAATGAGGTAACTTCATTTATAATTTTTTAGTCTTCAGTTGTCCAGTGACTTTTTTCTCTCTTGCTTGCTCAAGGGCTTTAAGGGGATTCTTCGTCAACAATATAGAATATAAGCATCATTTTAAAAGCTTCTACTTCACTAAAATATCCTTCCAACTAAAGAAAGAAAGTCATATCACATGAACTATCTATTATTACTTTCTAAGACATATAAGCAGAGTTGGAATATTTTCCTACTTTGCAGAAGTTTATAGATTTGATATTAAGAAAAACTATCCGAACCAAAACAAGAAAATTTGATCTTGTCATTTAGGTTCTATATCATTTCGATTATGGCACGCTGTTATCTGACGTTATATTTTATTTCTCTCCAGGAAGAGGAGGAAAGCGAGGACGAAGATGAAGTAAGATTATCGAAGAGCTTAAACAAGCAGAGGAGATCCGCTGTGGCGTCGGCCCACAGAGGAAGGAAGAATTTCGGGTCAAGGAATTCCTACAAAGACAAGGGTGGAAAATCCTCAAATACCAGAATGAAGAAAGAGTTGATAAGCTGGTAACCAGCCCAATCTTTCAATACACTAGTAGCGGTTTTATAAGAGTAACGCTCGAAGCGTGAAGTTCAGTTTTGAGTGATCCTGATATAAGATGGGCTTCCTTTGTGTGGCTCGTGATAATATATTGATTCTGAAGACGTTATAAGATATATGTATTAAGTTCCTATAACATGCCTTCTCATAGTTTTCTATTTTTTTATTCGTGTTCTCAATATTCTGAAGTTTGTGCTTTATCAATAATATAAAGGAGCACAACCTTATTTTTTGTCACTGATGTCCTGGAAATTTGCAGTTCCCACCCTTCCATGTTTTGAATATATAACCCCTTCTATTCTGAAAATTTGCATTTATTTTCAACAATAAACTGCACGTTTTGAATATATAACCAATTTTTACCTGATAACTATATAATTAATTTTTTTACATATTGAATTCGGTTTAGAAAGCAACTTTATTTTTTAATTATTTACATATTTTCCCTTGCCGTTTGTACATGCTCTTCGATATTTGAATTTTCTCGATATGCTTTTCGAACTTTTGTTTTTATTTGTTCGTGTCTTTTCCATGTTCGGTTAACGTTTTGATCATGTGAGCCATGTGGCAATGGTAAATGAGGAAATGTCAAAATTAAGTTTTTTTTTATTTACAAATTTTTTCTTTGAATTTTTTTAAATGAAGTAGAGAACGAAATGGATTTAATAGAGGCGAAAATGACAAACTATTTGGAGACGAACTCTGCAAATTCGTCGAAGAAGAAGTCGAAAGATTTCAGTGAGAAAGAAAACTAAACATCCTGTAAAGAATGACCGCGGAGTGAACACCGACAAAGACCCGACCAAGATCCGCGCCGTCGACTTCAGCTCCCACATTTTCCTCTCCGTCCCCTAATCGAAAATATTTCATTGAAAAAATGATGAAATATTTGCATGAACCCGTGCCATATTTTAGGGGAAAATATGTAAATAATATATTTTTTAAATAAAATATTAAACAATAAATAAATATTATTAAAACCGACATGTAAATGATACTCGCCGCCGAAGTTCACCTCGGCCAAGAACTGCGACTTTCATATGGAGCGTTACGTCTTCAAAAGAAGAAACGACAGTAACATATCTCATTCTCTCTCTCTGTGTTTTTCAGATCTGAAATCGCCTTATCAGGTATTTCATTCTCTGTGTCTCTGTGTTCTCAGATCTGATATCGCCGGAAGAGTCGTACCATCCCATCCAAGCCGGAAGCATCGACGGAACCGATGTTCTCCCGCACGACAATGCCGTTTTCAGAGCCCACTTGTGTTATTCTGCCTCGCTCTGTGCGTTACTCTCTCTCTCTCTCTCTCTCTCTCTCTCTCTCTCTCGCTCTCTCTTGATATCGGCTTTGGACAGATGATCCATTTGGCGACCGCAATGCCGTCGGTGATCCGCACTGCACGCTCTTCGTTGCTCGCCTCTCTCGCCGGACCACCGAACACATTCTTCACCAGGTTCGTCAATGAAAAAAGGAGAAGACCAGAAGAATGAACTTTGACCGTTTATACAAATTTACAACTTCCAGGGCTAGTCCTCTAGTTGGTTAAGAGATTTTATGCGATTCAACCGAACAATTATTCATATCTTTTTGTGGATGTTGATGGTTTTCAGGCGATGAGTAATTATGGCCGGGTGAAGAATTTGCGATTGGTTAGGCACATTGGTAATGATATTATTCTTGTTTGCTTTGAAATATCTATTCTTCTGTAACTAATTGAAGGATGTTTTTTACTGATAGTCTGTGAGACTAATAGATACTGATGTAGGTGGCAACTTTGATTAAACAATAGAGCGACGATAACAAATATTCTGAGCTGATTTTCGAAGCAGCCCTGCGAACTATGACATCCTCGTTTCATTTTATTTCTGGTTAAGATAATAGTTTATTAGAAAAGAAAACACGAGTATGGGGTGCTATTTGAATTGTAGTTCTGATATCGTATATAAAACATGCTAGGTTCAGTCGAAATCAGTGGTATTAGTCTTATTGTGTGTCCTTGAATCAGTTACCGGGGCTTCCCGTGGCTATGCTTTTGTTGAGTTTGAAACGGAGCGAGAGATGAAACGCGCATATAAGGTACTCAAATTAGTTCTTAGCTAAGAATTAGATGATTGTTTAAATTGGTCTCAGACGCGCATATAAGGGTACTCAATTTGTTTCTTAGCTAAGACTTAGATAATTGTATAAGTAATGGTGTGATATATGGTTGCTTATAGGAGTCTCACCACTCAGTTATCGATGATTGTGAAATTATGGTTGACTACAATAGGCAGCACTTGATGCCTGGCTGGATTCCACGGCGATTAGGTCTGCTTCTCAATCAATTCTATACCTCAACAAATTTATGATTTCTTCTTTACTCCTCAAATCAATTCTATGTTTCAACAAGCTTATGATTTCTTCTTTACTCCTCAAATCAATTCTATGCCTCAAAAAACGTATGATTTCTTCATTACTCCTCAAATCAGGAGGGGGTTTGGGGGGTCAAAAGGAATCAGGTCAACTTCGTTTTGGAGGGCGAGAGAGACCATTTCGAGCTCCACTGTAAGATTCTTTTATCCAATGTTCCCAATTATTTATATGGTCTAGCATTTTCAATCCAAGAAGAAACTCTCGTGTTATTATGTGGCTAGCTTTTTTAGCTGCAGTGCTTCCTACTTTTTTTGTATGGAAGCGAGTAAACCAAAATGTAATTAGTTGTATCAGTAACCGAAAAGACGTCAGGCTGATTCTGTCTTCTTTTTAATGAATAAGGCGACCAGTACCATATGATGAATTGAAAAAGCATGGTATTCCACTTCTACCTGAAGGAAGATACATCTCTCGGTATCAGGTATTTTTTTCACTCTTTTCTCTAATACATATCATTACCTTTTTCTGCTTATTTAATTTACCTTGAATTGAAGGTGTTACATTTTCGTGAATAACAATGCTAATATGGTATGGTCTCATTAGTTTTTCATGACTATACGGGCTTATTGTCATAGATAACATACGTCGTAATTGTCTAAGTAAGAAAAGTGCGAGTTTTATTTTGATTACGTTAACAGGAACCATCCGCGCCTAGAAAAGGAAGCAGAGAGGAAGCAGGAGAATATCGCAAAAGAAGTCCCGGCTGTAGAAAGGAGAGTGATAGAAAGCACTCTAAAAGGGTCTCCATAGATTACAAGCATAGCAGGTACAGGGACGAGGATGAGCTCCCTCGCAAAAAGGAAGAAAGGGGACAATGAGTGTAAATCGTTTGATTGAATGTGATTTTTTTTAAAATATCCTCAGAAGATGAAGCTCAAGTAAAAGGGAAGCCGTGTGTATGGTATTCTTTGGAGTTTGAATCTTCTGTATAGACGCCTTCTTCCAAGTTGTACCTTACGAAGTTGTAGAAGAACTCGTAACTTTATTATTTATACATGTTGTCTTTCTTTACGGAAAGGGGTTATTAGTTCGTGTATCCGAGTTTATAGTTTATTATGGATTTATCACTTCTGTTTCTTAATCATGTTTTCAATACCATAACATTTTATTTATATTAAAGTCATAACATTAAAAATTACTTTAGGCTAATGTTTGAAATGCCGACGGTAGATAATGTTAAGAATTGACGAAAATTTAAATTGTCGATACCATTAATGTAAATATACCACTTTCTTGCCTCTAACTAGGTAGATTCATAGGTTAATATATATATATATATATATATATATATATATATATATATATAAGCCATTGGAGGATGAATGGATATACTTTTGAACCATATATATATTAAAAAAAGGAAACCTAAAACACTATTAATTCATTGTAAAGTTATTTATTTAATCATATTATTGCTTAAAATTATAAAGTATGTCATTGAAAGTAAAATATCATAACATCATTCAAAATTATCATGTGAAATTTTTTAAAACTTACATGATTAACACCATATACCTAATAAAATTACAGAATTATCCTATACATTAATAAAATTGCATTATTAATCATTCACTTTCTGAAATTCTCTGTACCTATTGAACTCATCAAATATATCGATTTTTTTTCCTTTCCACGTTTTTTATATATTCCAACTTCTGCGGCAAGAAAATTAACACAAAGAAAAATCAATGAAACAAATAAATCTACTCCAATTTCTGCTCTATCCTTTAAAAAAAAATTAATGGTATATAATAATTATTTATGATTTCAACAACTTTAATTTTGATTTTTGAATTTATTTATATCATACGTCATTGATGTAAATTCAACAAAAAAATAAGTTATATTATTAATTAACATTATAAAAAATTTGTGTAATTTTTAATTATCATATTTTTCATTAAAAAATATTATCAATTATTTTAATAATTTCAAATAAAATATATTAAGCAACTAGTTTATTTAATAATTTCAAATAAAATACATTAACTAATTCACAACCTACTTATAAATATACACCTCGTTTCTATACATTACATCATCGAGACCATTGAAATCAGTAGTACGCTAAATTAAATAACCATTAATAATTATCTTAGTTATAATAATACATCTTTCGATCGTTGTTAACCTACCACTACAACCATGCATTTTAACACATGGAATTAACTGAACAATTTGAAAAGAACTGCGTGATTATCTTCTTTATTTTTCATTATTATATTCAAATAGAAGAAGAAAGAATCCTCATGAACTGAAGAATATTAAAATGAATATTGTAAAGAAATTAAAATTAAATTTAATATTAAAGCTAAAAGTTCATTAAATCGTTAAATCTTATAATATAGATTAATGGATATTGTATATTGGCCACGTCGGATTATACTATAAATTGAAACTTCTATTCACGCCGAACCAAGTCGTCTATGTTCGAACTCTCTGATCTCTTTTCGAACGTCGACAATCACAATCAAATCCAAAACCTACTTCCGAATAACGATCCACTGAGGATTCACTGCTGATTCAGGAACGACGATCTCGACGAACACGTGTTAGGGTTCGGAGGCTCGTTTCTTTGACAACTTAGAGTCAACTTTCTCTCTACCACCAAGTTTCAGTACATTTCCACGTGACGCCGGAGTTTCTCCGATGAAGTTTGGTATTTACAGAGCGAAGAGGAACATCAATTTCCGGTGCCCGACTTGTGGTCTCTTGGGCTTTACGTTATCAGAATCGTTGGATTCAGGCAGCATGAGACTAATGTCGTTGATCTTACTTTCTCTTAGCCGAGACAATAAATTGATTATGATATAATAAATGATAATAACGATATGTATTTTTCTTTGTAGAGATATCAGTCCTCTATTGCGACATTCTCTGGCTTCGTCCCTGAATAACAGCGTTGTAAAAAAAGGAAAATAAGAGTATGCTCAAGTTTCCAGCCTAATTGGTCAAACGGTCTAAAAAAGTGGAGCATTAGAATTTAAGAAAGATATATATATGTATATATATATATATATATATATATATATTTAAGGACTTAATGTTTTTCAATTTAATACGATTACAAATAATGCCAAACCACTATTACTAGGTTCATTATAATATTCTATAATGTTTGGTCCGATCCGATAATTTATCAGTTTTGCTTACAAACGATATAATTCGAGTAATAATTATAGTCGCAATAGAGGATTATTTCTAGGTGGTAGAATGTTGCTAATGTCTATAATGTACGACAAGTACACATCATACAAGTGACAGAATGATGCAAAGGTCTGTAATGTACGACAAGGACACACCGGACATGTGACAGAATGTTGCCAAAGTCTATAATGTACGACAAGGACACACCGGACAAGTGGCATTATGTTACCAAGATCCGTCGTCACTACCAGATTCTCATCGCCGATCCTAATTACAACGACGATGCGAGACAGTTACACTTGCATTAATTGAATCTTTATAAAAAATTGAAATCAATGAATTTTTGTCTTTTAATCATGCATGCATACATACCCACTACTCGGCTTTTTAGGTGAGGCTAACATCTTTTACTCATGCTTAAACAAATTTGCGCATAACTTTGATGTTTTGTTTTAATTATTTAATTGTATTACTGTTGTAGGTATCAAAATGATCAATGATAAGAAAAGAGCAGAGGGTCAAGAAGAAACTAGAAAAGCTTTTGATATCATACTCAGTGAGTGTTTTTTTTTCTTCGCACGGATTAGCTGTCAATCTAAACAAAACTCGTTTGTATTATATAACAAAACAAGATTTCCTCTACGGAGGACATCTCTCTATCAAGACACAAACTTTCATCTCTATCTCTCTCTAACTTATTTTTGATTCATAACATGTCATCTACGGAGAACAATGAGGTTAGCGAGAACAACTCCTCTACGGATCAAATTGCTCAAGTTATCGGCAAAAAATGATAAGTTTTCTACTGCCTGAATATCGTTCTTTCTCGAGTTGAGTTATCAGATTATCCGACAAAACAATAAATGAGTTATCGAACATTTTCACTTTTACAATCGTCCTATATGTTATGTATGAATTCATCTATCTCACAAGCTTCTTGGATGTGCTTATTTCATGATTCTATGAACAAAAGTTATTTTGTTTTTCTTCCTAGCAAACAACCTTACGCATAACTTTGATGTTTTGTTTTAATATTTTATTGCATTGGTGTTGTAGGCGGTGCTAGATTAGAATACATTGTCAATTCGTCTATCTCACAAACTTTTCGGATGTGCTTGTTTCCATGATTATATGAAAGGAAGTTAGTTTGTTCTCTTCCTATCAAACAACTTAGCGCATAACTTTGATGTCTTATTTTAATTATTTAATTGTATTCGTGTTGTAGGCGGGGCTACATTAGAATACATTGCTAATTCATCTATCTCACAAACTTCTCGGATGTACTATTTCCATGATTCTAGGAACATGAGTTATTTTGTTTTCTTTATATCAAACAACTTTGTGCATAATTTTAATATTTTAATATTTTAATTTAATTATTTAATTGTATTGGTGTTGTAAGCAGTGCTACATTAGAATAAATTTCCAATTAGGCTATCTCACAATGTTCTCGAATGTGCTTATTTCCATGATTATATGAACGGAAGGCTGACCTGAGTTTTGAAAAAAATTATTTATCTGAGGAGTTTTTAACCCCCTCCCCATCTCCCAGAGTAGAACATGTGTTATCCTGTCTTCTGATTGTGAAGACTTTATATCTCTCCAGACTTTAGAATCGTGTGGTCTAACCGAAGCATGTAAGAAGTTGGACGAACCACAATATTTTGTAATCAAACGTCGGGTCCACATCGGATCTTCAAATCTTCAAATCTGCATTAATATCTTCAAATCTTTGATAATCCAATCTTCCTAAACATTAAAATACACATCCTGTCCCATGAACTGCCGTCATGAAGTGATTACCTTCGGAAACTCCCTTCCACCAAAATCTCCTGGCTATTTTATTTAAAGTATGTCATAATTTTTTTATTAATTTTAACTATTGACATAACGTAGTTGGGAATACTTTGAATTACCGTTTTTCCTAAAGTAGCGCCCGCTTTTGAAATTGAACATGCCATCCATCCCTCAAGTTTATCCATTACCCGTTGCTTGATGTATGTGTGATTTTCTCATCAATTTTTGTCTAAGAATAACGGTTTCCCAAATATCGCACGTCTGACTAACATTATGCTAATCCAAGCTCTTCTGCAATATTTTCTTATTGAGATGAAAGGTTTCTTGAGAAGATAAAATGTGATTTTTCCTTATTTATTTGTTGGCCGGACCAACTCGCATACTTCTTCACACATCTCTGTATTTCTCTACTCTCGATGGGAATAGCTCTACAAAATAATATGATGTCGTCTGCAAACATCAAATGAGAAATAGAGCTCGTCTGTCTCCCAATTTGTATTCCCCAGAACGCGCGCCGTTATTCTCCTGCTCGACGAGCAATCTGCTTAGAGACTCTAATGCCAGAATGAACAATGTTGGTGACAAAAGATAGCCGAGTCTTCAAGCGTTTCAACGCGAACATGGACATGATCATAAGATAGCCAATATCAACAAGGCGGGCTTCGAAAAATTCTTAATTAATTTCCTCTTTCTGTATAAACAAGCTCACGAAACCGGTTCGCGATTACTCCCAATTATGTTTACTTTTTCGGGAAAGAAAATTGTCGCACATGCCAATCATGGCGTATGTGTACGTATTGATGATGAATTTATGCACTATATATTACTTTATTCCACAATCCTAAACTCAAGCCTCGCTCTCCGTACGAGTGTCCATTGTCGAGCAAAATACTAGACTCGCGTACGTTCTCAACCGAATTCTTGACTCAGTAGTTTTACAACGTGATAGATCTTAGAATTCACTACGTCCTCACAAGTCTCATACACAATAGCGATTTCTCTCTTGTGACATAACTATGCGTCACTTTGCGTTCCCTTTGTAATATCCTTGGTAGCCTAATGCGAACAAACGAACAAAATCGGAGCTACAAGCAGACCAATGAAACAAAGCTTAGATAAAACAGGGACACAAAATCAAGAGAGAAGATGAAGCCTAGCCAAAACTGCAATCGAACAGAAAACTTCACCTCTTAATATGCTGTGTATTGGGTGCACCATCTATTCTCACAAGACGAATAAAATCACAAAATACAAAATTTTTATATTGCTATGGGAGTTTGAGTCACTGATAATAATTGCTATGGGAGTTCGAGTCACTGATAATAATAGCTATGAGAGTTTGAGTCACTAATTATAATTTGATTTATTATTATTATTTTTTATTTTATATGGCTTTTATTGGTAATTAATCACTGGGTTGTGATCCGAATTTTCGTTTAGAAACTCGGTATATAGTAATTCAGTAAGATATCGAGTCTTTATCAAGGTACCAATGTGTGTATCCATCCATGTTGGTCCATCGTAATCATTCCGATGGAAATTAACAAGTATTTTGGTTTATGTTTCTCTAGTTCTTCCAAAAAGTCCAAGACCCATTCCGAAATGTCGTTTACTCGCTAAACAAAATCTCTTAGTTTCTGCAATAATAATCCAGAAACACAAACACCCCAGAATAGTGAAGATTATTAATTTATAAAAACAAAAATGCAAGTAAAAAAAAAAGACTGTCAATTCTTGTTTTTCGCTCTTCTAATCACCGCCACCACCACTACAACATTCATCATTCAAATTCCGAGACTATTCTAATCCGCAACTAATAATAAAAAAGAAACAGTCAAACAGTCGATCAGTCAAAGCGGTACCCGATTTGAAGGCATTCAAGAGCTCATGACCTTCGCCGAATCGGGGCAGTTGTACCCGCACCCGCACCGAGGACTCTCCGCGAAGTTCACCGCCGGGAAAGTCGCCGACGCGATTCCGACGGAGAAGCTCAGATCGTCACCGTCACGGGTGACCTCGACGATGTCGAGCCAGAAGAAGAGGACTTTGACGCTCACGCCCTTCAGGTTCTTCAGCTTCCTCTCCGACACCACTCCGCTCACCGTCGACTTGTAGCGCAGCGAGTACGAGCCTTCCAGCGAGAACTCGCACGTGCCGTCCCAGTGCCCCTCGAACTTCCCTGTCTCGCGGTCGAGCTTGTAGCTGGTCAATCCCTCCGGAAGAATCCCCGACGGAAATCCGTACTGTTGTATCACCTCGTACGCCGACAGGTCGCCGTCGGATGAAGAAGGTTCCGTCGCCGATACGGCGGTCGCTATGAGGACGAGGATCGCTGAGGAGAGAATCAGTTTCAGAGACATGGTGTTTCGTTTCTTAGAGAGAGAATATACGAAGAGTGATATCATCTGGAACTCGGATACGTGTGTTTGTTTTTCCATTTCCACGCGGTTGTTGGGGATGAGAAGAACTACTACTTTAATGCTTACTATCTTTATTACCTTTTTTAATTAGCTTTGGAATTGGAAGTAGTCTTGTTTTTATTTTAGATTTCTCGGGAGTTGAGATGCACGGTAAGATCTGAATGTCTCAGATTGATGCCACGCGTGTTCATGTTTAGAAAGTCAATGGTGATTTCAAATATCCTGTCGTAAATAAATAAATATGTTTTTTATTTAATTGTTAAAGTTGCAGATGTATAGCAAAATGCAAAGTAATTAAAATGATCTTGTCGTTTACAGCCCCTGGAAAAATATATACACATTTATTGTTGCCAATACATTTTTGTTAATTTTATTTTATCTTAAAATTTATATTAAAACCGTTAAAGAGTCAAGACTATGGTTTTTGGTTACATGGCAAAGACAACTCTGTTGGATTACAATATTGTTAATATTCGTAAATAGATAAACTTATTAACTTGTTAATTATCCCAGTAAATATATTTAGCCATGCAAGTCTTTGCACATTCGTGAAAGCCATGCAAGTCTCTGCTCTAAGTAGCTAGCTCTTCTGCTTCTTCAACGCTTGATGATTATTTGCTGTTCTAGTCACACCGCTTCTCCCAAAGAAAATAAATTAGAAGACACACAACTATCTTCTGAGATACTCAGACGGGTCTAGGATTGAGTCAGCCTGAGAACACTGTTGGCATGGAATGTCATTGTTCGACGTTGGCTCGTTCCTGATCCTATTTCCATGAAGAACTTTTGGAAACTGTAAAATATATTAGTATTCGAAAAGGGCATATGAGTGTGAGCCCAAAGGACCATATATGTTCTGTGGGCCAAGCCAAAGTTGGACACGAGGAGAAATAACAGAACAAACGTACGCAGGTCAGACGTTCATTTCTCTCTGCACTTGAACCAAAGAATAAAACCATTCCCTCGTCATTTGTTCGCCGCGTGGTAGGAAAGACTGCATTTTATGCATAGATTTGTACCCATGAAAATGAAACTGTAAAGATGAGTGGGCATGAATCTGGGTTTATGAACTCGGGTATCTATGTTCTGTATGCATTTCTCATGAATGTGGCTGCTCAAGTATTTGGCTCTGCTCTTCCTAGAAATCGAGTGTATACATTCATTCTAAACCTAATCAAATTAGTCTATCCTCAAAACGTCATAAAACCTGTGTCTTTCCGATGATTGTTAATCGTACAAAAGAGCGTCAAAGCAAAACTAAATAAAATCCTCTCATGTAATTTAAAAAATCGATACAACAAACAATAATACAGAGAAACTATGCGGAAGATACATACAAAAGAAATTTGCCATGTTTCATATTACATCAAGAAATAGATGCTTTGGCATTTAAAAAAACAATGGCCTGCTATTTAAATTATCCGACTCACAGTTATAAGAATAAAAAAAAAAGAGCAAGTATTGTACATACATTGTGCAGAGAGATCAATTTCCTTCCTTCAGCCTTTTTATCAGCGCATCAAGGGATTTCTTCTTTGGGTTTTGTCTCGCTGCACGGCTCCCAAAAGTCCCAAATAACCGATCTGAAGAATCCTTCATCTTCTCGGAAATCGCCACCACTTTCCGGTAATCCAAAGCACTGTAACTCCTTTCCCTGATAACCGGGTTCATATAATTCTCCGGGTGGTTACTCAACAGCAAATTAATCAACTGCCTAGCCTCAGAGAGCGCGGCCTTCAATTGATTCGAATCCTCGTCGGTAAACAAAGACCCCTGATTATCCGCAAACGATTCCAAAAGCCGAACATCCACATCGAGCCCGATGATGGCGTTCACATTGAACCGCTTCACCGAATCTCCAAGCAAAGCTCCAACAATCGACTCCGATATGTGTGCAAGCACTTCTCTAAGAACCCTCTTGAGAACCTGAACCGGAAGAATCTGCTGGGCCGTGGATACCAGCGTCTCGAGGTAGATGATCACCTCATTCACGTACTCGTTCCCGTTCGGGGTCGGATCGTCCGCGACCCAGTTCACGTTCTCGAGCAGCTGCATAAAGCCGTCAACTTTCGCCTTCAACATTCCCGATAGCATCTCCTCGGCCGCATCGCGGGATTTCCCGAGAGGAAACTGCCTCCGACCCCTTTCAACCATCCTGGCCGGGATCCCCGAGAGCTGAGCGGCGTGGCGGAAGAAGAACTCGCAGGCCCGCTCAAGAACTACCATGTTGGCCGCGACCTGCATTGCCTGAGGAACGCCATGGATAGACGAGGCGATGAGCTTCAGGAGCGCTCCGTCGAGAGCTTCGCTCAAGAGCCTGTCGAGGTTTTTCTTGACCACGTCGTGGAAGTCGAGCTGCCCTCCATGGGACATGAAGCTCACAGAGTCCTCGACGAAGGACCGGACGATCCGGCAACAGTCTGGAACCGTGGAGGAGAAGGGCGCAACGAAAGGGAAAGCAGGGACGATATCGGAGGTCTGGATTTGGAAGGAGAGGACGTTCATGGAGTATTCGTACTCCTTCCTCATCACCATCTGATCGAACTTGTCGGCTGCGAGGGCATCGGAGATTTGCTTCCGACAGTCCGAGAGTAAGAGCTCGTGGTACTTGTCTCGGTGCTTGCTTAGGACGTCGAGGAGGGCTTCGACCGGGTAGCCATACCGCCGGAGAGTCACTCCGAGGAGGCTCACGTAGTCCTTGATCAAGAGGAGATGATTCGCCGTCTGCATCCGCGAGAATTGATCCTCTAAGACTGAGCACATCTTACTCACTGCGGTTTCCCACAGATTCTCAACCTCAATCTTCGATATGAGCCCGCCGCCAGTGCGGAGGATCCGATCCTCGACGATGAAGAACCCCGCGATCTGCGCGAAGAATGTCTGGTGCGACTCAAGGAAGGGAGTCATGGAAGATACCTGGAAATCTGAGGTCAATTGGAGCTTTCGATTCTCGAAGTAGTACTGCTTGAAGCGGTCTTGAAAACCTAGGGTTTGGTTGATGTGGTACGCGCGGTAGAGTGGGGTTAAATCGAAGCCGGGATTGGCGGCGCCGTTGGAGGATACGGAATCATCTCCACCGCCGTCTCCCACGGCGAATTCGTCGTCTCCGTTGTCGTCCTCAAACTCTAGCGCGTAGACGCAATCGCGGAGGCTGAGGCGAGACTGTTCCTCGGCCTGACGCTGCTTGATGCGGAGATCCTCCTCTCTCTGGCGAGCAGACGAGGCTTGGCCGATCGCGAGCTGTCCTAGGTTACGGCTAACGACGCGGATCTCGACGAGCCAATCGCCGAAGTCCTTCGCGACCTTACGCTCCACGTGAGAGCGAATCTCCGGGATCTTCCGCTCCAGCATACGGCGGAGCGTCGACGACGGCGCGGCTGAGGCGCCGTGAGGGCGGATAAACTCGGCGTCGAGAGACTCGACGCATCGAAGAGCCATGTAGAGATCGCCGCGAGAGAGGTGGCGATTCGCGCGGGAACAGAGGTCCGCGATTCGCGAGGCGGCGGAAACGGAGCCGACGGCGAGGGCAAGGTTCCGCGAGACGGCGGTTGAGTCGACGAGGGAGTCGAGGGACGAGAGGAGCGGCGTGGCGACGGACTGGAGGCGGGAGTTGGAGTCGGAGATGGCGGATTTGAGGGACTCGACGTCGGAGAGGAGCGATCGGAGATCGTCGACGGCGAGGATGAAGTCCTGGTAGTGAGCCTTGCAGACCTCTTCGATCTCCGACTCCTTGGAGCGGGCGAAGTGGCGGAGGCTGGAGAGGAGGACCTCGGGCTTGCCGGAGGCGAAGGCCTTGCGGACGAAGGGGCCGAGGTCCTCGCCGTTGGCGACGGCGGAGGAGAGGAGGAGCTGGTCGAGCTTGTCGCCGGAGTCGCCGTTCTCCGACGCCATAGCCGCCGGAGTGACCTTGCGGCGAGATTTGGTGGAGTGCATCGCTGGAGGTGAGTGGGCGAGGGGATCTAGGAAACAGCGCAACCTTCGCGTCTTCTCTTTTCTTTCTTTGGCCTTTTTCGTGGGAATTATTGAATTGACGCTTTTACGCTCCGCAAAACACCACTAATTACGATTCTGGTTTTTTGTTTCTAATCCATTCGATCGATTCCAGTAAAATAAGCACCTAAAAATCTTTTTGACTTTTTTATTCTCATATATAATATAATCTGTTGACGATTACACACAGCACAATAGTCGAAATGTTCGCTCTCTTGTGGATTTTATTTGATTGACATTTTAACTTGAATTAATGGGGTAGGAAATAAACAGTTCAAAGATCTAGGAGTGGTGGCAAAGATAGCGAGAAATTGTAGGCTTAAAAGGTTAAACGTATACACATTAATTTCGTAATCAGTAACAAAATAGAACATTAATGCTTTTTTAGTTTGGCTATATATTGAGAATTGAAATTTTTGCGATTTGCACCGTTTTGACGTCGAATTGCCATATTCTTTTGAGCAAATGGCATTAAGTTTATGTCAGAACGACGAGCTTGTATGTCATTCATTTTTCTTCAAATAAGGCTTAAAATTTACATGAAAATAGACATTAATTTTGAAAACAAATATGAAATAAAGCATAAATATCTACTAAGAAAATGTGAAGTTAAGGATGCTCGCCCTCTTTGTCAGAGATGGGTACCATTATTGAATTAAAGTTGTTTGTTCTAATTTTTATTTTGTTAGTTTTGATTTTTTTCTCGTAAATGTAATGTTGTAGCTTATATTCTTGCCCAGTATGCTTTAGTGTGGAATCGAATGTTAACTGATTAGGCTTAGTTCCTCTTTGTGTTTTGTCAGAAGTGCTTAATAATCGAACATCTTATTTATAAGGGTCATTTTGATGAATAGCCATATAAACTATAGCTGTTTTATAAATACCCAACGTTTGGTTAATATGTTGTAAATAGCCGTCAAAATTCGTTTACAAAACATTAGTGACAAATATGCCCTCCAATTTACGTTCCCGCCAGTTATACATATTAAAAAAAAAAATGAAACCGAAAAAAGAGGCCATTAACATCGCTAATCAATCACACGTCCGGTTAATTAATTAAAAAAATAAAAAAAATCCTAGTTTTGAGGCATTTACGTCAGAAGTAATGATGATTCGGTGAATTGATGAAGCTTAAGAAAGAGAAAGTCTGTTCGAATTCAAAAAGAAAGAAACTAAACAGTCAAAGCTTCTCCGAAAAAAAATCCCGAAAGGAAGGATTTCAAAATTTGTCCAAATTTCTGGCGGGGGAAGATTTTCGGAAAGATTTCAAGGTATTAACGTTTTGTAATCAACTATTTTAACAACAAAAAAAATTTTAAACAAACGATTTTTGTATTTATTGTTAGGTTTTTTTCAAAAAAAACATTCCGTCGACATTTTCTGGGTTTGAAGTTTTTTACCCGCTTGTTTTCATGGGTATTAGGCTTTTTTCCTCTTGGACTGTTTGTTAAAGTTTGGAAATGTTTTTGTACGTTTTATTGTTGTTTACATGTTTGCATGTTCGAATCTGGGTTTTACGGGTTCCTTCATCCTCTATTATCGAGTCTGGGTTTTACATTTTAGGGTTATTTTACCGAGTATTTACAGATCCCTTTCATGGTGTTAATAATAGTTGTTGGTTGTTAACATGTTGTAATTATGTTTATTAACATATTTTGGTTGTGTATAATATGCAACAGATAATACAATGGGGAAAAAGAAGGTCATTACAAAACCGTCAAAAGGAGTTTCAAATGTTGTGAAGGTACGTCGAATGGATTTCCTTTAGTTTATTATTTGTTTAAAACATGTGAATAAGGTGTTAATTTCATGTTAACAGGTTGGACAATACTATGTTGAACCCCACAACTGGGATATGAAGCAACGGATAATATGCCACACAAGTTTCCAACTAGTACGAGAGCTTATTGGGGCAATTAACACAGATAATCAAGCGGACATTTTCAATAACGGATCTTTCGCGAACTTACAGCACATACATGGGGACGTGTACCCAAAAAAACTAACTCATTTGCTGGCTTTACACCAAGTCGAATCAGGGAGGGCAGATGAACTACACTTCAAGATTGGTGGAGTCATTCATCGTTTTACGATCTATGATTTTCAGTTAATGTTAGGTAAATTTGTTGTTAACTTTAAGTAAAGCTTAAAGTATTATATTGTTATTATGAAGTTAACAAGTTAATCCTTGTTTACAGGATTGATATGCAGTACACAGACAGCTATTCACGATGATATATGCATCGGAAATTCTTTGAAAGATAAATTTTTCAAAATTACGGGATCGCATCGAATTCCACATCTGTTAGGTCTATTAACTAATAATTTTGCTGGAACAGATGAGGAAAAAGTAGCACTAATTAACGTCGGCCTCGTTGAAACGGTGATCCTACCAAGAGAGAGAAACGCAGTCATCAACAACAACTACCTGAAACTAGTAACGAACATGGACATGTTTACGAATTATCCATGGGGACGTGTTAGTTTCAAGGCAATGGTAGATTCCATGAAGAAACTGAAGGTTTCCGGAAGCAAATCAGGGTTCAATATTGACGGGTTCCTTCATCCTCTACTGGCTTGGGCATATGAACTTATGCCGGGTTTTGAGGAACAAGGATTGGCAAAGAAATGTGCAGTCCAAAGGATGCCAAGGATGCTAAAATGGTCGTACACATACGCTCCGAAGAACCACGAAGTAATGCTTGTTTTCAACGATGAAAAGGTATCTGTCCATTAACTAAAATAGTTAATGAATTGTTAATGAATTCTGTTTCTGATATGTTAACATTTTCTTTACAGTGTGAGTTTAATGTTATCGATGCCACCAAAGAAGAATTGGAAGAAGGGTATGAAAAGCGCGTCACGAGTGACATTCATGTGAAATCTGGACGTAAAAGTCCTACAACAGCGAAAGGCAAAGAAAAGGCAAGTTCTTCAGATTGCCCGCAGGGGTACGTAACTAGGGAGGAAATGGAAATTGTTAAAGATAAACTGGAAACCGCAACAAACGAGATAGAAGAATTGAAATTTACAGTTGCAAAATGTTTTGAAAAATGTGAGGTAATGCTCGATATCGTCAACACATATATCCGGGCTACAGACACAGACAACTCATTCATACATAAGGTAAGTTCATACTGTTAATAAACTGTTAATTTTTATATATTATAGTGTTAATAAATCGATAATAAAAGTTTGAGATAATTTTTCTTCTGGTTTAGGGAAATGGAGGCAAAGAAAAAGATGTCAACATTGAGACAAGGGAGGCAGAAATTACAGAACCTGTATTAGAAAATGCAAATGTATGAATAACCTGTTAAATGAACTGTTAAATTGTACAATTAATACTGTAAATTAATTGATAATAAAACACTTTGGAATTTCAGGAAGTAGTTGCTCCAAAAGAAGCCCCAAAGAAAAAGCTAAAAAGAACATTGGATGACAGCCAACAAACTTTAACGAATTTGGTAAGATGTAATTAATGTTTGTTACTATGTTAACAATCTGTTTTCATGATTTTATTTGGTTAACACTATTTATGTTTGCAGTTTAAAGTACCAAAGGACAAAAAGCCCGAAAAGTTGGGCACCATTGATAATGTGGAGGTTCCAAAAAAATTGGATACGGTAATGGACATTCTGTGAATATGCTAACAATCTGTTTGCATGTTATTCCTTAGTTATTAACATTTTGTGTTTGCAGTTTAAGGTACCAAAAGACAAAAAACCTGAAAAGTCCAGCACCACTGATAAAGTGGAGGAGCCAGTAAATATGGAGACGGTAATGGACATTTCACCCCTGTTAGGGATTGAAAAAATAACAACAATGACCCCTGTAAGTAAAACATATTACATTACGAAATGTAAATGAATTGTATGTATAATGTAAGTTATTTATAAACAGGAAGAATTACAAAAGCTTCAAGATGATTGGCTTTTTGCTCTAAATGACGTAATCTACAAGGATCAAAACGAGTACATACCTGTTGAACTAGTTAGAACTGATCTTCCTAGTAATTTGCAGACTACTGGAATTTACACACGTCTACGCAAAAAAGGGCATACATCTGAAGACGAACCAAATATAACTGAGAAGCCACAAAATGAGGAGGTAATGTAAATATTAAGGCAGAAGTGTAATGTAAAGTTGTTTACACAATTTACTTTAATATGTTTATATGGTTTCAACTGATTGTACAGGTCCCGACACCAATTGAGGAAGTAAACATACCAGAACCGAAAAACAAAAGAACAAAGGTGACACACGTTAATTGTTTGGAAATATATTTATTTGAGCACTGATATTTACAGTTTATTTACAGGTTGTTCAAACTCCTATAAATAACGAAGCAGAATTAGGGAGGGCGAAAAGGAAGGTTAGAAAGTCAGTGCTCTTACAGCCTCCATACACAGAAGAAAAAAAAGTTAAGAAGACACGTGCATCAAACGTAACAAAGCAGGTTCATGGAAATGTCCATGAGAACAACGAAGATCCACCAACCTCGCAACCGTCATTCTCATTAGGGATAGACTTTTAGATTCAATGTCAACTGAAGTTATGTTTTGGATGGTATTAACTAGTAATTATGTTTTGGGGATTGTAGAATTGGAAACTAAGTTATGTTTTGGATGTGTTTGTTTTGGTTTGAAAACTATGTTTATGATTTGCATGTTTCTGTTAAAATATTGGTAATTAAGTTTATGTTATTTTTTTGATCAGTTTTTATTGATTTAATATTATGTTTATGTTTTGGACGTGATTGTATAATTACATATTAACAAACATTTCATAATGTATTAACGGTATAATAACATACTGATATCTGTTAATTTTCACTGTTGTAAACATAGTAATTCAAACATGTTATCATGTTTTAACGACATATTAACAATCGACTTGTTACTGTATGATGTCAATTTATAACAGTTTATAAGCAAAAAATCACACTCATTAATAGTTGTTCCAAAAACCTGAACAAATTTATACCAACGTATAATTAAATCTGAACAAAATCAACAAACTACCCATTACAACTTCTCTTATTATGCCCACATTGACCACAACTTCCGCACCGTTGGTTATAGGGATGTAATCTTTCACTTTTAGATCTAAATCTCTTTTCTTTGGGTCTTCCCGCTTGTCGCTTGTGTTCCGGTGGTTTAATCTTCTGAGCATTAGGGGGCAGCAACCAGTCACCATCCTCCAAAATTGGGTTCACATCTTGAGCATAAGTAGATTGAAAATAGTCTTTGGTATAGAACATCGACACGTAATCAATAGGAAGTAGATTTCGACGATATAAAGCAGCACACGCATGAGCACAAGGGAAATCTTCAAGCTGCCAATAATTGCATGTACAAGTCTTAAACTCAATATCCACAACTCTACGAATGGTACCATCAACCACTTCAAAAACATTCTCATTTATTGGATTAACCTGTAAACAAGAAGGAAATATGTTAGCATTCTATATAACATTTACAGACAATTTCAAATTCATTATCAACTTTATAACATCCTATTTACAATATAAGAATACTTACGTTCATTGATCGAGCTTTTTCTTGAGCGTCGAGAAGCATCGAAAACCCGATATTCGTGAGTCCAGATTCCATCTTTGGAATCAACATCCTTTTCTTTGAAATCCATTCTTGAATAAGGTGCCGGTAACTCAAAACAAGGCATGCAACGGGCCATCCTCTAGCTTCACGCAAAACGGCATTCAAACATTCACTTATATTCGTAGTCATGACATTGAATCTCTTACCCGGAAAGTGACTACGAGACCATAATTCAGGATTCGCAGAGAGTAAATACTTCTTAATCTTACGCTTGTCGTTTGACAACATATTCAACCAATAATCAAACTCTTTACAAGTGTATGCCTTCGCACATCTGTAAAACAGGGGCTGAATGTCGCTTTTTCCAAATTGTGTCTTTACATTAGACCATAAATGTTGCATGCAAATTGCAAATTTAGCTTCCGGAAACACCGAGTTAACAGCCTTTTGGATGGACCTATGCCTGTCAGACACAAAAACCAAGTTTTCCCTTATCCCATAAACAAACCTTATCTTCTCCATAAACCACAACCAAGAATTGTCGTTTTCTGAATCAACAATGCTGAACGCCAATGGAAACAAATGATTGTCTCCATCTTGAGCAGTTGCTAACAATAAAGTACCATATGATTTCCCTTTCAGAAATGTTCCATCAACCGAAATAACTGGTCGACAAAATTTAAATCCGTGCACGGAAGCCCCAAATGACAAAAAAAAACGCTTAAATGTACCATCAGATTCAACATCAGTTACTGTGTATGAACCTGCAAACAGGTAAATAAATAGTTAATAAATGTAATCAAACCGTAAATAAGCTGATAATAGTTCATCTTTTAAAGGGTAAAAAACGTACCAGGATTAGTTTCTAGGATCATGTTACCAATAATCGGTAGATGACTGTAAGATGTTTCGAAATCACCCCTAAGATCTCTCAAAGCATTTTTTCTACCCTTCCAAGCTCGATAATATGAGACCTCAACATTAAACCGAGATCTCATGATTTCAATAACACCCGCCGGCTTTATCTCGGTTGCTAATGAACCCCTAAAATCGTCTTTGACACATTTGCTTATAAGCATGGATGAAGCATGTTTATTTTTGTAAATTAGAGATTTTCCATAACACGTATGAATTTTTGAGAAACTTTTAATAACCCACAATCCCGATGAAGAACATAAAGAGGCTGACAATTTCCATTGACATAAATCATGTTTGCAAACGACACCATATCTTTTTGTACAAGACCTGATAGTTCGAAGTTCAAAACTGTTTCGGACAGCAAGAATATTAATAGCACTTTGAAGAATATCTTTTCTGGAAAAAACGTTTCCGGTATTTAATTCCATGTTTGTTGGAAAATCCTTTACGTCGGATTCGTCGTATAAAACAATCTCAGATCCCTTTTTACTATTTTCGTTGGTCGAATCCAGTTCACGGGACTGTGAACAATGTCGTTCAAAAAGATGAACTGTAAACAAACAAGTGTAATCGTGTAAATTTAAAGAAAAAAGGGAGTAAATAATACGAAAATAAAATGTTAATATTTGTACGTACCGGAATCTTATAACGAAAAATCAACTTCTTCAAACAATCCCATAGCTCCGGATTTAATTTTTTTCCGATCAAAACAGAGAATATGATGGTTGATAAAACGTTTTGGCCGGCCAAAATGAGAGATAAATTAATTTTAGGTAATTAATATGAAAAATATAATGTTTCCTTTAATATAGGATCCTAACTAATTATTATATTTAAACTTAATTGGTTTATAAATTCGGAAATAAATAGTCAACGCACAAAATAGGGCAATTTCCAAATTCGGCGATTTCCTAATTCGAAATTCAAATTTCGAATTCAAAAATTTTAAAACAAAAATAGGGCCGGAATATTTATTTAAAAACTTAAAAAGGGCAATTTGGTATGTTCATGTGGTGTAAATGAATTTGGTGGCTATTTTCAATTCATTAACCAAACGTTGGGTATTTCCAAAACTCAAACGTTTAATAAGGCTATACAGCCAATTTTTTCTATTTATAATCACGGTATTCCTCCGCCATTTATGTGAATACTTTTATTTATTCTCCGTGATACAAAAAAGTCTGTTTCCCTTTTCTGGTTGGTGCTAATCTACGGTGCATTTTGTTAATTTGTTTACAACAGAAATAATGTCGTCAATGTTGTGGTGGTTGTTCATTGTTTATTCAAAATAAATGGTACTAATTCTCTACTATTTAAGTGACACGAACCTTTAAAAAAAAATGGAGTGAATTGAACCATTATTTTTAACAATTAATACAGTTGTTTTTAAATCACTCTTTGTAAATTTGAACATGTAATTACCAAACACATAAATTGATACTCTAACTTGCCTGTTTCAAACGTCGATATATCATATATGCATCGTTTGTTTACATACCCAAATGTATTTATGATGAATAATTGGTAACATTATTTTATACTCATTTATTTTCGGTTTGAAATTAGCTACTTTCTAAATTTCCCTTTAACAATTGTTGTGTTTTACTTTATTATATCTCGAGATGATTGCAATATAACGTAATAATAATAAAAAATTGCTCTAATGAAATATTAATATTGTTGTTTGTCCATTATAATCATTTACTGTGATGTTACTATTAGTAACTGCTATTAGTGGTTACATTTTTTGATTAATATATGCCGATTTATTTTTGTTAATGTCTATTAACGAATTTTTTTCCCAAACATTAACTATATAGCAATTCATATGTTTCTAATTGCTATATCAGACATAATCCCATAATAATATGAAACTAAATCCAAAACACAATTATCCATCACAAAAATTAAATACCAAAGTGCTTAGTTTGAATAACAACAAATTCAAACAATTTCATTGAACGTCAAGGTCATTCAACTTATAGTCCAAAACAATCTTTAATAAAATCACGCGTTTTCATATCCATTCAGCAAACATGAAATTCTAGTAAAATTAAATAGTACGAGAAACAAAATTTATGACATATTAATTTAATTATTTTAGATTACATAGTGAAAGTTACACGAATTTATTCTAATTAAATAGTATCTCGTTTGAATTATTATATTAGTATTAAATAGTATCTCGTGTAAGTTATTATTTTATTAATACCTGATTTTATTATTATAACATCTCGAATTTATTTTATTTTATATATTTATTTATTTAACTGTTTCTTAATGGAATACCGTATCACTTAAATAAGTGTTAATTATAAAAAAGAAGTGAGATATCTATGAAATGTTTGTAGATTTGAGGTACCTGTGGAATGTTTTATTAGTGAAGTAACGGGCTAGTCAAGGGCATTATGAAACCAAGCCCAAAATGAGCCCAAAAAGTTCAGTTAAAAAACCCTAAATACTCCTTAGTAAGGGTTTCTCTTGATCGCAGCGAAACGAATCTCATTCACAGCAAACCGCGCGATGGGTATCGATTTGGTGGCCGGAGGCAAAAGCAAGAACTCGAAGCGCACAGCCCCAAAGTCCGACGATATCTACCTCAAGCTTCTCGTCAAGGTTCATTTCGTACCTGCTTAATGCGATGTTAAACGTAATCTACTGATAATCTCAACCGGTTTGCGTTTTTCGTTTTGGATCTTCAGCTTTACAGGTTTTTGGTGAGGAGAACCGGTAGCAAGTTCAATGCCGTGATCCTGAAGAGGCTCTTCATGAGCAAGGTCAATAAAGCTCCGCTTTCTCTCTCCAGACTTATCCGTTACTCCAAGGGCAAGGTTAGTTATTCATTTTAATTTAATTTTTAATTATGAAATGATTTAATGTTTGTCAAATAGCTCATAGAAATTTTATTGGTTTGATATAGGAAGGAAAGATTGCCGTAATCGTTGGTACCGTGACGGACGACATTAGGGCTTATGAGGTTCCGGCCATGAAAGTGACCGCTCTGAGGTTCACGGAGACCGCCAGAGCCAGGATCGAGAAGGCCGGAGGTGAATGTTTGACCTTTGACCAGCTCGCCCTCAGAGCTCCCCTTGGTCAAAACACGGTAAATGCTTCAATTATCTCTCTATAATTTTGGTTTTATGATTTTTTGGCAAATAATAAATTGCGTTAGTTTATGAGGCCTCCGCCAAAGCTCGTCTCCGATCAAATTTGTCTGCAAGTTGTTAGGATTGATATGGTCACGAATGTTTAAAAAATTATATTGTCTACAACCTAAAACTGATTTGTTTAATGAACTCTTTTAACTACCCTTACACTTATTTGAATTTTTTCATGAATGTTGTGTTTTGAATTAAAAAAGCTGCTTCAATACTTAAAAATAACTCTGTTTCCTAATTTGTTTCTGGTGATTTTTCAAAATGGCGGCGAAAATAGAATTGGATATAATACATTCCAAACTCGAAATGGTCTAACCAATCCAAAATTCAGAGGGCACGGAAAGAGGGAAATTTAATCAAGAAAAATTATGCTTTGGAAAGCAAGCTGTCTAATATTTGTTTTGTGGCAACAGCTTCTATTGAGGGGTCCGAAGAATGCTAGGGAAGCTGTGAAGCACTTTGGTCCGGCACCTGGTGTTCCTCACAGTCACAGCAAGCCCTACGTTCGGTCTAAAGGTAGGAAGTTTGAGAAGGCTAGGGGTAAGAGAAACAGCCGAGGCTTCAGAGTCTAGGGTATTCAAATCCTTAGGATCTTTGTTTAAGGATTCGACACACTGCTTCCTAGTTTTGTTATATTTTAATCATGTTGGAACAATTGAGTGTTGCCTTTCACTTTTGTATTACATACCCTTTTTTTAATTTTAATTTTGAGAAGTTAGATTGAGAAAATTTTAATTGTCCGCATGGTCTATTTTAAAAGCCTTATCTTGGTTAATTAAGTGAGCATCTTATTCATCACAACCACTTCTTTCAAATACCGCAAAAAATTCTTAAATCCGTCGATCGAATGATCTTCATGGGCAGCTACTTGCGTCCTGCGTCCTGCCCAGCTGCAAACTCGCTCCCAAGCTCTTCACCCATGAAAAAACCCAAATATATTTATAAAAATGAGAAACATTCTCACCGTCAAACGAGGATACGGATTGAGCGATATCAAACGTGAAAATGGTGTGCATAAACCAACTTGCGAACCCAAAGCTTGAAAATAGCTTATCGATGTAGAATCCTTGTTAAGATTATGCACAAAAGTAAATTGCTATAATTGAAGAATAAAAAACACTGAACCAAGCTTTGAAAACTCTCAGATTACAACATTCTTGATGCCGACGACTTTAGATTTAGATCTCTAGGCAATGATGACTAATGCTTACATAAAATGTTATATGAACAAGTATTGATTATCAGTCATGTCGTCTGAAGAGTTTCCAAGTCTTCTCCTATGAGTTGAGCTTGTTGGATGAGTTTCCGGAGGATTGCGAATTGATTAGTGTTGAATTGTATCTCGAGCTGACTTCAAATTTGGTTGTTTTCATGGATTCCTGCATGATTCTCGGTTATGACCAGGTCATCTACGATGATCGCAATAATACTTAAATTTTCGTGGTTGTCTTCGGAAGCACGAGCTGCTAGGCTCTCGTCACATGTGACTCGAAGTTGAATCGTGTTGAATTGATTTCTACTAAGCATGATTATTCTTATGCTTTCTTTGTATATGACCACGATGAGACTTCCCGAAGAGACGGTAGTAGTATCATGTTGAAAATACGACCCGGAACTTTGTCCAGGTCTTTGTTGAGCTTGGATAACAGTTTAAACATACGTTTGGTCTCCACTATTTTGCGCAGAGCTTTGGTCTTTAGGCAGGCCCACTAGTGGTGTTTGTAGAGATTGATCTTCTGTCATAGCAGGTAAGTGAGCGAGCTGAAATATTGATTGTCATACATATCTCCTTGTCATAAGTCGTGGCGAGTGCTCTCGTAGTTTCAACAATTTGGATCCGTCTTTTGAATAGGAGAAGTTTCTCTTTAGTAGCTTACCGGACATCTACCGCTGTGGAGTAGAGGTGGAATGCTTCCTTAATTTTTGGAGTTTATTGAGTTTATGAGTTTAGGAAATCGTCATGGTATTTTCGGCCTTTAAATATTTGTATACCAAATTTTCGTAGTTCAAACCTTTCATAATGCAAGTGAGGTAGTCGTCGTTACTTCACCCAAAGATGAACATGAGTCAAGATTGTGATCAATTACTTCACCCAAAGATGAACATGAGTCAGTATTGTGAACATTAGCCACTTCATTAAGCAAATAAAGTACAGTTTGAATTAACGTAGGTTTAGATCACTATATTAATTCTTGCCCCTCTGTTTGGAACGTGTAATTTTAGAAAATAGTGTTTGTAACTATTGGAAAATACAGGAAACACAATGCGCTGAAATTAGATATTAAACCCACAGTGTCTATGTAGTTTTCTCGACAAGTTTTAGAACAGTTTTAATGAGCGTAGGTTCAGTCTCACGTATCATATCAGTTTTTTGCCCTCTGTTTGATAACTGTATTTTCTCATAAAAAATATATATAAAACTTTATTGGCAAACACAAGAAACGAGTAGCTCTGAAAATGTTTCTATAATTAGCAGATTGATCCAGGAAGATGAGATTTGACCGTGATTCTTTTTCGACTATCCCAAGCTTTGAAATCTGTAAAGACCTTATGTTTGATACCTAGAACTTGACAAGTTTATATTATTTGTCAAAAATTTATAGGTTAAGGTGATGTTTACGTACAAAACAAGATATAAGCCAAGCTTAATATTAAGAATTAGTCTAGTTCAGTAATAAACAAGTGATCTGACCTGATCATAATCAACCATGAGAAGAGAAAGTCAAGATACTAATACAATTCCGTGATGAACTGCCGATTTCGATCAAAACTTTTTAAAGAAGTCGTAAATGTGATCGATAATTTCGTCGGCCTTTTCTTGGTTAATGAAGTGAGCAACTCCTTCCATCACAACCAATTCCTGCAGAAACGGCACAAATTTCTTAAACCCATCACCGTGAATGAATTCTTTGGCTCCCGGGACATGGTACGTAACGTCGAGATCGCCAATTATGAACTTCACCGGTACTTTTACTTGCGCTCCACTCCACGCAGCCGTCTGCTCCCAAGTTCTGCATGCACAAAAATGAAAACATTTTTAGAAACATTCGCGGTGAATATATACGCGTGTATATATATCGACTTACAAATCCAAAGCTCGATAATAGTTCAGCCCTCCAGTGAAGCCCGTCTTATTGAACTTTTCGGCGTAAAATTCGAGGTCTTTTTCTGCGAGCCAGGACGGTAAAGCTTGGGGAGTTTTGAGGCCTCTGAACCCGATTTCTTTCTTGATGCAAGGAGGGCGCGGGTTTCGGCCACAGTAGAATTTCTTCAGCAGATTCCCCGTTTCGTCTCCGGAGAAATCTTTCTCCGCCTCTCCTGGTTCCTACATTACAAGTTTTGTAATAGTATGTTTCAGGATCAATTTGCTTAACAATATTGGGACAACTGCTTTTTACAAATTAACTGGTAGATTGGGACAATTTAAGAATCTTCCTTTTCGAAATTTATTGCACAAAGTCAGAGGACCTTAGAAACCAATTTTTTAATTTGTCGTTTCTATCTGACTGTGAACATCTACAGAGAAAAAAACTGACCCACTCGAAAGGTCGATGCCAATATTCCCAATTTTGGACAGACAATGATGACTAAACTTGAAACTCAAGCAAAAATACTGTACTTCCACATGTGAGGTGTATAGCTAAAGACTCAAAAAGCTTGATTATTTAGAATTCTGTAATTGAATTTGTGAAACAACATTGAATATCTGGGAGAAGGTGGTGAATTAAACAGGAGAGATTGGCTGACCAGAAAGCAATTAATGGCATTGAAGTAACTTCCTTAAGGATTGGCCAAAGCCAAACTATAGTAGCTTTCTTAATTTTATGTTTTATTTTTTTTGCTTGCACAGTTCAGAGTTAGGTGAGAACCCAGCAATTCCCAATAAATGCCATTTCATTTCATGCAGATTTCGTTATAAAATAACAACGCCTTCCAAATGTTATGTTTTGTTCCTAAAAAAATTGTTATGTTGTCTTTTTATTTGGATTGAAACCGGACTCTTTAAATTTTTTTTTTGGGAGGGATTTCACAAACATAGGTCAACAGTTGTCAGTTATGAACTTATGACTGAACTTATTATATATTATTTGATAGTTAATTATTTTTATATCCTATTGATTTCTTAATCTTAACTTTACGAGCTAAAAACAAAATATTTCATGAGTGACAAGAGGACAACTTACGCTTTTAAATAATCGAATTAGGACTAAATTAATATAATTTCAGATTTAGGGGTTAACTAACACAGAGCCAATTGAAAAGACATTAGGCCCAGAGATTCAAGGGCACTCTTTGCCTCTTTTTCTTTTAAGAAATCATATCCACCACTTATTTTTAATTCTGTATTCTAAAACTGAAAACCACTTTAACCATTTTCATAATTGGAACACTAATTATACTGTTATATTTCATGTGCAAAATTGATACTTATATCTACAGGCAAATGTTAACAATTTATACGTAAAACCTTTTTTTGTTTATTTTTTATTTTTTTATAATAAAATAGTGTTTATAGTTCAAAGAAATAGTTTTCTAATTTTGTAACGTATTCTTTATCTATATTAAAATGGTATTTTTCAAACAAATCCGGTAAGATAGTACGTACACTCTCAAAGCAACGAATTCCCAATTTTCAGTAACACAGAATCTATTAAAAAAATTTCCTCTTCTCTTGGGAGTTTTACTCAATTAAGGCATGACTTCCTTCCTGATTCGGGCGATGCTAAATTAGAGATCAAGTCAAGAGAGAGGAAACATAACCTGAAACCTGCAGATATAGTAATCCTCTCCGAGCAAAGCCCTGAAGCCATCGATGGGCTTGCACTTAGGGTTTCTCACCGGAAACGCGACGCTCATGTTCACGAGAGCCACGATTCTGTCGGGCCTGAAGAGGCAGAGATACCACGCCATGATCGCTCCCCAATCGTGGCCCACCACGAAGGCTCGCTCGATCCCAAGCCCGTCCATGAGTCCGACGAGGTCGCCGACGACGCTGAGCGCGGTGTAGGATTCCGGCGAAGGAGGCGCGTCGGAGTCGCCGAAGCCGCGGAGGTCCGGCGCGACGCATCGGAAACCGAGCGCGGAGAGGGAGGTCATGTGGTGGCGCCACGAGTACCAGAGCTCTGGGAAGCCGTGGAGAAACAGGATCGCCGGTCCGGTGGTGGGTCCGATGGAAGCCACGTGCATGGTTATGCCGTTGGTGTCGACCATCGAGTGCTCTATTCCCTTCATCTTCTCTCTCTGTTTCTCTATGGCGAGTGATTCGGTGTGATTTTGATCAATTTGGTTCGTTATTTATTTATGATATGGATTTGAGATTGGCTTGGACTTTTTAAAAGAGAAAACAAAAAGTTAAGAAGAAAGAAACAAGTGTAACATTTTGGACTGGTTGGGAAATGGTGTGTAACGTTTGGACTCACGTGATTTCCTTTGTATTACGTTTGTTACGGTAGGAGTCATGAGTCTAGTTTATTAATACTGTGGTTCGCGTGCCAATTTCATTCAATGCTAATTTTGGCGGATTTAAAAATAAAATTCGCAGGTATGCAATCAAATATGAGATTATTTAGAAATTATTTTCTGGTGCTTTTCGATGTTTTATGTTTTGTTTTAAATATTGTTTAACGATATGTGGGAGATCAAAAATGACATATGAATGTCCAAAAATGGTTTTTCAAATGAGTTTTAGAGAGATAAAAAAAGAAAGTGAAATGAAGAAAATGAAAATACGAAGTTTAGTTTAATTTGTGGTACTTAGGATAATTTAGTTGTAATATCACATTTACAGTTAATAGATCGCAGTTCGAATCTCACCCGCAGCAAAGCTGAGCTACAAATTGTAAGAAAAGAATAAAAATCAAAGCAAAAACTACGATTCTAAGAGCTACAAATTGTAGCTTTTAATTTTTTAGTTAAAATTTCTAAATCAATTTAAATTTTTAACAAAAGAAATTTTACAAAAAAGAAGTGAAAGCTAACTTTAATAAGGTTAGGCAAACATAATCAATCACTATATGCGAATAAAGTTTAATAAGTTTTAACAAAAAAATAATAAAAAAATAAGCGATAATTACTAAATCTTTTAGTAAATATCTTTAAAAAATTCGAAAAAATTATATATTTTTTTTCATATTTTTGTCTCTTTTTTTAATTTTCAAAAGCTCATTTATAAATAAAAGGGTAAAATAAATAGAATTCAAATATTTTGAATAGTAAAAAATCTATGAAACTGAGTGTTGATTTTATTATGATGTCCTCGATCTAGTAAAGAAGTTTTTATTTTGAATTGTATTATTAAATAAAGATGAGTCGAACTATTTCATATGCTCTACATTCAACCAAGGTTTAAATGGCCGACGAATTTCCACGAATTTACATCAGAATTTCATGTTTTGGAACTTATCGATCATTTTTTGGCCTATATAAGCGTTTCGTCATTTTATGCCCACGAAATTCGTCGAATTTTCATGAGAATCCCATTGACGGATTCCCATATTTTTCCTTTGTATTTAGTTATAAAACAACATTTTTTCCGAAAATTTCATATGAAATTTTTATTTAAAACAATTCCGTACAGTTTTCTTGGGTAGATTTTTTACGTATTTTGATTTTTTACATATTTAAAAGAATAACGTTTAACAAGTTTTAACAAAAAACATAGTAAAAAAAAAGCGATAATGACCAAATCTTTTAGTAAATATCTTTAAAAATTCGAAAAAGTTATATATTTTGTCCCATTTTTGTCCGTTTTTTTAATTTTCAAAAGCTCATTTATAAATAAAAGGGTAAGATAAATATAATTCAAATATTTTTGTACACTAAAAAGTCTATGAAATTGAATGATTTTATTACGATGCCCCCTATCTAGTAAAGAAGTATTTTATTTTGTATTGTATATTTAAATAAAGATGTGTTGAACTATTTCATATGGTCCACATTTAACCAAGGTTTAAATGGCCGACGAATTCCCACGAATTTGCATCAGAATTTCATGTTTCATATGAGATTTCCATGGGATTTCCATATTTTTCCTTTGCATTTAGTTATAAAGCAACATTTTTCCAAAAATTTCATATGAGATTTTCATTTAAAAGAATTCCGTACAGTCTTCTAAGGTGATTTTTTTTTTACATATTTTGATTTATTTTGAAGATTATTTATGAAATAGAAGTTGCTAGAAATGATGTAATTTTTTCAGATTTTTTGAGAACTAAAAACGTTTTAATTTATGTTAAAATTGTTTAATCTTTGATTATATTGTTTATGCTCTTTAGTGGAAGATTGCATTTTATTCAAATTTTGATTTTCTTTGTAGACAGTTTTTGAAATACAAGTTGTTAGAAATGATATTTTTGATGTGATGTAATTGCTTCGGATTTATTTGAGAATTAAAAACGTCAATATACGTTTAATTTATTTAATTATTGATTATGTTATTTAAGCTCTTTAGTGTAGTTCATTCAAATGTTATCGTTTCTAATGTCACTTGTAAAGGTAATTTAGAAGCGACTTTTTGGCATTTAGAAGCGATTTTTGTCGCTTCTAAAGACCTTTTTTTGTTCTAGTGAATGATATTTTCGTGAATAAGCGAAAATAGTACATAACATGTGAAAAAGAAGTGAACTATATATTTCCGCTTCAAATTGTTGATTAATGTCGATTTTTTACATTTATTTACATATTCTTTCATATTTCATATCAATTTACACAATCATATTTTATTCTATAAATAATTTATGAAAAAAATTCTAATTTTATTTATTAATTTGATTAAACGAAAGTTAACGAAAGCGATATTTTCGTTTGAAGTCTCACGAAATTGTCACTTCCATGAAGCTATAGAAGGCACCTTAAATGAAGACAAATTTCTGCCACTATAAATACACGAGAAACGTTTCACGGAACATGGAAATGCACTTCATTCCGTTGTCCAGATTAATTTTATTCATACATGTCATATTTTAAAGTTTACTTGTAATGGAGATTTATACTTCTAAATCTTGTGTTATATTGTCAATTATATTTATATTTTTACCCTAAATTTTTTAATTAGATTGAAATTGATTTTGTTTAAAGAATACTATTTATTTTAATTATAAAATCATATAATTATTAATCAAATGTATATATAATAATAGTTTTGAGATTGGTGTGGTATTAAGTAATGTTATTTAATATTATTATAATTCCTTTCTATTATTGAGTTGGAGGGGGATTCCAAATATAAATTTTTTCTATTAACAATCTCTATAATAGTGAAAAATAGAGTTGAGTTGGAGGACGTTTTACTTTATTTTGTTACTTTTCAATTTGATTGAGAGTGTTAAAAATGCTCTTATTTAAGAAACTCTTCCAGAGTTTGTAACATACATCTCTAAATTTTATTATTGTAAACAATATATGATAATATGGGGTATTTTCGAGACGAAACCAAATCTATAAGGAGCATAAAGAATTTCAATCAGTTTATGCTTACACTACAACAAAGCTTATTCAAATTATTAAGGCTTACATTATAATACGAAACATGATAAAAGCCAAATGACTAGCAAATTACATTTAGTTAGCTCAAAACTTCTTGATAAAGTCGAAAATGTGAGCGTTGATCTCATCGGCCCTTTCGAGGTTGATAAAGTGCGCCGCTCCTTTGACAATCACGACTTCTTGGAGATCAGGAACATCTTTCTTGAATTCGCCGCTGTGAATGTATTCCTTCATTCCGGGGATATGGTAGGTCAAGTCAAGATCACCCACTATGAACTTCGTTGGCACTTTCACTTGCGCTCCTGTCCACGGAGCTAGTAACTCCCATGACCTTCAAATCATCATATCACTCGATTATCAAACAGAGGTTCACATGTTGGATTAAAAATAAAATGATAAATCACATCTGCCCTTCAACTTCAATATCTGCTGATTAAAGAAATAAGTTACCGATTCATAGCTCTATAGTAGTTCAATCCGCCGGTGAAGCCGGTCTTGTCGAACGTGTCAGCGAAGTACTTAATGTCGGCTTCAGAGAGCCAACCCGGCAGAGATTCAGCATCTTCAGGAGTTGCCTTGGACTCTTCTTCTTTCGGCGGTTTATTGTCGCCATGGCTTGCCATGATTCTCTTAAATACTGCTACAGTACTCCCAGCAGAGAATTCTGCTTCTGCTTTTCCAGGTATCTATTATGTCAAGGCAATCAGAATCTTTAGAATATTAGACGTAAATCCACTCATAATAGTTTTTCTTTAATCGTCTCAAGCACTATTAATAGATAAATTTTTATAGAGGTATTGAAGCTTATTATATTATTTGGATATCATTTACCAAAATGCTAAAATTGGCAGGTTCATTTCTAATTTGAAGTAAGAGATATTTTTTTCAAAATTTATCTCAACCACGTATTTTTTCTTCCTCTAATCAATCTCCCTCCAAGAATAAAAAAATCCAAAGAATACGATTTACATGTTTTCGAAGGAAAAAATTGCGAGAAATGACATAAGGAAGAGTCTAGTGTTGCCATTTTGTGGTTTGTGTTGATTTCAAAGATAATCTAAAGACATACACTAGTACATAAAGAAATGACAATACTATATATTGGTGTAAAAATCTGAATTGTCAAGGGCCTATTTGAAAAAAAAAACTTTACTTTATAATATTCGTTTGAAAAAAAAGATAATTAAATGGGATATTTCTTATCTCTTATATCTTATCTTATCTTTGTCACACTTTCACGTGTCAGACTATCACCTGAAACCTGCACATATAGAAGTCGTCACCGAGCGTAGCTCTGAAGCCGTCGATGAAGCTGACATTAGGGTTTCTCCGGAAGAATGGGACGCTGAGGTTGACCAGGGCGTTGACCCGGTCAGGCCTGAAGAGGCAAAAGTACCAGGCGATTATGGCTCCCCAGTCGTGGGCCACCACAAACACCTTGTCGGCGCCGAGGTGGTCGATGAGTCCGACCAGGTCTCCGATGACGTTGAACACCGTGTACGACTCCGGAGACGGCGGCGCGTCGGTATCGCCGAAGCCGCGTAGGTCGGGCGCGACGCAGCGGTAGCCGAGGGCGGAGAGGGCGACCATCTGGTGGCGCCACGTGTACCAGAGCTCAGGGAAGCCATGGAGGAACAGGATCGTGGGACCGCTTCCTAGTGACGCCACGTGGATGTTGATGCCGTTGGTTTTCACCGTCGAGTGCTCTATTTTCCCGTCCATTGTTTTTTTTTTCTTTCTGTTTGTCTCTGCTTTCCACTCGGAATGGTGTGGTGTGTGTTGTTGTGATTATTTATGTTGCTTTGTGTGGTGATGAGGATATTACTTTGGTGGGGTCCACTGGTAATCAATCCGAAGCGATATCAGAAATCTTCACACCACCACTAGACATGGGACACCAGTAGGATTACCTGCCTTTACAACTTGCAGGCTTGCAGGTATGCCTAGTTGCAATGACTTAAAAAGTATTGAAAATGTGGATTTTACGTCGTTTATGGGGTGATGATATTTTTGTCGTTCACTATATGACGAGAAAAGTCGAAAACTAGATGCGATAGCCCCCGCGTTTAATATTCTTTGTTATCTCTTCAAGAAGAGGATGTCCGAGGTTCTATTACTTCCTCTCAATTACTTCTTATCTATTCTTCCGAGTACATATTATCGACTCGACTACAAAGAATAATGAACACATACAATTGTCACTCTACAACCAAGTACGAAGATTTGCTGAAAATTCCCCTTGAAACTCTTGTCTATCACTCTCAAAGTGTTTCACCGATTTCTATTAGTGGTTCACTCTCCAATTAAAGAAGATTCTCTTATCTAACTAACTGGCTTAGCATTCTATGGAATTTTGTATAATGGTCAAAATATTGTTGGTTACCGACTAAATATCGTTAAAATACTGCAAAATCCAACTTAACAGTAACTAATCTTGAGTTATTGTTATCGTTTTATAATACTGCATCAATTTAAAGCTAAAATACCGAAATTAATCAAAATACTGAAATTAACCAAAAATACTGACGATTTTTGGTGAATTTTAAGATTTTTTTAATTTTTAATTCTGTTTTTTATAGTTATGATTGTTTTAGGCAAGATTTTAAGATTTTTTTTTTATATATTTGAAATAGAGAATATGTTATTTTAAGATGTCTCATTTTTTGAAATTTAGATGAAAATAAATTTTTTCGGCAATCAGCAATCGGCGATCGACGACGTTTTCCAGCGACTGAAAATTTTCCAGATTCATTATTCCAGCGGTCCAGCCAGCTTAGGCTACTCTTTTTTTGTTAGTCCATCCAGTCGGTCAGTTGATATATTGACCGAGGGATCCCGAAACCACCAGCCACCCCTACCTAATTCATGATGAGCCCACCAACTTCCTGGCAAGATGCCTACGGTTATAAACCACCGACATGTCAAGATCAAAAATTGAATTTGTTCCTAATGCCTAGGTTTCTAACATCATTGAATATATCAAAGCAATAATGGATTTACGATTATTTTTTTAGACTCATCATATCTTAAAAATGATAATGAAAAATCAATGAACTTATCGTATCAAGAAATAGTATCAGAATTCATTAAAACCGGTCTTCACCTTCAAGAACTGCAGCGTACGATTTTTGAAAAAAACAAGATATTTATAATAATAATCAATCCTTGCGGAACTCTTATCTTACACGGCTAAATAAAAAGGATCCCAATGCTACGGTAAAGATTCCAAGAGACTCACCGGATTTTCTCACCTAAGGAACAGTTCTCAAGCTACGGGAGAGATTTACATTATACTGGTCAAACCTTGGTTCCTTTCAGGAACTACAGATATACTTATTAGCTTTTAAAAAAACAACCGTTACCGATTTTATATCGGCACAGGGCTTGCATAAAACATTAAAAAATTTAAGAACATGATGAATCTAAGTCAAAACTTCATTCGCATAAAAGACGAGATAAAGACCTTCATTGTTCGTTTAGTGGTTATATGAGAGGCTGATTTTTAACTTAGTTTCTATGATTCATGCTAGGTGTCCCCTTTCTATTCAATTGAGTCTTTCTTTATTTAATGGAGTCTGCCTATTAATGCCAGTTGATTCTTTGTCCTATAATATGGATCATCGTTTTATTCTACTTATTTTAATTTTATATGACTTCACAATATGGATTCTAATAGCTCCGGATCCCCTCTTAAATAAACCTTGAGCACTGTGCTCACCCGATATTAAGGTTATTAATAGCCCGAATAGATTGTATGACATAATAGACAACTTATTGCAACTCCCATTATGAAATAGATCCCATGACCTTAGGAGCCGAAGGCGGATGCTATAGAGTGCAACATGAATCATGTAGTTATCGCGGCATTCTTGGTATTCAACATCCTTTCATATACCTTCTTTAACCCGATGAGCTCAATTAGAACTTCAGGCAAGAGTCCATTATGAACTCATACCCATGATGAGGGGCAGGGGTCAACGAAATATCAAAAGCAACCGATGCAATCTCCCACTTCACCAAAGTGAAAGGATTGCCCGGTACTCGACCATCGAAAAGAGAGTGCGAATTCGGGAGTGACTTCCAAGACGGGACCCAACTCATCCCAAGATTACATGGATCGGATCCACGGTAAGTATGTACGTTGGAGATCACTAAAACATTACCTAGCGTTATAGAGTTGGGACGACTCGGTATTTAATGCTGAATCCTAAGGATGAAGCCGATATTTGCAGTTCTTGATGGAGGTTATGGAGTTCTAGTATTCTTGTTGTTATATCTTGATGGGAATTCTACGAACCCTATAGAAAGCGTTAATATACTATCTTGGTGCATTTCATAGCGATATCAAATATCAATGGTTCAACATAGAACGGATAAGTATAAGACCAAAAACCAGGTGTTAGTCGCTAGAACTTCAGAATATCGCCCCAGATTGATTGTCAAACGGATATATCAAGTACCGATTGTCAATATTAATACAGACCGTACTTGAGGAAAGTCAATTAACAAGAACCCCATTAAAAGCTCTTAGATACCATGAATGAAAAGAGCTAAGACAAGATAACATTCAATGAAAGCAGTTTTGATATTTAATTTATAATATAAATTTTTTGATATGAAATTGTGAATTTGTGATATTGAATTGAGAATATAAGATTACTAATGTGGAACTGTGAAATCATAATATAAGATTGTTGATATGAAATTGTTATTTGTGACATTAAATTTAGAATATAAGATTTTTGATATGGAATTGTGAAATTTTGATTTTAAATTTATCATATATGATCGTTGATATAAAATTATAAATTTGTGATTTTGAATTTAGAATATATGATTGTTGATATGAAAGTGCGAAGTTTGTGTTGTGTTTTTTTTTTTTCATTTTATAACTATATTTAAGTTTATTGTTTGTTTTGAACTTTTTGTCATTTTGTTTTATATTTACATAATTTGAATATATATATATATATATATGTCGTTTAAAAATGTAAATGCTATATGATTTTTGTCGGAAATATGTCGGTATTCGGTATACGATTGGTATATTAATAATATCGGTAGTCGAAAATATTTTTATTCAGTATTCCCCGAAAATATTGGATTTGTAACATAACTCAAGGCTAACTCACATCCATCCATCCATCCATAAGCTATAGGATAAAGACACACGTCAGCTAAGCATAAAAAATTAAGAAGAATAAAGCTGATATTCCAGAAAACTAATTAAAACAAATATATACATTATTTTCATAATTAATAAACAAAATTCACCTTTTAAATTAGAATACGTACTAAACTTTAAGATATATCTTGATCGAAGCCATCCAATGAACCAAAAATAAAAATATTATCCAAACAACACTAAAGAACAAGATTTTTGTAATAAAGACACAAAAGAATATCAACATTTTGTAAGAGTTAGAAAATTCACATGCCTCGCAAAAGTATGGAAAATTGCTGGAAAGTGCCCTTAATCTTCACCGAAATGATGTTGGTTTAGCAGTAGCGAACTTCAGAATGCGATGAAGAAGACAATATTATCACTAGAAAATACACCATAAATTCCACAAGATTTAATGCTTGAGCTTTACTCACTACAGTAAATAAATTATTAAAAGGGAAAAAATATTTCACAATAATGTAACAAACTTTATTAATTCATTTATTCACTTTCAAAGTTACATTACTTTGTGAAACATGATCAAAATCCAAAATGAGTAGAAGAGAGGGCACTATTATTGGGTGTTTTTGTGCCCAAAGCTTCTTGAGGAAATCGAAAATGTGAGCACAACAAACTTTATTAATTCATTTATTCAATTTCAAAGTTACATTACTTTGTGAAACGTGATCAAAAGCCAAAATAAGTTGAGAAAGGAGGACACTATTATTGGGTGCTTTTGTGCTCAAAACTTCTTGAAGAAATCGAAAATGTGAGCACTGATTTCATCAGCCCTTTCTTGGTTGATAAAGTGGGCCGCTCCTTTGACGACCACGACTTCTTGTAGAAGAGGAACATCTTTTTTGAATTCGCCGCCGTGAATGTATTCTTTCATTCCAGGGAAATGGTAGGTCAAATCGAGATCTCCCAATATGAATTTCGTTGGCACTTTCACTTGCGCTCCCGTCCATGGAGCCGTTAGCTCCCACGTTCTTCAACATCAATTAATGTAACAAACAATCAAATCACTCCATTACTATTCTTCAAAGCATATATTAACACCTCGATTCCAAGATTTTGTTCAGAAACAATGAATTTAAACTAGCAAATTCATAATTCGAGATGTTTTGCTTAATATTGCCGTCTATAGATCTTAGGGAAAAAAATTAGGGCCATTCTTCTTTATGAAAGTTAGTCTCTTTAAAACATTTTGCGACTGATCCTGTTTATGTTTGTGTAAATTAGTGTTATTTGTCATAGTATTTAATAAGACTATAAGAGTTGGTTGGTGGCAAAATATTTAAATCTTTGTGTAAATTAGTGTTATATGTTATATCATATTAAAGTTGATTAGACCGAGTTAGTTTTATTTATTAGGTACTGGATTAAGTGTTTTGAGATCCAGTATATTTATATGAAAAAATGATAGGTAGATTAGTCTTGTATGGCCTTTATGTTCCAATAATATTATATGCTTCATTGGTTATATTTAGATTTTCATATAAAATCAGATTAATGTTTTTGTTATTTTCTCTTCTTTCTTAGAACGGTTGCTGTGCAGTTGTTTTCTCTCGTGATCACACACACTATATATATATATATATATAATAGTGGAGAGAAATTATGTTTTTAACTTGTCATAAAATTTTATCATGATATATATATATATATATAAAACAAAAAACTTTTAACAAAGTTTTGAGCAATTACGGTATCTTCGCCTTATTACACATATATTTTGAAATTCTCTTATATATTAATATTTAATAATTTAAAAACTGTTTTGTTATATTGATCAAATTACCAATTTTTTTATACGTGTGATTGCATCTATTTTAACGCTGCTTACTAATTTTTATGCTAGTTGCCACTGCGCCCGAAATAATAGTAATATGAATTTTTACATTTGAATATTTTTTGCAAATTTCAAAATTTGAGTATTAAAAATCACTAACTAAAAAATATTTAACATTTCTGCCCTCAATAATTCTTTTAATAAAATGATACATGAATCATACAAAAATGTAATGAATGCCAGCTTTTGATAAAGAATTAAAAGGGACAATAATTTGGAAATGAAGAGAAAGTGATTAGACATAACGTTTGGCAGGGTTATAGCTGTTAATTAATTATGGTTCAATAATCTCAATCAATAAAATAGTGTAGGCATCAGCTATTTATCATGAAAGTCTTAATTGTCACTTACCAAACATTATTGAATGTCTTAATCATAACATATTCTCTTTCTGGATAAGCTTTGTTTGTCAAAAGAGCAAGAGAGAAACTTACAGATCCAAAGCTCTGTAGTAGTTCAACCCTCCGGTGAACCCGGTCTTATTGAACTTGTCGGCGAAGAAATGAATGTCTTTTTCGGAGAGCCAACAGGGCAGAGATTCTGGATCTTTATAGATTCCCCTGAACCCTATTTCTTTTGGAATTATTGGCGGCTTTGGATCCCGGTTCGCTAGGATTCTTGTAAAGACTCTTACAGTGTCCGAAGAGAAATCTGCTTCTGCTTCACCAGGGATCTATAACCAACCATAACCGTAAGATCAGACGTAAATTGTTAAATAAGATCGTGATAATTCTCTCGTGGGAAAATAGTTGAATCACACAAAATAATAATAATAATGAAATTCAAGGCTGACTCTTGTAAAATGTTATGCATGTTCAATGTAATTGACTATAGATTTTGATTTAAGACTAAAACATGAATATATATATATATATATATATCTTTATATACATATACATGTATACATATAAATATTAGGTAAGAATGAATTTTTTAAGATAAATCATAACTATAAATATCAAAGGACAATATGGGGAGAGATGGATACAGGCACTAAATTTGTTTATCACAAGTTCGAATAAATCTTGATTTGATAATTTGTTAATAAAATGAATAAAATCTAGAAGAGACTCGTTTACGTACATGATTGAGAACAAAATAATAACAAAAAAAACTTGTGTAAGACTAAATCTTGTCGTTCTGAAAGGCGAGAATCTTAATATGTATCTTTATATAGTTGCTTGGTATATGATGTAAAAACTGAACAATAAAAAAAATCAAATATCCGATAAAATTAAGTATTTTGGGTTCTATGACTGAAAATCAATTGATAATTAATCTCGTTAGTAATACCCTTTTCAACGTTAATTTCGTAACACGGACAAGTATAAGCCATAAAGATAACGAGAATTAAAAAAGAAAAATTAAATCACAAAAAAACAACGGGATTAATAACAAATAATACCTGAAACCTGACCATATAGAAATCGTCACCAAGCGCAGCCCTGAAACCTTCGATAAAGCTGACGTCAGGGTTTCTCCGGAAAAAAGGAACGCTGAGGTTGACCAGGGCGTTGACCCGGTCAGGCCTGAAGAGGCAAAAGTACCACGCGATTAAGGCTCCCCAATCGTGGCCAACCATGAACACCTTGTCTACGCCTAGACGGTCGATGAGTCCGAGGAGGTCTCCGACGATGCTGAACACTGTGTAAGACTCCGGCGACGGAGGCGCGTCGGAGTCGCCGTATCCGCGGAGGTCCGGCGCGACGCAGCGGTAGCCGAGGGCGGAGAGGGAGGCCATCTGGTGGCGCCACGAGTACCACAGCTCAGGGAAGCCATGAAGGAACAGGATCGTGGGACCGTTTCCAAGTGATGCCACGTGGAGGTTTATGCCGTTTGTGCGCACCGTCGAGTGCTCTATTTTCGCATCCATTGCTCTTATTTTGATTTATTTTTTCAGCTCAGAACCAAGTTTATATGTAGGCTGATAGGTTTTGTTAATCATGTATTGGATTTATATGTGAAAGATGTTAAGAACTGACAAATTATTATTGTTGGACCAAAATGTCCTTGGAGAAAAAATCCGCAATGGGATGTAAAAAAAAAAAATGAATGGTCCAAAGTATCACTTTTTTATTTTTTGTTTTTCCAAATATAATTATTTTTTTAAAATATTTTTCTCAAAATACAAGTAAATTTCATGTGAAAAGACGAAATATCCTTTAAAAAAATTAAACTAGCACAGATGCTCTATACTATATTCTCGGTCAAAATAATTAAGAAAATTATAAACAATTAAAAAATTAAATTTTTTAGGGTTGGAATAGTTTTTACCTTTTAAAAAGTTTAATTTTTTTAAAAAAATAAATAAATAATAAACGATTAATATGGATATGAAATAAAATGTAAAGATATTGTTTTATGGTAGTATTTCGGCAATTTTTTTTTAAAAAAAGCAACTAAACGGGCAGAAAAGAAAAAGATTTGGCATTTGGCGATGAACAGAAAAAACGTTTTTTTTCTTTCTTTATTTGTTTAAAGATAAATCTTTAGAAATAACTTAAATATAGAAACTGATGCAACATCTCAACCAAAGTTCTTTTAAGAGCAATTTAAAATTTTACAAGACTTGTCGAGAAACAAGAAATTTAATTGAATTGGTATTTTTTAGAGAATAAAGTAATTGAAATATTAATTTATTATGTTACAATAGAGCAATTCATGCGTAATTCGCTTTACAAAAATATATAATGAAGCAACCAAATATGACAGTTTTGATCTAAAAGTGATGAAATTGTGTACTATAGTGTGGGTGTTAAATGTTGACCAGGTGATGCACTAAGAAACAAAACACAATGAATTTGAGGCAAAGCAGCCAAAGTTTCACTATACATTATGGCGTCAACAAATGACCGACGTGCCTCTCGTTCAACTCAATCTCGCATCTATCGAAACTCAAGCCATGTCAGATATAATGCCGGAAATTAATTAATTTTTCAAAATAAAACATATTACAATAATTGGAAGGAAATGATAAAAATAAATAACAACAATATTTATAATCAACAAAATATAAGAAAAATCGAGTATCGTTCAACGATTTTCTGAAAGTAATATTGTTTTCTCACTATCGGAAAATCGTGAGCAATTTACCTCTCAGATACAACGATAGACGAGAAGATCTTTTAGCAACAAAGAGATTTTTCCGGCGAATTAATCTTGTAGCTCAACCAACTTCGTACTACAAAAAAAAAACACAAATTCGGAGAATGAAAGAGGAAAAAGAAAAATGAGAAAGATCTTAGCTTGTCGCTTTTGGAATGAGAGCATTTGGCCTTTTATAGGCAAGGCTTGGTCGGTTTGAGCTCACACAACCGTCCACCATTAATCGCTCTTAATGGTGGTTAACACCTCTTAATTAAACTCGGTATAAACGTCCAAAACATTTTGTCTTCATTCGCAAAAAATGAAAATAAAACCGTAGCCAAATTAATTCGGTAGCAAATGCACATTTAATAACCAACTTGTCTCAAGATTAAAACCGTAACAAATGCTTCTTTAATTCCCAATATAACATACAAGTTATTTGTGTAATTAAAACTCTTTAGAAGTGAATTTTGAATAAAAAGATAAGGGATCTGCCCGGAAACCCAAATGTCCAAAAAAAGCCAAGATCCGAGACCGGGCTCGACTCTGCGACGGCACGTGTGTGTGAGCGAGAGGTTAGAGGTAACCCACTCACACCCTCATCCCTTGCATTTGGATACCAACTTAAGGAGAATAATCTTATATAAACACTACACCAACTCCATTTCCCAACCAATGTGAGACTATTTTAGGTATACTATTGAGTTTTTCTCTCCACTTCACTTCTTTACAACATATAACAAATATGTGTTTTTAAGCATATTTTAATCATCTATTTCTCATTCATCATATATATAATTTTGACAAATAAATATTTAATCTTATACCCGTCGTAACGAAATACACGAATATGAAAAAATTATCCAATTTCGATGAATGGACCTCATTCAAATATTTAACCTTAAATCATCCAATTCTTATGAGTGAACCTCACTCAAATATTTAAACGTAAATAATTCATAACCTATATTAATAACACTTTTATTAACATTTCTTCCAACCAGCCAAACCAAAATATTGTGGTTTTAGTAGTTTAATTAGAGTACCTACCTCTAGATTTTAATGGAGCGTTTTAATAAATATGCACGGTTCGAATATTTTAGTTATTTAGTTTGACAGATCACATGAACACACTTCGATTTAAAGCATTTCTTTGAATTAAAGATCGTGAACGAGTGACTTCTAACTTATGAAAAGCAATTCTTCGAAATTACTTACTATTAAAAACGATACTATTGCTTCTAGTTAAGTTTTAGAAGTAATATTTAAAATTTATAAAAGCGGTGTTATTCAAAATGATAATTATCGGTCATATAATTGATTTTATACTTATATTTAAGTGTTAACAATATTACAAATAATATTGTCCGAAATCGTAAAGAAAATAAGTAAAAAAAATAGACACTAAATCGGAAGCAATAAAAGTAGGCGGTTTTTATCGTCTTCCACGAGTGTTTGATATGTTGGGAGAAAGTCTCCCATGATACAACTACTTTAAAATAAGTCTAACACCACTCGATTTGTCTTCAGCCTTAATGCTACCTATTTCGATCATAAAGGTGTCTTAATGCTCTCTCTTAATTCCGGCGACCGAAAAGTCAAGAGTTTTGCGGAATTAAAACACTTTTGAAGTGAATTTTGCAATAAAAATATGAGAAATAACTCAAACTACCACTTTTTTGTCTCACTTTTCCATAATCCACCAAAACTTATTTTCTTCCCAAAAAACAAGTGTTTTTAAAAATATAAAACTTACATAAATACCATACACTACACTATCGGTAAAAAAAAATTAAAAAAAATTAAAAATTTAGTGGTGAAATAATTTTTAATTTTTTAGTTTAATTTTTAGTTTTTAAAAAATAGATAATAACCGGTTATTATAGGTATGAAATAAAATGTAAAAAAGTTATTTTAAGGGTATTTTGGTCTTTTGTCTCTTTTGGAAAAAAAATAATTTTAGTGAATTTTGGAAAAATCAAATACAAATGATGGTATTTTGGGCAACTTCTCTAAAAATAGAAGGATTGAATCCGGAAGCCCAAGAATAGCCTAATACCCAAGACTTGATCCCGACTCGGCGTTGGCGCTTGTGTGTGCGCACGCAAGGGGTTAAAGTTAACTCATTTATACTCTCCTCCTTTACACTTGAATATCTTTAAGGAAGAGAATCCCTTATAACCACTACAACGACACATTTTTCCAACCAATATTAGACTCTTTTCATCATACTACCAGATGTATCTATTACATTCATTTCTATAAAAACACATATCAAATGTGATTTTTAAGTATATTTAAATCATCAATTTCTCATTCATTATAAATATAATTTTGACAAATAAATACTCATTTTTATATTTTTCGCAACAAAAAAATAAGAATATGAAAAAATTATCCAATTTTGATAAGTGAACCCCACTCAAATATTTAGTCAACAACCACGTCCTAGCCTGTATTGTTAGATGGTTTTTGAAAGATTTCATGACTTTTTATTATATAACAACAACGTACCTTTGTTTATTCCAACTTCCATTATTCCGGATTGAAGGGAATTGAATTTGAATATATGTACACATGTATGCTCAAGTACGCCAACTACTAATACTGATCCAGGACACTCTCTGGTAGATATTTATGATTTCGATTAGCTTTATATTGTTATCATTGAAGTATCATAAGATACGAAGTATATAACATTGTCGGCATGTTTTTGTATTTCCTTTATTTTCAAACAATATATATCGTGTAGAACTGCATATGTTTTATAGATGACGTGGAAATTATCTTTATTTTCTATTCAACGAGTTACATTTTTCTATATATAAATATATAATCTAGCGCACGTTGTTGCTGCGAATTGTTTAATGTATTTTATTTGAAATTATTATAATAATTGAAAATATTTTTTAATGAAAAAAATGACGCAATAAAATAAATTACACAACATCTTTTATAATAGTAATTAATAATATAAGTTATGTTTTTGTTGAATTACATCAGTGATGTATCAAATAAATAAACTCAAAGATCAAAATTAAAACTATTGAAATAAAATATAATTATTAAATATCTTTAAAAATTTTCTTTGTATTGATTTCTTTTCAGTGGAAATAATTTTTTTTTGATATATTTGATGAGTTCAAGATGCGTCAAGAAAATTTCAGAAAGTGAATGACCAACATTACAATTTTATTAATATATAGAGTAATTCTGTACTTCTATTAATATACTATTTTACTTTTAATGGTATAGTTTGTAATTTGAAGCAATTATATGATTAAATAAATAATTTTATTGTGTCTTCATGAATAATGTTTTTTAGGTTATATATATATATATACTTCTAAATTATTTTGGGATGAGAGTAATATTTAGTACGTGGGAATGCTTTCCCTTCTATTCTAATGAATAATTAGACAGAGAACTATTAATGCCTTCTTTTACGTCTTTAACACCCATTTCGTAGTACGGTTTAGAAAGGGTGAGAATAAAATCAGAGGTATATAATTTTATGGATAGGAATGAAATGTTATACCCCCAAGTACTGATTCTCTTTTCGGCCACAGAATCAAAGAATTCACATTCCACTTTTGAAATTTCACCAAACGTTACATCAATAAAAATCTGATGCTTATCAATTTCTTTAAGAAGTATTGCCGTTTAACCAACTGGAGTAAAAATCCGCATCTCAAGCCAACGAAAAATGCCCGACTAGGAGATTATATTTAGAATTTGAATTTTAACTGCTTTCAAATTAGAGTTTGTTTCTTGTAATTTTATTTGTATTAAAAGAGACAGTAATCAAGTGACAAACACCTTAACCAAGTGGGCTTTGTCATTAAATTTCGGGTATGATTACCAAACTAGAACTCCCGCTCTCTATGCGAAAGAAAATTATTAGCGAGGTAATATATTTCCATGAGACGCTCTTTCTTGACAGCGCGCCGAATCGAGGGTATTTGGTTCTAATGAGACCTTAATCTTTTTTAAAAAAAATTGGAGTATTAATTATTGACTAGCGAGAAATGAATGAATTGTTATGGACTACTAGAAACAAAATTTATCTTTGATTTATTTAACCATTTTTATTTTTTATCTCTTGAGAGCAAATATAATTTTTACGATGCGTAAGACTGCATAATTTTACTTGGTTCTTATATAATGGAATGATTATATATTCGCAGATAGTATCTCCGACTTCATGGAGAGAAGAAAAAAAATATTATGAGAAAACACCAAAAAATCAGTTGTTTTTACTTTTTAGTTGAGTTTTGTAGTTGTTGATCTAGATGGTAACAATATACTTTTCTTTGTAAAATTTTGTAACTAAAAAGTAAAAACCAATTTTCGACGTTTTTTAGTGGAAGAATTGATTACAATTTCTCAAAAGAATGTCTGAATTATGCTAGTTGTATAGCGAGTCGTCAGATGTACATAAATACACTTCACGCTGGCTTTATTTTAAAAAATGAAAATTGCAGTTACTCGAGAATCTACTTAAGACCGATTAAGTAATCGGTATGCTGAGGAGGATGCTCCTCGATATGCACAAAAATTAATCATGAAAATGAGTACCGAGGAGAATCATATATCTCAGCACAAAATTTCGACTCAAATAGGCCGAAGAACCACTGAAAGTTAAGGAACGCCTCGTTCATGAATCCAGAATATCCCCTATTGAGCATAACTTTGAAGAGAAGAGAAGACAGTAGGTCAAAAACTAGTCAATGTGTAAGATAAAGATAAACGCAAACTCTGACAGTTAAATGTCGAGTGTAAAGTCAATAGAAATGGTTAGTCACGAGCAAGTATATCGCAAAAATGTGAGATTTATCATCCCACGATCTAATAGTGTTACTAACCCGCTTTCAAAAAAACTACCAAACAGATACCACACACACGTCTATAAAAGGAAAAGAAGACCGACAAGGAAAAGGAAAAAGAACATTTACTAGTATGAGTTCACCTATCTTATCGGCACCTTCATTGTTTTTACTCTCTTGTATTATATTAGTCTGTATTTAGAGAAAATCTTATCTAAATCTTTAAGAACACCTCGGACCTACGTGCTTGTTACTAAAATGTTTTCGTAAGATATTGTTGTACTTATTCTACAGGTCAACAACATGTGTAGTTTATTTTTTACTAATTATGCTAGTGTTTAAATATTTATATAACCAAATTGATTTTGATGCTTATTTTGACAAATATAAATATTACAATAATTGTCTCATGAAAAACACTTGTTGTCGAGCATTTAGTCTCAGCAAACTCAAAATTTTAAGTAAGAATTTATCTTAATATAAACGTATCCACTAAAACGGGGAATCCAAGACCAACTCTAGCCATACTGCAAAACATTAAATTTAGTGTGGAAAGTACCTCCAAGCATATCGTATTTTCTACATCCAAATTTGGTGTAGGAATACAACCACGTCATAATTGGTGTGGTACTACACACACCGCATTTTTTTAAAATCCTTTTATATCCTTTTTATAATCTTTTTATAAATTTTATATATTTATAAATAAAATTAAGATATAAATTTAATAATATAAAAATAATGAATAGTATTTTTAGTGTAAAATTTGATGTTGTTGGAGATTGTTATTACTATTGATTGTCTGATTTTTATTAGGCAAGTATTGTGGCCATAATCTATCACAATAACTTATCGAGATCATTCGCCTTAACAGTGTGCGATTATGTAGTTTTATATTTGGTCAGTTTTGTGATTCTCGATATAAATCTTTTAAAGGTCCTTCCTCTTTGGTGATGACGCATGGACTCCAAAAAAATCCTAGCAAAGACCTTCATGTATTGGATGTTATAAAAGTATGGTTGTTGTCGTTAACCTCCTTAATGCTTTCATTGAGTTTATAGCCTTTTCTAGACGTGCAAGATCGGCGGGCTGAAAAACTTTAGACTTAGTGAAGAGCATTGTAGAATCAGATCACCCACTGTGATTGATTCGCTTATTGGATCTGTTTTTACTCGTGAATGAACTAATCATGCTTGCGATTTTTCTTGTCATCAAAGAACACGTGAATGTCTATCTTTCGTGGAACTGTGAGGGTTCACTAATTCAGGGGGATGACTGAATTAGATTTCACATTTATAGTTAATAATTTGGCTTTAATGTTTATGTTGTTCATGTAAGTTCATTTGTACTAAGAACTATTTATCTAGTGAAATCATTTCCACCGAGTTAGCAAACTTCCCAAATGTAAGAGACGTTGCTCCAAACTAGGTTAACAATTGTGCGTGTATTTTATTATTTATTATGTGTTCGTACTGTTGTCTCATATTTTCTTGACCTAGTGTTAGACAGATTGTTACAATATTTGTGTGTGACAGTTGTTTAAGCGGCTAACTGAATTTCAGAGATGGAAAAATTTTAACACCAAATTTGTGTTATGAGTCGGAGTTGCCTTAAACGAGAATGTTGAAGAATTAGTAAAAAAAAATTAGTCGAGTACGTTGTATCGAAGTTTGGATTCTCCTTATATAGTCAGGCTCTTTAACTATTGATAGTGCTTTTGATCGAGAACAATATATGAAGTGACCAGACTCAAGTCTTTAATTATAGTTTGATAACCTTTCACATAATGTGTGCAGTGTGTGAGTTATTCTCTTGAGCGCTCGGCATAATGATGTATGCTTTTTCTTAAAAATAAATTATTAATATTTATTTTGTTAAACTGACTAACTTTTTACTCAGCCATCTTTTGTACATTCTTAAGTTCTGGCCATCGAGGTTAATCATTGTCTTACGGATCAAATCACATTCATAAATTTCATTTATCTTATAAATTGATTTGACTTGAGTGATTTCTACGGCAACTTTATTACGGGTAGAGGTTTGAACATACGATTTCTTAACTCGAAGTAATGTGATTTGACTCGAATTCAGCGCTAAGCTTTTATTATCCTTAGTGGACACAAACTGCTCAAATATAAAATTATATGAATAATAAATATTATACGGAAAGTTTAGCTTTTTATCATAAAATTAATTGTGAAATTTCATAAAAAAGACTCAATAATTTACCAAAATGGAAGAAAATAAACAATACTGTGCCACATTATTATATGTTAGAACTACTTCTTTGAGTATGAACCCACATGAAATAACACTAATGACTTTGAGCTCTTTATAAGTATATTAATTCATGTTATTTGTCATTCTCTCGCGCGTTGCGAGCTCGAGCGTAGAGACGCAAGGACATTTTGTAGGTATATTTTGGCATCAAGCTTAGACTTGTAATAGCATGTGATCTTTTTATGTGAGACTAAGTAAATTCGAAGTACAAAATATATAATAACTGTGATGTGTCTGTTAGCAACTGCTGTTAGTGAGTTACATTTTTTGGTTAATATAGCGATTTATTTTGGTTAATGACTATTAACCAATTTTTTTCCAAACGTGACTATATATCAATTAATATGTTTCTAATTGTTATATTACAAATAATCCCTGATAAAAAAAGCGCATTTCGTTATTTAAAAATAATGATACGTTTATAACTTCGAAGTAATCTCTATTTAAAAATGAGACCTTATTGATCCGATCGTCACCCGTGAAGAAAATGAACAAATAGCCAAAATTCCTTCTTTGGCTGAGATAAGTAGCACATTGTGGGAGATGAATGATTTGAAAGCTCCAAGGTCGGATGAGTTTCAAGAGATCTTCTACAAAAAATTCTGGAACATTGTGAGGCTTTGTGAGATCTTCTACAAAAAATTCAAGAGATCTTTGGTGGACTGCATCCAAAGTTTTTTTCGGACGGGTAGAATCGAAGCAGGGTTTAGTGAGGCTTTAGTGGTGCTGATTCTGAAAGTAGATGGAGCAGAAGAGTTTGATCAACTCAGACCTATAAGCCTCTGTAACTTTAGTTTTAAAGTCATCACTAGAATTATCCCAACGAGGCTGCGTGGAAGTTTAGAAAAAATCATTTTCCCTTTTCGGTCTGCATTTATTCCGGGTAGGTGGATTGAAGAAAATGAAATTCTAACTAGAGAGGTGATATCGATATTGGCTAAGAAAAAAAAGAAAAGAAAAAAAATGTGGGGATTAAAATAGCCTTCTCGAAAGCCTATGAATGTATAGAGTGTAATTTCCTTTTTAAAGTTCTGGAGTGCTTCGGGTTTTCTCAGCAAGTCCGGAGGCTGATCACTGAATGTGTATAGTCTTCGTCGAGCTCATTATATTAAACAAGAGCACTTTGTCAAAACTGAAACTCCATGGAGGACTGCGGCAAGGCGACCTCCTCTCTCTTTTTTAGTTCATTCTGGCCTCCGTGGTGCTGCGCCGACTGCTGGTCCGTGAAGAGGCGAGAGGCAGGATTCATGGGATTAAACTCAGTTCCAATGGTAAGAGGATTTTTCATCTCATGTTTGTAGACGATACTTTGCTGCTGTGCAAAGCCAACATGAGAGAGATTAATAATATATGGAGATGTTTTGAGAAGTTTGAAGCTTGGTCAGGTCAAAGAATTAACATGGATAAGTCGGGGCTGATTCTAAAAACAGCAACGACCAGATGATTCAGTGCATCAAAGAGAGATTGGGATTGGAAGAATGTCCGGATGGTATAAAATATCTAGGTAATCCCTTGGTCATCAAGAGAAGCAGGACCAAAGCCTTCGAATATGTTAGAGACAAAGTCAACGCCAGAATAGAGGGGTGGATGGCAAAGAGCATCTCCAAATTGGGTAGGTCAACACTCGTCAAATCGGTAGTGCAGAGTATCCCGACCTATGCAATGTCGACGTGGAGGCTCCCAGTGGCTTTCTGCATCTGGATAAAATGGTGGCTAAATTCTGGTAGCGAGGTAATAATAATTCTGGTCATTATTTACGGTTGAAGAGCTGGGACAAACTGTGTAAGCCGAGAATAGCAGGAGGTATGGGGATGAGAAAATTCGAAGATTTGAATGAAGATCTTTTGGCCAAGTTTGGTTGGAACCTACCAGCTAATCCAGAGAAGCTGTGGGTGCAAATTCTCAGAGATAAATACATTGGTGACAAATTAGTTTTTGAAGTCAGTAATCACAGAAGCCATTCTCAAAGTTGGAAACAGATTATGGGCTCGATAAGGCTCATTAAAAATAATTCATGTTTCACGATAGGTTCACGTGACAGAGTCAAAGATTTCCAAGACCCTTGGGGAGTCCCTACTCTGGGTTAATTCGAAATGTCTGATGAAGATTCGAAGCTGGTGGTCAAGGATCTCATTGTGGCTAGTAAGAGATGGTGGGATCGTGACAGATCTTCGATAAATTCGGCGAGACAGTGGGCAAATAAATTCTAAGAGTATGAATAAATTCTGAGGCTGCCATGGATGAATTAAATTGGAAAGGTACTCCAATTGGTATTTTCACTGTCAAATCGGCATACAAGCTTGTAGCGCGAGTTCCCTTCACTCCAAAAGACGCGACGGAGAGGCTCAAATTTTATGCTTCTGAGAGTTGCAACGGAGGTCCTCCCGACGACGACGGCTCTGAAGCATCGAAATATGTTGAATGATGCACAATGCAAGATATGCGGCTCTGGTGAAAAACTTCTTTACATCTTTTTTTCCAGTGCTCCTGAACGAGACGCCTCTGGTTTGTAGTGGGAGGGGGAGTCAGATGGGAAAGTACATCTACGTAGTCAGGGTTGGAAGCAATCAATGATTTAGTAAAAGCAAATAAAGAATTGACGAGCCATGGTTTAAGCAATGATCTCATCATCCGAGGGAGCTTAATAATGGAAGAGACTTAGAGATACATAAACGATATAGTGTTCGAAAATCAAAGGAAAGACGGAGACTTCCATCTAATCATCACAAGAATTTTGGCGCAACAAGCGGAGTATCATCGTGCAGGCTCTCAGCAGGGTTTAGAGGCATCGCAGCCCCTCCGCAGGCAAAGCTTACGGTCTCTAGTGCTTGGGAATTAATTTTGAGGTGGATGCTGCCTTCAAAGACAACAGAGCGGCAATCGGCGTGATGGCGTTGGCAACATTAAAGCTGAATACTTGGATTTGGCGCAGCAGAGCGATGGTTTCGAAGTGGAGCTTCAAGCGGTTCATCTGGCGCTCTTGGTGACGAGGTTCAAAGGTATCAAGTCGGTGGCGATACATGGCGATAGCAAACTCATCATGAACAGCTTGAATGCGAGCTCATTTTGATGGTATATGTTTTATTTGGATTCCCCAATTGGTTAACCTCAAAACTCATGCGATTTGTAAATGGGCTTGTAGGATTAATGAGTTTGAATTTTGTTCGGTTCGAGATATTACGGCTGAGATGTCGGAGTCTGTTTTAATGCAGTATTTTTGGAGCTGAGCCCCCTCTTCCCCTTCACAAAAAAAATGAGACCTTAATAATAGCTAGCAGTACCCCATCCACACTAGAAGAGTTGTGTGTTCGAGCCGCCGCGATCACTCCCAAAAGATTATTCTGTATATTACGATATTATCTTTCTAAAAAGAGTAATGCATATCCAAAAACACAAAAAAGAAATATGTATTCTATAAATAAAGAAACCGAAACCAGTAAAGTGAAGCACACACATAGACACAAGAAGCTTCCTCGTATCCTTCCTTCCTTCCACAATTCCCCCCTTTCTCTCTCCTGACTCCAAATACTTAAAAACAAACAAGCTTCTTTTTTTATTCTATCGCTCTCTTTGTTTCGCGCCTTATCTAATTTCACTCACAAATAATGGACACCACACAAAACGACAAAATTGCCAGCGCCCACTACGCCGTCGATGGCAAGATAACCCTGAGCTCCGTCCTCGTCCTCTTCTCCGTCGTCGCCGCCGTCATCTTCATGCACGCCTATTCCCGCTACCGCCGTCACCGGCTCCGCCGCCGGAGCCCTCACTCTTCCCCCGGAAGAACCTCCAAACACGGCCTGAACCCAACCCTCCTCGCCGCCCTGCCCACCTTCACTCACTCCGCCGTTTCTGACGAAATATCCGGCGATCGGCCGGAGTGCGCCGTCTGTCTGGCGGAGTTCGAGGCCGGAGACGAGCTCCGATCACTTCCCCGGTGCTGCCACACGTTCCATTCCGCGTGCATCGACGCCTGGCTCAGCTCTCACCCCGACTGCCCTCTCTGCCGCTCTCCGGTCGCCCCTCCGCCTGAACTGGCTGAGGTCCGGATCGCCGTGCCGGAGCCCCGGGAAGAGCCCGTTCGTTTTCATGAGGAACTCTGCGAGAGGAAGACCAGGTTGGACCTTGTCGGGTTGGCCGAGGCGGGGCTGTGTTCGCCAGAGAGGAATCAGGTTCGGGTCAAGTGTTCGATGAAGAGGATTTGGAGCATATGATTATATTCTTGCAGTACCTCTGTATCTATTGTGGTATTTATAATTATTTAATCTTACTCTTGTACTTACTTTAGGCTTGTAAAGTAGAACAGTGCTCCTTAAATTATGAGAAATCGCAGAATATCCCGTCATTTACACAAAAATTCACTAAATATCGTTAATATTTGAAATATTTAATAAAAAAAACTTAACATCACTAACTAATAAACAGAAGTTTTTTTTTTTTTTTTTTTTTTTTTTTTTTTTTTTTTTAACTGAACTTAGTGAGATTTGAGATCTAATAAAAAAATTTATAAGTAAGAAAAAAAAGCATTTTTTTATTTAGAATTTTTTTTTAATAATTAGTGATAGATTGAACAATTTCTCTTAAATTAAACCATTTATACCTTATTTTATTATCTTCGTGAAATTTAAATGTACCTCATTGTTTTATACTGAAGAATATGAGATTAATGGAGAAGAATAATTTTTTTTATTCATCAATAAGATCTGAATGTATACATGAGAATAGTAATAACAAAATACACTTACTAAGCCTACAAACTAAGAGTAAAATAACAACTAAATTAAAAGCTATTAATCTGACTTTATCAGCTAATTAACTCCTATTAGTATGCTAATTACATAACAATATTTAACAATCGTCCTGTAACTAAACGTAAACATCAATGAGGTTTAAGCTTGCAACAAAAAGAGGTTTTGCTAAGATATATATCAATTGAAGACGTAAAGGAACATGGTGCATCTCGACTTCCTTATTCTTTATCTTCTCGTTTATGAAATGTCTGTCAAGGTTAATGTGTTTGGTCCGGTCGCGATGAACATGATTCAAGTTTAATGTCACAATAATGAAGAACATGATGATCGTATTGAATGCCGAGACTACTCAAAAGACGTCTTAGTCAAATACATTCACAAATTCCGCTAGCAAGAGTTATGTACTCGGTTTTAGCACTATTTGTTGAGACCACATTTTCTTTCTTGCTTCTTCAGGTAATTAGAGCACCCCACCCGTATGAGCAATATCTTGAAGTTGATCAGCTATTCGTTTCTGAGCCTCAACAATCTGCGTCAATATATACTTCTACGTTACGAGTATGATTTTATGGAAGAATAGCCCTTTTCCTGGTGCCTATTTCAAATACTTGAGGATTTCGTAGACATTAGCTAACTGAGATTCTTTTGGATTACTCATGAATAGACTTACCAAGCTTACATCAAACTTTATGTTTGGAGAAATGTTTGTAAAGTAAATAAGTTTACCGACAATCCTTTGATATTTCCCCCTGCCCACGGTAGATTCAGACTCGATATCATCAAGCTTAGATTTTGGTTCCATTGGGGTGTGACTAGGACAAAAATGCATTTAGAAGCAACAAAAGTCGCTTCTAAATGCCAAAAAGTCGCTTCCAAAAACATACCTTAAGTGAAATCGGGTAAAAAAGGTAAAAACAAAACATACCTTAAGAGACGAACGCGCGCAGGAGCGGAGGGAGAGGTGGAGGAGGCAAGGTCGGAGAGCGGAGGGAGAGTGAGTGAAGGGCGGATGGAGGTGGTCGGAAACTGTGCAGGGAGGGCAAAGGCCTAACTAGGGAGAACCAATTTTGTGAAAAAAGGGAAAACAAGAAACTTATCGGCCGGAAGAAGAAGTTGCGGGAAGGGGAGGGAGAAAGCGGCCGACGGGAGGCGGGAGGGCGAGACTTGGCCGGAAGGAGGCGGGAGGGAGAGAGTGGCCGAAAGGAGGTGGGGGGAGACTCGGCCGGAGGAAGGTGGGTGAAGAGAGCGGCCGGAGGGAGGCAGGAGGAGGATAATCGGTTGAATGGAGATGCCTAAGGGAGAGAGGGCCGGAGGAGAGTTTTCGGAGGAGAAATGTAGAGAGATTCCTGAAATGGGGAAGAAGGGGGAAGGTCAGGAGTTTTAATGACCTATGGACATTAGAAGGAACTAGTCGCTTATATAGTCCTTCACAATCAAAACATTGACATTGTCGCTTCTAAGGTCCCAAGAAGTGAAATTTTGGCGGAAGAATTTTGGAGCATAAATTTTTGGGCATTAGAAGTGACAAATCGCTTCTAATGCCCAACTTTTTACACTTAGTGAAATTTGAGCGGAGAAAAGTTCGAACAAAATAATTTGGGCATTAGAAGCGACTAGTCGTTATGCACAACTTTTTATACTCAGTGAAATTTTAGCGGAGTAAAACTCGAGCCAAATAATTTGGGCATTAGAAGCGACTAATTGCTTCTAATGCCCCAAATTACTAAAAAGATTTGCGAGAAAAAAACAAGCCAATGTTGGGATTGGTGCCCACAAAGGAGAATATTAGATATTTTATTTATTATTTGTAATATTTTGCTGAAACATTAATATTAATAAATAAGAATTCTTTTCCTATAGTATGTGTTTATGTATGTATGCTACGCTCTGAAACTGTCATCAACGAAAAGGGTGTTAAATACAGATTTGACATGATAACCCCTTGTGACTAGTTTAAACCATTTGTTCGCAATCTTAAGACCGGTTGAGCATTCGAGTCTAAGTAACGATTGTTTGAATGAATCATGATATCTTATCATGTGATATAGAAAGTTGTGACTCTATGATTTCATTCTTGATATCTTATAGAAGATATTGAACAAGACCTAGTGATTCTATGGAAGCTCGATATAAAACCGTTTAATCTAGAAGCTCCAATATCACATACGAGGGGTACTTCGATAACTACCTTAATCCTGAGGGGAGTGCATAGTCGATGCTACACTTTATGTCATTTGATTTGTCAATGGGCGATGGCCGTGTAATGGCTGCATCTGACCCGACGGTTGGTGACATAATGTTGTAGTGTTGAATTATGTGATTCACAGATATGAAATTCGTGTACACATAATGAAAGTCATTGTATCAAACTATGCTTTGTTACGAGATATTGAATGAATTAATCTGGCCAGATAATCATTGAATATGAGATTCCTTGATTAAAACATGTGACACGTATTGACGTCTCACTTTATGTTTTATCTCATTCACAAGTAACAAACGAGTTAGTGAAATAATAACTCTAGGGGTAAAACGGTAATTTTACATTCTCCGGACTTACTGATACACACGAAGGGTATTTTGGTAAAGTACACCGTGGATCGAGTACAGAAAAGTTTTGTGACTTGAAACAGAAAAATATGCGCGCATGAACTTTGAGATTTTCAATATTGGTCCTTTAGTGGAGTCGACCATTATTAAGAATTATAAGCCGGAAATAATTTATGAATTATTGAGTTCATAAGGTCTCAATGATGCACATTTAGAAGAGATTAATTGAACGCAATAAATTGATTTACTCATAAAATACAAATTGTGATTTGTATAGAGAAATTTATTTTCCAAGCGAATTAATGAATAATGTGTTATTCATTAATTATTGATTTTGTGAATTAAAGAACTTTATTATTGTGATAATAATTTTTTTGAGAATTCATAATAACAATATTAGAAAATAAAACGAGAAACGTTTTATTTTATTCGATAACCATGAAACAATTTAATAACAAGTTATTAAATAGATGAGAGTTCTAAATTAAATTAAGGCAATTTGGGAAACAAAATTGAGAGACGAGTAGGACATAGGGGTCGACCATTAACATGATTTTGGGCTGAATATTGATTCAACAAAAGCCCACATGAGAGCCAATTAACAATGTTTATAAATAAATGGTTTGAGGAAACCCTAGTTCAAGCTTTGCTCTCTCTCTCTCTCTCCCCTCTTGGCCGACCATCCCATCAGCCGAGAGGACGAATTTTTTTTTCTCGTATGCGTTCATCTCGAGCCCACACTCATCTTCTCATATTTTTCTTGTGTCATCGTTGAATCAACTTGTGGTTGTTTGGTCCTTTTTCACTGAGATTTATTTTTCTTGGAAATCTTACCTCTGAACCAAAGATTCGATGAATCTGACGAATCTGAGTATGGAAACCCAGATCCTTTTTCGAACCCATTTAAGTCAGTCCTTTGCCGACGCAACGCAAAAAACGGAATCCCGATCCGAGCTTCCATGAGCTCTCAGCGTTGTCGCGAAGTTTCGCCTGCGATCTGCCAGCGCCTGTCCGCGCCCGACAGCGCCCAGCAGACCACATCTCCCGCTGCGGGGCCTCCGAGCGCCGCCTGCACCCTTCAGCAACGTGCCCAACCACTGCCACCTGCTGCCCGCCAGCCAAGGACCGACGCCACCTGCTGCCAGCTTCCCGGACCAGCCCCAAGGCCGCGCCTCCGCTGCCCGTGCATGTGCCGCCGCTCATTCCTTCGTGACGTGTTGACGCTTGGAGGAGGACATTGCAAACCTGGAATTGAAGCTTGAAGATTCTCGCTTCGAACTCAAGCACAATTCCTCGACCGAGTTATTTATAACTCGAATTTGTAAGTCTCGATAACTTTAAATACTCGTTAATTATATAAGTTGTTATGTGATGATTGGAGTGTTTAAATTTTATCGACGTACATGTTTATAATTAAATTGTTAATTAACATGTTCCTAGATTATAATTAATTTGTTAATTCACATACTTATGATTTTAATGCCAATAGGTTGTTAGATATTAAATAGTTTAATATGCTAGATCGTTTTTATTATTAATTCCACACGTAATTTGTTATGTTTAATAATAATCTACTTAAATCGTTAAGTAATTTCCAACAGTCAAATATTATGACATTTAGAAGTCGCTTCTAATGTGTCGACTCAGACCTTTAAAAGCGACTAGTCGCTTCTAAAAGTAAAAAAAATATCATTGTTTCCCCGTAAATGGGTGTTACGTTAGAAGCTACTAGTTGCTTCTAAAGGTAAAATGTCGCTTCTAAAAGTCTTTATCGCTTCTAAAAGTCATTTTTGTAATATTGTGTCAGCCGGCTCATACATCCAATCATCTTACTTTCTCTTAAGAGATCTAGAGTATATTTTTGTGAACGAGATTTTCATGCCGATAAAGTATTTAATCGTTACTTATCTTTGAATTTGAACTCAGTAGGAAATAATTTTCTTTAGACTCCAGATTTCTTCTTCATTATCACCTATGATTACAATATCATCGACATACACACTTAATATTGTAATTTTATCAGAGTCGTCTCTCATGGAGAATATAGTGTGATCGGCTTGACTTTAATCATAACCATGCTTTTTGAGGACTTTAGAGCTAAACCAAGCTTTAGGATTCTGTTTGTGGTCATATAGTGATTTCTTCAACTTACACACTTTTTCTGGGACTCTTGGTTATCAAATCTAGGAGGGATATCCATATATACTTCTTTTGTGAGCTCTCCATTTAGAAATTAATTTTTAACATCTAATTTATGAAAATGCCAGTTTGAATTTGCAGCCAGAGAGAGGACTACCGAGATTGTGTTTTGCTTGGCAATTGGAGCAAACATTTTTTGATAGTCAATACTATAAGTATTCATATATCCTCTTACTAATAAACGAGCTTTGAATCTATCCCCTGAGTCATTGGAGTACAATATTTGGAAAAATGATATTATGATACTCATGATTAACATCAATATTTTTCCAATGCTGAAATTATTTATTATTGTTCTCCCCCTGAGTTGAGGTATTGGTGTAGAAAGGTTTGTTTTCTAGGAAAGTAACATCCAAAATACGAAATAATTTTCTTCGTGTTGGAAATCGGTTAACAATTGACCTATTAAATAATGAAACATATCAAATATGGCGGAATTTCAAAATTTCAAAGTAATATGCGAAACTCGTTTCGTAACATATTGAATAACCATAGCAATAAAAACGATCTAACATGTCAATAAATTTTATAAACATGTGAATAAACAATGCACACACAGACACAATCCTATAACTAATTATAGAATGGAAAACAAGAACGGATCTCAGAAAACTTACGGTTGTCGTCGACAACTTCTCGAGTCTCCTATCTATCTTCGATCTGCGAGATCTGGCCTATGTCACACGTCCAAGCCTTGGCCAAGATTTCCCATATGCGCACCTGAGTTTGAATCATGCACACATGACTCCTTGTGTGGCCAGCCTCTGTGATTCCTCTCTGTGAAAATCTCGGCCGACCCTTGCTTGAGGGGAGGAATTTATGCCCACAAAAGAGATTTTTGATATTAAATACTTTTGTATTTGTTTCGTTTTGAATTTAAATAAAAATTGAATATCTATTCTTATTTAAGATTGTGTTTATGCATGAATGTCTACGCTCTGAGACTGTCATCAACGAAAGAAGTGCGAAGTACAGACTTGACAAGATACCTTCTTATGACTAGTTTAAATAATAGTTCGCAATCTAAAGATCGATAAGTCAATCGACTCTTAGTAATGATTGTTAGAATGAATTAAAAGATATCTTATCTTGTGATATGGAGAGTTGTGACTCTGTTATTCATTCTTGATATCTTAATGAAGATATTGAATAAGACCTGTGAAGTTTTGAAGTTCGAGACAAACCGTTTAATCACTCAAAACCTCAAACTCACATACGAGTGGTATTTTAGTAATTACCTAAATCCTGAAGTGAGTACGTATCTTCTTTTAACACTTTATGACATTTAATTTGTCAATTGGAAATGGCTAAGTGAAGTTTCATTGACCTGCCGGTTGGTATCATAATATTGTTTCGTTGAAATATGTGATTCACAGATATGGTATTTGTGTTGAAACAATGTTAAGACATTAGTATCACACCATGCTCTATTATGAGAGTGTGAGCGAATAAACCAGGCCTAGTATTCATCGAATAAAGAATTCTTTGAAATAAAACATGTGACATGTTAAGACATCTTACTTTATGTTTTTCTCGTTCACAAATAACAGAGGACTTGGTGAAATAATAACTCAGGGGTAAAATGGTAATTTTACGTTCCTCTGAGTTAATGATACATACGGAGGGTAATATCGTAAAATACACCGTGGACCGTGTGAAGAATAGTTTTGTAACATCAAATGGAAATATAAACGCATATTAACTTAGAGATGTTCAATATTTGTCCTTTAGTGGAATCGACTAATATTAAGAATTAAATGTCGAAAAAAGTTTGTTAACTTTTGTGTCCGAGCTTTATTCTAAAGCTTCGTCATATGAGTCCATAAGGTCTCAATGATAGACTCTCGGACAAGATTTTGGTGAACAAGAAATGATTGCTTTTCTCATTCAACGTAAATTGTGATTTACGCTAAGAAAATTATTTTCTAAGTAATTAAATAAATAATTAATTATTTATTATTACATCTATTTAACGAATCATATTATGTTATTATATTGATAATAATATAATTTGATGATTCAAATAAATAAAATATGAAAATAAATATTTTCTCGTTTCGTACTACATTAATTAGTATGAAAATAATTAATGACTTGTAATTAAATAAATGAGATGTTCTAAATTAATTAATTATTATTTTAGAAATAAATCAAATAAAATTGGGAGATAATTAAGACTATATGGCCGGCCATAATAAGGGTTTTATATGCTGGAAAAATTGTTTTAACTCATTAAAAGTAGTTTTGGGCTTAAGTTTGATTAATAGGTCTTAATTGATATAAAAGGAGGCTCTCTCTTTGGTAACCCTAGCCTAATTTCGACCAGCCCTCAGCCAAACCTTTCCCCCTTGTGCTTGAGAGGTTTTGGCCGAATTTTAGAGAGAAAGAGAGAGAGGAAATTGGTTTCCCGTCCGCCCTTCCTTTTCTTTGAGTTTCCCCTTCTTCCCTTGTTCTCACAAAGAGCCCACCCTCTTGATCTCCTTTAAACTCCTACAGAATTATGAAGTGTGGTTGTTTAAGTGACATTTGATCCACAAGGCCGGGCACTTCTTAGAGCATCAGAGCAAGGACAGATTTCAGGACATCCTAGACGCGCGTGGGAAGGAGTTTCGGCCATGCTTGTTGACGCATCCTCGGGGCTGATTCTTGCAGATCAGAACCTGCTGTAAGTTTCCTATAAACGAGTTGGATCTGAATATAATAATCATTGTAGGATGTTAGAATTTTTAGATCACTCGTTTGCATGTTTGAATGAATTTATTAATATGATTAGAAATTTATTGACATGCTAGATTAGATTTAATGACATAGTTATTGAATATGTTTTAAAACGTTTTAACATGTTAAATTGAATTATGAATTTCCTCCATATATTGATATGTTTCATAATTAATTAGGTTAATTTTTAACTAAATTTCAACATGATGCACGTCCAAAACTAGGGTTTCACTTAAACAACCACGAAACAAAGTCAACGAAAAGATCTCTGGATTTTTATGAGATTAAGAGGGTGTGTTCTTCTATGAACAATGAGGACGGAATGATCACTAAAAAAAAGGAGGAAGTGAGAAAACGTTTTTATAGAACTCTTAGGATTCGACCAAATAGACCAAAACCGACTAGGGTTTTGTAGAATTTCTCTCTCTCTCTCTCTCTCTCTCTCTCTCTCTCTCTCTCTCTCTCTCTCTCTCTCTCTCTCTCTCTCTCTCTCTCGGTATAATCGGCCAAAGAAGGGGTAGACTATTTTTCTAAGTTTGATACACGGCCATAATCATTAGGTTAAAATGAGAGTGAAATTTGTGTCTATTTATTTGAGAGATAAGGGGCCTAGGTTAAGTTAAGTCCATTAATCAAACTTAAACCCACTAATTATTTTTAATGAGTTTAAATAATATTCCAGCCCATAATCAGTATCTATGGCCGGCCATATTGATTTAATTTTCCTCCAAATTTATTTAATTTATTTCTAAAATAATATTTAATTAAATTAGAACATCTCATTGATTTAATGAGATGTCATCAATCCTCGTCATATTCTACAAACAAGTACGAAACGAGAAATTTTTTCTTTTCACCTTTTATTTATTTCAATCTCGAAATTGTATTATTATCAATATAATTATACAATTCTACTTATTAAATAAAGGTAATTAAAAAATAACAACTTATTTATTTAATCATGAAATTAATAATTATAGTGTAAATCACCATTTACATTCAATGAGAAAATTAAGTTTTTCTTGTTCACTAAAATCTTATCCGAAAATCTATCATTGAGACCTCATGCACCCATATGAATGAAACTTTAGAATAAAGTCCGGGCACAAAAGTTCACAAACTTTTCTCGACTTTTAATTCTTAATATTGGTCGATTCCGCTAAAGGACCAATATTGAATATGTCTAAGTTCACATGCGTTTATATTTTTGTTTGATGTGATGAAACTATCCTTCACACGATCCATTGTGTATTTTATGATAGTACCTTTTGTGTGTGTCATTAACTCAGATGAGTCTGTACTGAACGATTACCCATATACGATTGCTTAATCACAAGATAAGATCGTTAATTTATTCAAATAATCATGATAGCTTAATAGTAATACCACATAAATTTTAGTTAGGAGATCGTGTATTCGAACCCACCACCGCAAAGAGATATTTCTAAATTTTATAGTTTTTATTTATTAAATAGTAGTAAAATAATATGACTTTGACTGTATTGTGAATAAAAGAGATTCGTGAAAAGAAAAAAATATATAAAAATGAAGTACGATCTATGTGATATTTGTATATATGTTTAGTTTATCTGATAAGATCTATATATAAACTTTATCATAATTTTTTTTTACCTTATTTGCAGTATATTATCGATGTTTAGTATAAATACCTTGGCAGTTAAAGCAAAGGCCATTTTACATGCAATGTGGACCTCATTGTATTTGAGATCTCGCGTGCTTTATTTGCAGTATTTCAATTCTTACTTCGTCCAAAGCTCATATATTGAGATATTTTGGGAAAGCATAGAGAAATTGGCATTAGTTGTCAAGTTGTATAAGCTACACCTACAAGTCCAGTATCACATTCGAAGGAATTAAATGTGTCTTGGACCATTATCAGGCTCACAGGATCAACGTGTTTTCGAACGAATTAAATGTTCCTTGGACGTGGCCAACAATGTTTCTAAAAGTACATATTTTTTTAAAATTGAACCTAAAACCTCCAAAAAGATGTGGAATTACTACCAAAAGATCCTAGTTACCACGAGTACCTGTCTTTTTACTGTATAGGTTTTATTGTAACAGTTAATTAAAAATATTTTCTTAAAAACAAAGAAAAATGTAGTCCGAAACGGTAAACAAAAGGTTACTCATATTATATGTGAGTTAATTAAATGTGTAATATATAAATATATATATATATAAATATATATATATATATATATATATATAAATCGACTTATACACTTAATATTTTTATTCTAATTTTTAGTATAAAAAAGACGATATAGTAATTGATTAAGCACGCTAGTTTGTTCTATACACACAAAACTTAGGGTAGGGTGGTTTGTTGGAAATTCGGACAAATGAAACTAAAGGAAATATATTGAGGTCTAGCAGCTACTTATCAAATTCGCTTGGAATCATTATTATTCGGGATTATACTAAAATTATGATTGTTCAAAAAAAATTTCACTCAGAATTTTTATTAATTGATTCTAATTTAAAATCCATTTATTGGTAATGTGTCGATAAAGCTTTGTGCTTATAAGCAATTTGATCATATCGTTAGAATTATAAGCAATTTATAGATTTTGGTATAAAAAATTATATAATTTGTTAGAACTATTTATCGTTAAAACTATTTATCGCCATTCACAGGTGCTGGATAAGATGAACGATAGCCTCGCAGGATACAACAATGACAAGACAAGTTTAGCAGCACTCGGCTTGACTTTCACAAACTTGAACAAAAGTGTCGAACTTCCACCGGACTACAAAAAAAAGACAATTTTGGATTGAGAAAGAGGAAGTTTTTGCTTGTGTTTTTCCGTGTGTTGAGAATGATGTTTAGCCCTCCTTTTATAGGTACGGCTGCAAGATGGTTACAAACCGACCATAAACGTGCCTCTGTAATGCACATCATTTAAATAAGTTATTTGAGGAATTAAAACATAATAGAAGTGATTTTAGTAATAAAAAAATAAGCATTGGGCGCAAAGGCTCAAGAAGAGCCCAAATTGCCAAGATCTAAGGCGCGAGCTCAATCCGGCTCGGTTCGACGTGCGAGAAGTTAGAGATAACCCACCCACACTCTACCCGCTTACAGTTAGATGTCACCCTAAGGAGGATAATCCCTTATAAATCCTTCAGCAACATACATTTTCAACTCATGTGAGACTCTTTTAATTATACAATCTCTCGCTTCTCTAAACAACACATATCATATGTGATTTTTAGCATCTTAAAGCATCAATTTCTCATTCATTATAAACATAATTTTGGCAAATAAATACTTAATCTTATACCTGTCGCAACGAGCAATAAAAATATGAAAAAATAATCCAATTCCGATGAGTGGACTCTACTCAAATATATAACCGAAAATTATTAACACACTAGGTAAAAATACTCTTTCATACCTTTAATTCCAACATAATTATCATAATTGAGAAACTATCTCTATTTATTATAACCGAAAAGTTGGCTTAAGCAAACCAAAATTTTCCAATTAGTTACACATCTATATATAGGTACTTGAATATTAAGTTATGAATGTGGGATTAGCCGAGTGAATCGGTCCTGAAAACACAACGCCATAAAACACAAAATTGTCCTTTCATTTCTCTTTGTAAAAACAAAACAACCAACCAAAAAAAAAAATATCGAAAATGGATCACCCGAACATGAGTTTCTTCCTCCTCTTCATCGCCCTGATCACGATGTCAAACTTCCCACAATCCAGCGTCGCCGACCACAACAAAACACACGGGCACCACCGCAAGAACCAGACGAACTTGGTGGAGACGGCGTGTTCTCAGACGCAGCACAAGGAGTCGTGCGTGGCGGCTCTGAACACGGACCCAAACGCGCGCGTGTCGGACATGAAAGGGCTGGCTCTGATCGCGCTGAAGCTCGCGTCCTCGAACGCCTCTGACGCGTCGGAGCATCTGAAGGCGATGCTGGGCGACGAGGGCCTGGATCCGGTGGTGCAGGACGCGGCGTCGGAGTGCCTGGAGTACTACCTCGACGCCGCCGAGCAGCTCGACGACTCTGTGGCGGCGCTCCTCGCCGACGCCCACAAAGATGTCAACACTTGGGTCCAGGTGGCAATCACCGACGCCGACTCCTGCGACGCCGCCCTCGAATCCCACGCCGATCAGGTCATGGGCACCAAGCCCGAGGCCTTTCGCCGCCTCTGCACCTACGCCTTGGCGGTCAACGACCTCGTCCACGATCAGGCCAAGTCCGTTTGATGTTGTTTTGTCGTTTGCGTTTCGGGTCTGTACTCTTGTTGTTCGAGACTGGCTCGCGTTTTTTTATTCATATGGAATTGGTTTGTGACTGACGTGGAGGATATTTGACGTACGGAGTTGCATGGCGACCGTTTTATATATGGGATATGATTATTTTTAATTGATGTTTCAATACCTGCTGAGGCCAAACGTCTGGTGTGGATGTTTTAAAATGGTGAACGTTTTTGTTAATTTTGGTTAATGACATTATTGTTTAAAGTGTCATAAATAATTAAGAGGATGACTTTACAGTTTTGCCATTTTTCATTTTGAGAATTTTTAAAAATTTTGAGCATATTTGTGCTAAAATTAAAGTTAAACTGTAATAGGATCATTTACTTAAAAAAATGTTATTTTGAAATATCACTATGTACAAAGTTACACTATACGACCCTTTTCTTTTTGTTATACTCCTAAATATTAAGATTGTTTTTTTAGCGACGTTGATCATTAGCTGGTAAAACTCTTCGTTCTTAGTCTTAACAATCACAAAGGACGAAGGACATCGCGATGGGAAAGGTCCCTCATCAACATTCACTAAAATCTGATCTTCTAGCGTTATATGTTGGTATCTCTTCTTTAGCCTCTTTTCAATTTTGATTTTCAATATATTTTTATAAATTAATTGTTAAAAAGCATACAATTCTAAAGCTATTTTAGAGCCAGTAATTCCTGATAATATTAAACTTAAAATTGTATCTTTTTAATTTGTGTACATATTATAATAATAATAACAATAACAATAATAATAATATAATAAACAAATGGTACACCGTACACCCTCTTAAATAGATTTCTAGTTTTGTTCCGTACGTAAGCAAACAGAGCTGCACTCTAGTGGCATGACGATCGATAGGTAGAATAAACAGGTTCGTTATAAGTACACGTACGTACGTAGAACTAGAAGTAATTTATTTTATATTATTATTCCATATATATTGAAACCAAGGAAAAATTAACTGAAACAGAAACCTCATTTTGTTTTATATTATATCTATTTATAGGTAACATACTAACATGTAATGTTTTGTTTGTTTTTTAGGTGACATACTAGTTTGTTCAAAATATAAGTTTTGAAGTGTCCTCAGATCCTACAATTAAGATAAAGTGTTTCTTAAAAAGAATATGAATGTGGAGATAGAGATGGCTTTGAGCCCACAATAGTATATGTGTAATGCATTGGTTTGCACGGCCAGCTATTATCCATGCATTACGTCCGAGCACCAATTTAAAAAAAATTCCCTCCTATAAAACTTATAAATAATTATACGCATCAAAAGTCGCTGAATTAGGGTCAAATACTAATATTTTTTAAAAATAGAATCCGCAACTTTAGTCACAAGTAATGACTCGTTGATATATATATATATTGATTAATATATAACCAAATTAAGCTATAACTTGTCAAATGTCTTCGCCGTGAGTTTTAGACTCATTGAATGTGTTTTTTTTTACGGTTTTTAGTTGTTGATTTTGTTTGATCTAATTTTAGATATATTAAAAATGTTACTAACTGTATATCGCTAATTGTAGTTCTTATAATGCCGACAATAGACTGTCCCATTTCTCATTGAGCATAAAAAAGTGGGTGGATTAGATCTGAAGCTTGATAAAACGTGACCCACCACAAAGTGTAAGGGTAATAATAGTAGCACAATCAAATTATAGTGTTTTACACTTTAACTACTTTTTCCGCTAGTAATTAACTTTATTTTTCCTTTATAGCTTATAAAAAACAAATCATCAATTGCCAGATCGAACGAACAAACATAAGAACTTATCTTAACGAATTACACTTATATCTAGTTATCGCCTGTATATTCTACCAAAAATAATGGCCGACAAAAAACAATATATGAATCTAAGAGTAAGAAGAAAAACCATTCAGTTAATTCTTTTATAGCAATCCACTGTTATAAGGAACGCCAGTGAGTGGCAACCATTCATCCCCAAGCAGAAAATTCAACACAGTGAAGTTAGCCACGTCAGAGACATTCCCAATCACGTGGTACCCAGGCCACGTCACCCTCGCTGACGTGTTCGACCCGGGCCCAGTATTCCCATACTCCGCATAGAACAGCGTGCTGAGCGCGAAATCCCCGTTCCACGCGCGCCAGCCCGCGGGGTCAACCGACGCGTCAATGAAAGACTGCATGAACACCGTCCTCGAGAACTCCTTCCACGGCCTGCCCAGGTACGTCTTCACGGCGGGGGTGCCGTTGACGGGGACGGCCAGGTCCGGCGCGGCGAAAACGGAGCAGTTGTGGACGGAGATTCCGGTGTTTTGGTTAACGTCCGTCCGGCCCTGGGCGGTGACGGCGTTGAACTGGTTGGGCATGGGTCGCCGCGGCCGGATGTTGCAGCTCTGGAAGACCACGGCGGCGTTTCCGAAGATGAAGTCGACGGTGCCGTAGATGTCGCACTCGCGGTAGAATTGGCGGAGAGAGTGAGTGTAGAGCGTGTCTTGGTAGCCCTCGAAGCTGCAGCTGTAGAAGGTGGAGAGATCGGCGCCGCTACGTAGCGCCACCGCCTGGTGCTTCTCCGGCCCGGCTGTGTTTCGGAATGTGATGTTCACCGCCACGAATCCCGGCGAGGTCACGGCTGCGATCAGGGATAATGTTGTCAAATTGAGCTTAGATAACGAACTATATTAACCCACGAGCCAATTGTTCATTTCTTGTAATAATACATTTTTATATCTAATAATGATATATAAGGCGTTTTTGGGTTAATGAAATAGTTCATGGTTTTTTTAGAATTTTGACATACTAAACTCTAATGTTGCTTTTAGCATTTAGTACGACTAACTCGTTGATGTTTTTAACATTTTAGTCATGTACGAAAGTTTTATATTAATATATACAACAATTAAAAAACTAACTTTGGCAACCAAAATAATAGTTTTAAGTTTCAATAGTATAATTATAAAATGTTAACGTTTTTCTAAGGGAATAAATAGAATATTATTTAGTCTCTGATCTTGGGGCCTATACGTTTTAGTACGCACGTGACACTATATATATTCTATTATAAATTAGTTACTACGCTAACATATTCTTTTTGCCTCTAATTTTGTGCAGCTACTGAACATGCCAAAGGCTACAGTCCAAAACAAAATAATAAATAGCTGAAGTGAAACAAAAACATACCAAACGTTGCGGAGTTGAAAGTCGTCCATCCGTCAACGACACTGCGGTTTCCGGTGATGACCGTCTGATTTATTCCGTCCCCGATCATCATCAGAAACCTCTTGTTCTTTGCAATGGAAACGTACTCCTCGTAAATCCCAGCTGTGACATATATCATAAAGTACCCATCCCCCGCCGCTGAATTATTCGGCGCGGCGGCGATCGCCTCGTTGATGGTCCTGAAATTCCCGGTCCCGTCGAGACTCACGGTCACGATATCCTTCACCGAGACCAGATCGTCGCCGGAAGAAGACTCCGTTGACTGAAGAAGCTTCCTACGGCTAACAGTCTCAAACACAGCTCTCGTCCTCTCCGTCATCTTCAACGGCATCCGACCGTGGCGAAACCCTAGCTGGGACGGCCTGGGAGTCCACGTGGCGCGCTTCCTCTTCCGTGGGACCCACGCTTTGGTGAAGAGAGCGAGAGAGACACTGTAGAGCTTGGTGTCGTTGGCGAGCGGGGCCGAGATTCCGTCGCCAGCAACGGACCACGTGGCGGCGGCGGATTGGATGCCGTCGTGGCAGGTCTGCTGGTTAGTGAGAATCGCGCTGAGGAGCGTCTGAACATCCTCGGCTCTCGGGACGGACAATGTCTGGTTGCTCGTTCCGTTGACAGCGCGGAACGAGCTGGCGAGGAAGTCCATGTTGAGGCCGGCGAGGAAGGAACAGTCTTCGAGGGCTCGGATTGCCGGAACGGAGAGGCGAACCCGGCGCCGGAGCTGCTTGTCAACGAGGGCTTTGAATTTCCTGGCTTGGGAAAGGGATTTTCGGACCGAGTATCGCCCGAAGAAGTAAGCGTTTTGATTATCGTTTGGGAGGACGTGGCGGCAAAACGACGGATCCGGGGTCGTTTTGCAGAGATTCCTCGACGAGACTGGGGCCGTGGAGTTTTGGGCGGAGGGTTGAGAAGACACGGAAACTAATAAGAGCGTGAGAGACATTAGTATCGAGAGTGACGCGAAGACATTGTTGGAATTGGCCATTATTGGTCAAGCTTTTTGAGGGTGTAGTTATTGGTTTTGATTTGTGTTTTGAGTGAAACGTGAGGGGCATTTATAGTGGGAGTAATGTATTGAAGTAAAAATAGTCCGGTGTAGTTTTTTTTCTCAAGAGGGAACTTTTTTAATTTTAATATATGAACTTAATGTATTTTGGTCAAAGTCAACGGCTGGATCGACTGTGCAAAAGCGCGTTACCTGATCATGCAAGCGTAGCCATGAATAGAAAGAGAGGTTTATAGAGACAGACTTTGTTTCTGAAATGAATAATTAACATTGGATGCATGCAACTTTTGAATTAATTTTCTGATCTTAGATTGGTTTATTTAGGTATAAAAAAATAAAGCTCTGGGACATCTCTGATACGATATCCACTTGCTAATTTATATCCATGCATAATATTGTCAGTGTGGCTATAGGTATATATACGTAGTGCTTTTGCTTGACAACCAGATTAGTGGAAATATTAATTTTCTTTTTTAGATATATTCTGCCTTTGGGCACGGTATATGTGATAATATTATATATATCAAAGACAAACCGGTGTCATAACTCTAGATTTGTCCTTATTAGCCAAGTTCGACAATTGATTATCATCTTTTGAGTAAGAGTGGCAATTAAAATCAATTTAAAGTTGGCTTTAGTATAATTTAGTGAGAAAAGGAGAAATATAAGGTGTTAATGATCCTATCGGTCTCTTTCAGTTACTATCTTTCTGTGTAGTAGTTGGAATGATTAATTACACTATAAATGAATAATAGAGAAATAATTAACTATCTTTATCAGGAAAATAAAGCGAATGGCTTGTATTTTGGATATCATATACTAGCTAGCCAACGTAGCTATAAAACATATTTTGCTTTAAGAAGTAAACTGGCAGTGTAACCCATTAATGCTTTGTCATTTACTTATTTCGTAAGAATCTGTTGAGATCGCTAATGAAATACTTTGTTTATAGCACAAATCTATTCCTCCTACTTGGTGATCGTATTAGTAGGACGTAGTAATAAATTTGATAATATATGTTTCGTTGTACCGTGACGGTGGCGTCTTGACTAATCTCTCAAATCCTTAATTTTGACAGTAAGATATGTTTTGGACTTGTTCATTTTAGTCAACAGAGGATGGAATGGATGATATATGTGTGAGGTCCACATAGGTATATAATAAACAATCATGGAACGACTCAACTTTTAACGTGGAGTTAGGTGAGATGTTCTGTTAAAATATAGCAGCATAAAATAAACATTTCCTCCTTTTCATTTTTCTTTTTCGTTTTAGATTTACTGATCAAATAAAAGAAATGGCAGGGATATTGGTCTACCAAATTGCCACGCTATTAAATTTTATCTTATGTTTGATGGTGAAAAAATTAGAAATATATAGTTAGAACTTAGAAGTAATAATCATGGAAGAATTAAAGCTATAATTTCTCAAAGCTCTTTAGAATGATAAGCGGGGTAAAATGTAGTATACGTACACATTTGTAATGATTTAATTTAAAATAGTAGTAATAAGTCATAAAACAAATTCTCAAATACTGTTTTCTGATATATAAAAATTTTCTGTAATTTTTTTTCTTCCCAAAATGCGTTTATGCTTTCGTATCTCTTACACTCACCTCACATTAATGAATGTATATATATAATATTTATGTTTCATCCCTTCAGAACGTAACACCATCCAATATTAAACAATCTTAGTCTATCATTGTTATTTCGTGCATGGAAATTGCAGTGGGCTACATTACACGTACAACAATAATAACCATCGTTTCTAAGGATTACACGTATAATATATATATATATATATATATATATATATATATATATTGTTTATGTCAATGGACTCATTAGACGTTTATAAAACAAAAATATTAAGTGTTTAGTGTTTGGATCGCTTTAACGCAATGACCTATTTATATAATAAAAGTACGTCTTATTCATTATCGCTGAATTCTTTATTTTTACATCAACAAAAAAATGGCAACTCAATAGACACTAGTGTTACTGTAACATATAGACATCTTTTACGTAAGTGCTTTAGAATTTGGACACTGTTCTAAAAATTGTACTAACATTGCATATAATAACTTGAGCGCAACTTTTGGCTAACCGTGTTTTTCATTACAGCTTATAAAATAGAAGTTTGACAAAAATAGGCCTGAAGTACTGTAACCGCGTCAAAAGAACATGTACGTTCATGGCAAAGTGTTCGACGTGAACATGATCATAAATCCTTGGGTTACCCAATCGTTTTACCAAGTCAAGCTTCGTTATTTGGGCACAGCAATAAGTTTTTTAAACCACTTTACAAGTCATGTTTTTATGTGTACTTCAGTCAATAAAATACTATTTCAAATTGAAACTGCGTGTTTTAGATGTCAAGCTCTACTTATTCAAACATACCATGTGCCAAAATGACCATCCAGCCTTCCATTTTGTTAAAATTACTTTATTAAATTATAATATATGCCATCAACTTGTATTAGTTAAAAACGCAGAAGATATGTGAATCTAAATAATAGCAGTATTGATTGTAAGTGGTCGATCAAGATCAACATCTTCAAATTAAAATTTTTTAAGGCAGTTCGACGGGAGGAAAAAGATTTGATAAAACCATTAAAAAATTCTTTCTTTTTAAGATTAAGCCGTCGTACACATTCCTTCGTCACTGCTATCCAAAATATTGCAACGTCATACTTAACTCTATCGACGTTCAAATTACTACGCTTCCTAATGGCAAAATTTGCTTTTATATTTTTAAGAAATTATTCTAAGTAGTAAAGTAAACGTTAATCTATTTAAATATTAGCAGTCCCATTTTTCTGTTTTCTTGTGTGGAAATTAGAACATATACTCTCAGTGGAGTATCTGTTTCCGTTCGCTCATTTTAAGGTTATTTTAAAAAAAATTGACATGTTATCCGGCAAAATTTGAGTATTATAACTATATGAAATATTAAAATTGCTAAATAGCCAAACTTTTAATAGATTTCGTTTATGCAAATTAACCGAAGTAGTTATGCTCGATTGACAACATTTATGAATTTTAGAATCAATTTAAAATAAATGACCAAATGCAGTACATGAACAAGTTTGATTCTTGGCTGATTATCATGATTAAAAACAAAATTAAAAGAATAAACTAAAAATTCCCTAATGATATGAGTGATTGAAAATCAATTAAATACTCGTATCAATGTGTTGAAATGCAGCATAAAACATGTTGACATGTAGTAAAAAAAATATGTTGAAATAAAAGTTTAATAATGATGATTAGCAGTGTGTCAAATAAAAAATGATACATAAATAAATCGAAATTAACACGAACTTTACCAGCACAATTTGAACAAAAAGAATGAAGAAGAGATAAAATTTTGAATAGTAATGCCCCGCTTGACTTAAGTTTAAGCAAATGGAAGGAAAAAAATGATTCATTTAATTCTAAATAAAGCGTATTAATGATTCAAATCCCAAAAATTAAAAGATAACCAATTAAAATAGATTTAGTGGTAGTTAATATATCAAATAAAGGTTATATATAACTGCATAATGTTGCAAATTAAACCGAAATAAACATGACTTTGAAAAGAAAAAAAACGAATTGGTCTTACTTTACAGGAACTTTTAAATATCACAGAAATTCAATTCGAAACTAAAATTTGAATTTTCCCGTATAAATCAAATATAAAATCGTTTACTATTCTCTCTCCTCAACAAAAATCGAAAATTAACCAAAATAAATGCGACGACCAATTTATGAAAAAAAAAATAGTTTTGGAAATCAACGCCTATAACTAACCAAAATTTTGAAAATCAATTAATTACGAATACAATATTATAGTAATTAAAAATAAAGGATAAAAACGTAAACTTAAATGTATACAAAATACCACGTCATTAGAATTGCATTTATAAAAAAATGCTACAAATTAGGACAAATAGAAATAGCAACGTTTAATAAAGCTAGATAATTCAATTATTGTAAAAGTAATTAGCTTGCTAAAATGCTATATGATAACTCCATCTAATTAAAGACTTGTGGATTACACTGTTCTCGAAGCTTATTTTGTATGAAAAACAAATGTTCATTTTGTTTATCTTGTGTGGTAATACCTCTTGTTTGTGAGGTGGTCTGATGTGATAACACAAAAATATTAGAAAAGTTGGCTTTATAGTCTTATAAAACGTTTTCATTTTGGATATACTCAAGATTTCGTTAATAGATTGAAAATACACAGACAAATTCGTTTACACATCGTAAATAGTCCAAAATATCATTAACTCGTTTACATATTGAAAACATAAATTAAAATTATTTTAGACTATTTACGATGTGTAAACGAATTTATTTGACTATTTTCAATCTATTAACGAAACTTTTAATATATCCAAATTACACACCTATGAACTATACATCATGATTAAATTTTTGTTCTATTGTTTCCAAATGTCTAATCTATCCCAATTAAAATGAAAGAAAGACAGCTACATAAAAATATTTAAATCAATGGAATAATTAGTTCAATATGAACCTTCTCTTATAATTAGTCCATTTATTATTTTAAACAACAAACCACTCAAATCTAATTCGTGGATCGTCTTGACTTTCTTATAGGCAAGTATAGATGTGGAATTTATTCTATTTACACATACATGTCAAAGTTTCACACATACTTTTGGTGAAGACGCATGAACGTAGTAGGCTACTACTAGAAGCTTTTGTGGCGGCAGATTGTGGGAATAGAAAGAATTAAGGAATACTCGACAATCATGACAGTAACTTTGTAACCGACATATTTCCTTGAAAATATTGAGCAACCCCACACAAATTATAGCAAACTGATTAGGGGTTACGTTGCTGGAATTATTTGGAGAAGTAATATTATTCTAGGAAACAATTAACGAGTTATCTAGAATAAGAAGACAAAAGCATAAAAATAAGTAAATTTTTTTTGGAAGCTTTCGTTAACTGTGTATACTATACCAACAATTCCGTCTAATTTGATTGACTTTTATTTTTCGCTGACTATAATACTGAAGTTGTTTGCTAATAGTTCAAGAATGCAGCCTTTACATAATTTTCAGCCTTTTTCCACGGTTGGTTTATATAATATGAAGATAGTAGTTACCGAGACATATTTGCAGAAAATCATATTTTCATAAACATTTGTGTTTTTAATTTTCTGTGGCTATCTATTTAAATTTAAACTACATGTTTTATCCCTCAAATCAATTAATATTCTCGTTGCAGGTAAGTGGGCATACGGGGTAGTATTAAAATTTACTATATATCTATAAATATTTTGCGAATTGGCCTTTACTTACAAATGTGATTTGGTTTTATCTAACGTTTGATAATTTTTTGTAAATGTCCAAAACGCTTGCATGACACTTTAATTTCTGCATTCAAATTAATGTTTGACCATTTAAATTTTCCAGAATTATTTATGTTTAAATTTTCCAAAAACTTTGAAAAACGATCGTTATTTTGGATAGTTATTTGACTCATTAATTTTAGTATAATTAATTATTTTTTGCTGGTTTTAATTATCTTCTACAGTTTCTTATTCATTTATTTATGGAAACATTTCATATTGTCGAATTTTAATTTTTTCGTAACAGATCTAGTTTGTTCATAAACTTTTCTTCAAAATTTTCATTTTCAAGTTGTTTATCGTTAATTGCATACTAATTAACAAAAAAATAATTAGTTTTAAATTATTTCCATTAATTTTCAAATTTATGCTGGTTTTTATTTAATTAACTTCATATTAGATCTCATAATTGTGAGTCGTTAATTGACCAAATATTTACATCATTAATAATTAAAATCATTTCTTTATGGCCGATTGTCACTATATGCAATTATTTTGTGAAATTTTTTATTTATTATATACCGATTATATTTGTGTGATTTTATCCTTAATTTAAAATTATTATCAATTAATTACAGATCATATTTACTCTCTCCTTATTTCCGTAAATTAATATCATTTAATTAACAATTTCGTTGCCGCTCTCCGATATTGATCTTTATTTATGTCCAGTAATGTATTCGTTAATTAATATTTAATTTACACTGAAATGTGATTGTTCCAACGTAAATTGAGTTGCGTTTTACGACGCTAATTGATTTTTACAGCGTAAATTGAAGTTTTCATCGTTAATTGCATATTAATTAACAAAATACGATTTTTGTTGATTTTAATAGAAGAAAAAAAATCAAAATTTCATACACCAATTTGAAATCAAAATCAAGACACGAAAAAGAAGAAGACAAAAAAGAACGAAGGTCGTGTTTATGAAAACTTCACATCCTTCTCCGCCATGAAAACTTTGCAACCTTCTCCACCATAAAAACTTCACATATGTCGTGTTCATGTAGTTCAAGATCATTAATTATAAATAAGAGATGAAGAAATTGTTTCTAAAAAATCGATTTATAGAAAATATTTATAAAAAATAGCTAAAATAAGAACATAAAAACCTGTTAATTACAGACCGATTTACGTCGTTGAACTCCACAAAAACTTATTGGTGATGATCGATCGAAGAAAATAGCTTGAGTTTGTTCATTGATGGATTTTTGTTTTAGAGAGAGTTATTTTTAAAAATGGTGGTTATTTGAATGGTTTTGAAGTTTCTCTCTATTGAAATCCGAAATTATATATTAAATAATATGGTGTATTTATTAATCCGTAATTTACGCTGTAAATTAACTACCAAAATTATTTATTTAAATTTCATTAAAATTTAGCGGAATTTTTTCGAGCAAAATTGGAAGAAAATTTATGTTAATTAAAAGAGTTGACATTTACAAAAATTTTACAAAACATTGAATAAAATCAAATTCCAAACCTATAACCGATTATATTATATATTAACCCATATATCTATCTAGCTGATCGTTTGGTATTAATGATATAATTTTATGATTTAGTTGGCAGTTTACCCCCTCGATGAGCTTATGTTAAAGGGTCATCTAAAATTTATTGAGCAGTGTTACTATTCTCGTTTGGCGTAAAAGTGACTAGTTATCAATAGCTAGTTCAATGATGAAAAAGTTTTAATTATGCAAGAAATGGACCATAACCCAAAAAAAGTCAGTGGCAAATGGCAGGGAAAAAGAAAAAAATTATATAAAGTGGAATAGCTGAAGTACGGTTGTACTAGATCGATGGCATCCACGACGTTATGGGCACATATTTGATCACATGCCGTGTATGCTTATAATTGTGTCTTTCTAGAAAGAATTAAAATAAAACCTTCAGAAAATAATTAACATCAAATTATTGGAATTTAGTTTTCAACGTACGCGTAAGTGTGAAGCTGCAATAGAAATTCTGGCCATATCTATACGCGTGTCTATGTGCTTGTGAAAATTTTCCTTTGCATTTTTGTTATGCGAGACGAGAGATATCGTTGCAACAAAATTAAGTTCAGTAACTTAAGAATGTGATCTTCGATTAACTAGCAAGCTTGTCTCGTGTAATTTTTGTATACTCGCTTGAGCATTTAAAAGACTGTTTAGTAATTATTTAAGATTGGTATTTAACTAACACGCTTTCTCATTCAATACATTGAATACACACGAGAAACATTGGTTGCGTTTGACTTATATTATTTTGGCAAATTTTCACTTTTTCTTATAAGTTAAATCATATTTACGCGTTTGGTAAAATAACATTTTTTCAAAGTGAAAAATAACTGTTACATTTTTTAACTAAGAAATCAAAAGATAAAATATGTAGCTTTTGAAAAGTCGTAGTTTTTTTTGTTTTGTTAGGAAAGCTCCTAACTGATAAAAAATTCAACAGAAGGGTGCTGAAGGCTGTAGTAGGAAACCAATGGAACATCAAAAAGGGTTTGGAAATCTCAGACCTAGAAAACTCGACTTTCAGATTCTGCTTCGGGTCGGCTACGGAGAAGATGAGAGTGGTGGAGAATGAACCGTGGTTATTTGACAAAGCACTGCTATGTCTTTTTGACCCGGCTAATTCAGAGGTTCCTGCGCTAGGCGAGTTCACGAAGGCTGGCATGTGGACTCAAATCCACGGGCTACCACAGAACGCCCTCACAGCCAAAATGGGGGAGATGCTCGGAAGCCAAATGGGTGCGGTGCTGAAGGTCGATACGGATAGGAACGGGAAAGTTCGGGACAACTTTGTGCGAGTTAAGGTGGAAGTTGACATCTCGAGACCTCTGCGGAGAGGCATGGCTGTGCAACTGGGGAAGAACGGAGGGAAGATATGGTGTTCTGTTAAATATGAAAGACTCCCATTGTTTTGTTTCTCATGTGGACTGATTGGGCATCAATGGGAAAATTGCACGGCACCGCGGGCGCCGACAAAAGAACCGGAGGAAGGTTGGAGGTACGGGACGTTCCTCATGGGCAACACTCCCCAAAGATTCGTTTCCTCTGTCTTTCGGATTACAGGGAGTCAGCGTAATTCCGAGAAGAAGTGGGGAGGACAATTTGTGGCATCTGCTTCTTCGCAGCGGCGGCCGGAGAACGCGAAAGAGCAGGGAACCTCGAGGGCGGAGGGAAGCGAGATGGTATCGGAAAGTGAAACGCAGCCAAACGCCTCGAGAAACCAAGAGTCGAGTGAAGAACCCGAGTGTGACTGGAGCGGGACGCAGACCCCCAAAAACTCGAGACTAACAAAACCCTTCGTCACCAGTGAGGATGAGACACGTGGCAAGGGGGATGTGCACGCTGCAGAAAAATCAAATGTGCACAAGACGTACTCTATACTGAATGAAAAGCCCATCGACCCACATTCAAAAGGCCACTTCGTGGGCCCGTCATCTTCATCTGGGGAAGCAGGCCATAGCCCACACAAACACCACAACCAAGGCTTAAGCACAACCAAAGCATCCTCCCTCCCTAAGCAGAGCAACCCTTTGGCAGTAGGAGGCGAAGGGGACATGAAGACTATTAATGGGGACCAAACTGGGGAACCATCAAGTCTGCTCTCCGCCCAGGTAGCTCCGGACATTGGGAGGAGCTTCGTGGTGGGTCGAGCGGACGTCGGGGAAGGCAAACCAAGATCGTGGAAAAAGAGAGCACGCACGTCGGGAAAACCTTATGATGGAACCAAGATGCAGCGAACCGGGGGACCTACCCAGTGCAAGGCCTCATCCGCTCAGGTGGCCTCACCGAGGCAGCCACTCGAGCACAACTCATCGACCTCGCCACCCATCACGCCCGCTACCATTTCCGCAACAATGGATTTGGTAGAGGGCCAGAAAGTTAATGAAGCGGCGCCCCACGACGTTGTGGGCGGCCGAGTCCAATGTTAGGCTTCGTATGGAACGTCCGGGGGTTAGGCAACGCTCGGACGAGGAGGACCCTGCAATCGCACTCTATTGAGCACAAACCCGACTTTATATTTTTGTCGGAAACCAAACTCAAAAGCAGGGCGGCTGAGAGGATCCGAGTATCTTTAGGCTTTGGTGGATGTGTGGTTGTGGACAGTGTGGGCAGGAGCGGTGGGCTCATTTTTTTGTGGCGGGACTCTATACGATTTGAGTTAGAATCGTACTCTCGATTCCACATAGAGGGTATGATTTCTAACGATACGGGGGTGATGTGGAAATTTTTGGGGCTCTACGGCGACCCGGTTGCGGCGAACCGGAAACATTCCTGGGAACTTGTGAGGCGGGTGATGAGTCGATGGAAAGGACCGTGACTGGTGGGGGAAGACCTCAACGACGTTATGAACAACGGTGAGCTGAGTCACGGGAGAACTCGAGAAGCTCGACTGCTCGAGGCGTTTTGTACCATGGCGGAGGATTGTGATCTCATGGATCTCGGTTATGTTGGCGCATACTTTACTTGGCGAAAGAGCGGAGCAACGAATTGTGTGAAGGAGAGGCTTGACAGGTGTCTCGCAAACCCGAGTTGGATTGCCTTGTTCCCTAGAGCAAAGGTTTTCCACCTTGACTTCTGGAACTCAGACCACCGCCCCCTCCTCTTATCTACTCGAGGCAGAAGTAAGGAGTTCATTACGAAAAGACGACGGAGGTTCTTTTTTGAGGAGGCGTGGTGCGACGAGGACGAGTGCGGAGCCAAGATCTGAGAAGCGTGGGATTCTGTGGGGATCATCACTGATATCGCTACTCTCCAAGATGCATTGGGACGGAGCAGGGAAAGTCTTGAGGCCTGGGGTCGAGGGAAGAAGTCAGCCCTAAAGGTCAGAATCGATAAGCAAAAGGAGATTGTGAGGAGGGTGGGCAACGATAACGGAAGGCTCAGAGGAAGCTTGGAAAAGGAACAAAATCAGCTCGACGCTCTACTCGAGAAGGAGGAGATTTTTTGGAGACAAAGAAGTCGCATGGGATGGATGAAGTGTGGCGACAAAAACACGACGCTATTCCACAGGAGGGCCTCGGCTAGAAGGAAGAAAAACCATATCAACGGGCTCTTTGACGAAGAGGGGAATTGGAGGGAAGGGGATCTCGAAGTTGAAGAGGTGGTGACGGAGTATTTTAGTGGAATCTTTGCATCTTCCAACCCGAATGACGAGGCCATCGAAGCAGCGTTGGAGGGAGTTGAGTCGATTATTACGCCGGAAACCAATGCCGAGTTGATGCGACCCTTTGAGGACAGCGAGGTTAAAAGTGCACTATTCTCAATGTCTCCGATCAAGGGGCCCGGAAGCGATGGTTTTCCAGCCCTCTTCTACCAACGTCATTAGGGTACGGTAGGAGAACTTGTATCCAAGACGTGCCTCAACATCCTCAACCACGACCAACCATTGGTCGGGATCAATGACACTATAATCACTCTAATTCCGAAAGTGGAGAAACCGACTAAGGTCAGTGAGTTTCGGCCTATAAGTTTATGCAACGTTATCTATAAACTAATATCCCGATGTATTGTGATGAGGTTGAGGGGCATTATGGACATGGTAATCTCGGAAAACCAAGGGGCGTTTGTCGGGGGAAGGCAAATCTTCGACAATGTTATGGTGTGTTTCGAAGGGATGCATACAATGAAGAGGGGACGATTTGGGAACGAAGATTTTGCGGCTCTCAAGATTGATATGGCCAAGGCGTACGACCGGGTAGAGTGGACATATCTCAAAGCCATAATGTTGAAGATGGGTTTTGTCGGTCCTTGGGTAAAGAAGATTATGAACTGCGTTGAGTCGGTCTCCTACTCCTTTAATATAAATGGCGAGACGAAAGGGCGGGTGATTCCGAAGCGAGGTTTGCGACAGGGAGACCCACTCTCCCCCTTCCTATTCCTCATGTGCTCGGAGGGGCTGTCTAGTCTTCTTCGGGAAGGGGAGAGGAGAGGTGACATCACCGGAGTTCGTTTCGGGCGACACAACCTGCGAGTATCGCACCTACTCTTCGCGGACGATAGCCTTATTTTTCTTCGAGCGCGCATGGCGGAGGCTGCGGCGGTGGCGAACTGCCTCGAGACTTACGCTGCTGCGTCGGGGCAGCGCATCAACTTCTACAAGTCCGATATTTGCTTCGGATGCAAAGTTGACGAGAAGGAAAAAGAAGACATTGCAGCCTTCCTTAAGGTAACACCCACAGAGTGTCATCGATGGTATTTGGGTCTCCCGACGGTCACCGGCAAGCGGAAGAAGGAGTTATTCGCCTTCACACGAGAAAGAGTGTGGGAGAAGATCAAGTCTTGGAGGGGGATTTGGTTCTCACAAGCCGGAAGGGAGGTCCTCATCAAATCAATTCTCCAAGCTATTCCCTCCTACGTGTCGAGTGTCTTTCGGTTGCCCAAAGGCCTCATCGACGACATTCACAGTGCCATGGCAAAATTTTGGTGGGGAAATTGCGATGAGAGGAAGATCCATTGGTGCAAATTGGAGGTCTTGGCGATGCACAAATCGGAGGGAGGGCTTGGCTTTAGGGATTTGGAAAAGGCAAACCAAGTCCTTATCGCTAAGAGCGTTTGGAGACTCCTACGACGCCCCGATAGCCTTGTTGGAAGGGTTTATCGAGAGAGTTATTTCCCGAATGGCGACATTTTGGGGGCTATGTGCAAATTTAGCGCTTCATCGATGTGGAGGAGTCTTGTTTGGGGGAAGGAGATTATTGAGAAGGCGTCGAAGTGGAGGATAGGGGACGGGGAATCGGTCCTTGTGAGCGGAGACCGTTGGATTTCTCGTGGGACCTCTTTGTCTTTTGCTGCCCCGCCCTTTACTCCCGACAATATGCGAGTCGCGGAGCTCAAAAATAACGACGGAAGTTGGAATGAAGCCTTGGTCCGAGCGATGTTTATCGAGGAAGACGCGGAGGCCATTATCGGGATCCCGGTGAGTGAGGTAGGAATCCCCGATACTATCCGTTGGCACTTCTCTAGAGATGGCGAGTTTTCGGTCAAAAGCGGGTATCGCGTGGCGGTGTCAAGTTTTCCTAAGGCCAGCCCCTTCGACTTCTCGGCCGTCTCCGAGTGGTGGGGCTTTCTTTGGAAGCGCTTGGTCCCCCCTAAAGTGAAGCTTTTGGTGTGGAGAATATGCAAAGGATGGATCCCGGTCAAAACTATGTTGTTGAGTAAGAAAATTGTAGAGGATAATTGCTGCCCTTCTTGTCGAAATGGGCCCGAAACGGTGACACATGCCATTTGAGGTTGTGGAGGGAGTCGTAAGATATGGAAGACTACGGGGTTCGGGGAGATTGTAGGGAAGACTCGGGGAGAGGAGGCGACCTCGATCTTCATCAAAGCCAAGGAGAACCTTGAGCCCGGTAAATTTGAATTCTTTATCACGTTGGCTTGGGCGGTTTGGAATCAAAGGAATAAGATTACCACAGGTCAAGAGAAGTGGAAGCTCGTCGAGCTTGTGGAGTGGACCAGGGCATTCCTTGAGGACTACAATCGGGCGAACTCGGGCGGTAGAGTTCATGGAGAGAAAAGCAAGCCCGCGGGATGGCCTCCTCCGAGAGACGGGTTAGTCGCGGTGAGTGTTGATGCGGCCATTGATACCCACGGTAAGCGTTTCGGTACCGGATGTGTTGTTCGGGACCATTATGGGGAGGTTATTGCTTCAACCATCTCGAGGCATCGGGTGGGATGTCCGCCGGAGCTGGCGGAAGCCGAGGCTATCCTCCGCGGGTTGAAGTTCGCCGATGAGCTAGGATGGAGTCGTGTTGTTATCCAATCCGATTGCCTTAGTGCCATCCGGGCTATCGGAGACTCCAAGACCCCGCTCAAGGACATCCAAGTTAGATCTACGCTTTTCACGGAGTGTATTTTCAATTTCATTCCTCGCTCATGCAATGAACTCGCCCATAATCTTGGAAAGTACGCGCTTAAAATGAACGTCGATAAGTATTGGATGAGGCTTGTCCCTCCTTGTGCCGCTAGAAATGTTGTCAAAGATAAAAAAAAATCTATGATGTAACCACGGTATTCCTCCCCCACCGAAGTGAGGGTTTTAAAAAGTCGTAGTTTTTTATTTAATTTATATTTTCTCTCTCGTTACCTTATTTTCATCTACACTAATTTTGATTCTTAATTATCTCTATATTTTTTTATCAAATAATTTTTTTGACATCACCAAAATTTATAATATATTTTTTGCAATAAATAGACACCCACTTAGATATATTTTGTATGTACCAAAAAATATTTTATTGTTATTATTAATTATATTTTATATAAATAATTAATATTTATAAATATAAATTTATATTTTAGCAAACACTAAATCAACTTTTACTAAAATCTACAGTTATTTTATAAAATTTTACCGCTTTTTTGAAAACAATTCGAAAATCACTTTTTTTTTAAAAGCAAAGTCAAGCCAAACGGAGCCTGGAAGAAGTTACAACAATGTCTCAACGAAAATATAAAAGTATCAATATTTAAGTCAGATTTTTCTTATACTAAGACAAATCTTTAATATATGAAGAGTGCTTACAATAGAGATTGTATGCGTAAGTAAAAGTGTAAAATTAGATGTGCATGTGTGCGTGTGTAGTCCTTTCTTTTTCTCCCCCTCTCTTCTTTTTATATGTTCTTCCTGTGGACGTTGGTTGATCAGACTCACGTTATGATAACTGTTGTCGGTTATTTAGATTGTGTGTTTTGTGTCGTTAAAAACTGTTTTTCAGTTATAATCGACGATTTTTATGCTTGCGTGGTCTTAGTAAGTTTTTTATTTGTATGACTATTCTTTATATTCCGAGAATTTATCTTATTAAGTCGATTATGTTATTCGGAATTCTGAACTTAACTTATGTTCATCTTCGTTTCTCTTATGCTCATACCGAGTATTCTTATTACTCGGTGAAGCATATGATCGGTGTTACCATGTTCAAATCCGATTATAACATACTTCATAAAATTTGACCAATTCAACATGATCAGTGATTCAGGAGGTACACGCTTTATATTTTTAAGAGCAATTTTTGTATATACCCAACTAAAATATAGTTAATTTGGATATATTTAAGATTTTGTAAACAAATCGTAAATGGTCAGAGGGATTCGTTTAAGGGATTCGTTTAGAGACGAAAACACCAAAAAGAAAGGGAAACAAGTAAAAATGGCGCAATTGAAGTCATTCAATCTTTCATCTTTCTATTAGAAAACATGCACTCCATGAAGATAAATAGCAGTGTAGGGTCACTAGATTTGAACTCTGTATTCCACGCACGCACCAAATATATCAAAATTGACATTTTTATACCAGTAAAATTCGCTGTTGACGTCGTTATAGTCTGGTAGTTCCAACAGTTGAACAAGTCGCTGATATTTTTACCATAAGCAAAGAAAAACAATACCCGAGTTTGTGTTTCTATTGTCCAAACTGATCATGGAAGTTACAAAGATGAGTGTCTATAAAAAAATATCAAAAAGTATAATTGTTTTTTGTTCGTTTTGCTATTTTGCATTTGTATATCTTAAGTGGTATACAATTGCAAGTGAGCTAGGCATTCCTGTTTGAAAGACAGCAAGTATAGTAACAACGATTTCTACGTGACGCTGTCACATCAATCCACTAGAATAATCCACACCAGTCCTCGGCACCCACTCATCGGCCGCGACAAATCTAGACAGCGTAAAGTTCGCCGCGTCAGAAGCACCGATGACCCGAAACCCAGGCCACGTCACCCTCTTCGAAGTGTCCGACCCGGGCCCACTGTTCCCGTACTCCGCGTAGTACAGCGTGTCCAGCGCAAACGCCCCATTCCACGCGCGCCAGCCCGCGGGGTCTACCGACGCGCCGATAAATGACTGCATGATCACCGTCCTCGAAAACTCCTTCCACGGCCTGCCCAGGTACGTCTTCACTCCGTCGGCGCCTTCATCGGCGGCGGAAACGACGGTGCAGTTGTGGATGGATATTCCGGTGTTCTGATTGACGTCCGACCGGCCCTGGGCGGTGACGGCGTTGAACTGGTTGGGCATGGGTCGCCGCGGCCGAATGTTGCAGCTCTGGAAGACGGTGGCGGCGTTTCCGAAAATGAAGTCGACGGTGCCGTATATGTTGCACTCGCGGTAGAATTGCCGGAGGGAATGGGTGTAGAGAGTGTCTTGGTAGCCTTCAAAGCTGCAGCGGAAGAACGTGGAGAGATCGGCGCTGTTGCGGACTGCCACGGCCTGGTGCTTCGCTGCTCCGGCTGTGTTGCGGAATGTGATGTTCACCGCCACGAATCCTACACCGGACACGGCTGCAAATATGCTACAAGCTTTAGGTCTATATATATATATATATATATAAAACAACGGTAGGAGGGTATTTACTTGGACATATTATTATGTATGGAAAATTTATCAGATACATAGACTTTATTACATAAGATATGATACTTTTCCTATGACTTTTTAATTGTGTAATTAATTAATAGTTTCATCTCTATTTCATTTTCTTATATACATAGAAATGAAATTAATTTTATTATTTTCCCGCTGAACCACTATATTTAACATATGTTACTTTTTTGTCTTTTGTTCCACTAGATTTATGAACTATCATTGTGAGTTATTTTTATCTAGACTATAATCTTTTTAGCGCTTCAGCAGCAGACATAGACTTCAATTTATCTTATAAATTTTGAACTATTAAATTCTAAAATCGGCTGAAAAAGTAATTTAAAGTGTTTTGACTTATTTTACATATTTTTTTGTGTAAATTATTTGAGCGTATCATTTATATAAAATTAATAAAAGTAAACTATTTCTCAATTTATTTCAACTCGGGTGATTATTAAGCACAAATACCCATAATTTAATTAAGATCTATACAATATATAGTTTTTATTTTTCAATAACAATGATGAGGATAATTATTCTATAGAAACCTTAATATATGACCGTTATAATATACTTTTGTTTGAGAGTCCATCATGTGTATGACGGATCAACCAAAGTAGAGAAATTAGCGACTTAATAATATGATAAGCGTTGGTACCAAATGTAGCGGATTTGAAAGTGGTCCAACCATCGAAGACACTCCGATTCCCAGTAACGATCGTCTGATCAACACCATCCCCAACGATCATTAAATACCTCTTGTTCTCAGTTACAACGACATACTCTTCATAGACCCCCGCCTTTACTCGGATCACGAAATACCCATCGGCTGGGGATGAGTTCTCTGTCGCCGCTGCCACTGCCTCTCCAACGGTGCTGAAATTCCCAGTTCCGTCTTGGCTCACTGTTACCATGCCTCTTACCGTCACTCGAGCCTCCTTCTCCTTCTTTGCCGAATATAACCAGTCGTTGAGCTGTTTCTCCTTGCCCGGGACAACCCATCCATGGGTGAACAGCGCAAGCGCAACGGAGTAGAGCCTGACATTGTGTTCAGTTACTTAATTAACTTACTACTCTGTACTGTTGAAATCTTTATGGGTCTGTTTGTTGTTCACTTGAACGATTTTTTGTTGTTTTTAATTTTATATTTTAATATTATTGTTTTAAAAGTTATGCTCAGTCTGAATTTCGCTAAATAATACGTTTCTTTTCGTAAATTTAAATTAATTTTTTTTTGAAAAATGACATCCCATTTCGGATTAATCTTTTCGTTGAAATAAAAAAGTAGGTTAAGGCTTGGTTTTGTCTTTTCATTAAAATAAAAGAGTGAGCTAAATAGCTGTAAGATTGTAAATATGACTATATATATATATATATATATGTAACTCGCCCTAAATTTTACCCCTTCAATTTATTTATTTTCCTATTCAGCCCCTTAATAAACATTTCTACTATTGATGTTACTATTATTTTCTGGGAGTAAGTTAATGATTATTAGTCTTTTATCATGTTCCTGTTCATTAACCGTATAACTTAATAACTTGTGTATTCTCCAACTTCCTCTTTAGATCTACACCTTGTAACATCGGCGACCGGTTGGGCGAGGAAGGCGGAGAAATCACCCTCTCCGGCGACTTGGGTCAGGCCGTCCCTACAGGTCTCTAGATTGGTGACGACGGCGCTGAGGAGGGTATGGACGTCGTCGTCGTGGGTGGGGATTGTGGCATTGATGGCCGTAAGAGAAGTCACGAGAAAATCGGCGTTGGTGGCGGCGAGGACGTGGCAGTCGTCGAGCGCCATTGCCGCTTGACGGGGAAGAGATTGACTTCGTTTCAGGAGGCGGAGCCCGATCTGGCGCTTGAATTTGAGGGTTTGGGAGAGGGATTTGGCGACGGAGAATCTTGCGTAGTCGTGGAGGTTCGCCGCCGGAAGAGTCGGTAATAGCGATTCGCAGGCGCTTGGGTCCGGCGTGAGCTTGCATATTGTCGCCGGAGATGGGTGTACTGAGCTTGTTGATGCTTCGGAGATGTGAAGAAGGGTGAGAATAATAATGCTCAGCTTGTACTGATATCCCATGTTGAGTAGTGACTTGGAAGAAAAGAATGGTATTACGTAGGTTTAGTAGTTTTTTTTTCGTATATTTGGTATTAGTACGTAGATATATAGTAGTCTTTTATTTGTATAGTTTGTTTGTGACGCTTTTGCATGTTTTCAATCATTTTATAGGACTGTGGTGATATATAGTGTACTATATTCTTCAGATTATTGGAAGTCTTTGTCAAGAATTAAGAGATCACGTCTAATTTGGCGCCAACCGATTACCACTGACGTGACATGCTGTCCAACTTCGTTCATTGTTTATTATTATCTGAGATTAGGGAATATATAATCAACTATAGTTTTATTAAATATATATGTAAACCATTTATTTTCAGTTAAAAATTTGGTTTATTAGATATTGCATTGCGCCAAAAAAAATTGAAGTTGAAGGTCGTTATAACTCGTAACAAAAATGATTGAAATGAATCATCAACCCAATAATTTCTTCGTTCTAGAATCTTAAACTCATATGGGAAATTTGATTTTGTAAACCATTAAAATTAGATTTATTATTTAAAAAGATTTGTTGTAATTATTAAATTCTTTAACTTCCTTTAAGATTTTATTAAAGTTTTATTTTATTAAAAAAAATTATCTGAACGAAATTATTAATGAAATTTACTTCTGCAAACTAAATTTACCTAAATGCTCTTTATCAGAAATTAAATCTATATTTAAGACAAGAATACACTTTTAACATAGTTTTTTACTTTTTGTCTCTAATTTTATTGAGTGTGATTCTTCCGCGATAGACACGAGCAAACTATATTTTAGTTTTTTTTCTTGAAAAGAGTATTGAAAATCATCATAAATTATCGCAAATGTTTCGACGTTTACATTTTTTTGGTGTAACTGCTGTTGCGAACAATCCAATCTGTCTTAAAATATTTACGGTTATATATGAAAGCATTACCCATTAGATATACCGTACGTGATTACAGTATATATAAGGACAGCGAAGCAGTTTTCATGAAGCGTGAGAGTTACTTTTGGAGATGTACATTGGATCGTGATCATAAAATCATCGCATATGCTGGCAACTAACTGCATATTATTGTTGGTTTACTTGCCTTTTCTTTTACTACATATATCATGGGTAATATTCAGACGCACTTAATTATATATGACGAAACTATTTCCTCATAATTTAACATATAATGATTGTGAAAGGACATGTGGGACTTGTTATCCAACACCACCGCTTAAGACTTCTCTAACTCAATTGTATAATTTCAAATATAGTGCAAAATATTGTATCACGCCGCGTTTGGTTGTTTTTTTATAAATCAATTTTTTAATTTTTTTTAGTTAAATATTTATTGTTAAAAATTTGTATAATTTTAATAATATAATAATAGTGAATACTATATTTAGTGTGTTGTGGTTGAAGTTAGAAAAAAAATTTGGTGCTAAATTAACACAAAAATAGTGTTGATTCAACACTAAATATAGAGATAGAGTTGGAGGTGGCCTTGTATGAATAGCTAAATGGTATTTCTGACATTGTTACAATAGTTTTGACAAGAATTTGGACAAAACAATGCAAAACATTGTATCCTAAATTTACAATTGTTTTAGTATAACCTAATTTAATTTTGTTATTTAATGTTATTTACGAGTTGAAAGTTCAATTTTTTTTTCCTTATCACCTGCTTGACTTTATATTTTCTTATGTATTAAGAGGGAATCCATCGACTAAACCCTGGCAATTTGAAAAAGATCACTAATTTATTATATATAAAAGAAGATTTCACATACGATCCTCAATGAAATAATCTGCTTAAATTGATTTTATAGATAAGTTTTCAGCAGAATTTCACGCAGCGAAAGGACTTACAGCATACGTTTATTTGATACGAGTAATTATTTCCAAATGATGTGCTGTACTCAACAAAAGGACTTACAATAAACGTTTCTTGTCGGGGTGGTTGACCCGATTATTAAGCAAAAAACCAATAACAAATGATGAAGTTTGTAAACATGATACATATATAACCGGACTAGGACTTGTGATTGGACCACCTTTGATTAAACTTGGACAACTGTATTCTGTTCCTGTACTCTTAATGGAACAGAATTCTAGCACAATTTGATATTTTTCAATTTCTTATTTTAATTTTTAGAAATTTTGGGTGTATTTTAAGATTTTTTATGATTAATTTTTATTGTTATTCATGAACAGTATGATAACTAAGCGAAACAGTGTATTGTTACTCTTTAACCATAGGCAATCGTGGCCCTACCGGGACGAGATGGTATCGGGAGTCCTGTCCCAGTATGTTAATAAACGGTAATGGGAGTCCCGGTCCAACAGACGGGGCGGGACTGGGACTCCCGATTTGGTATGTAACCGGGAGGTAACTCCCGTTAATTAAAAAAAAAAAAAAAAAAACGTCGCCATTGGATGGAATATCCAATGGCCCAAAAAAAAGAGACGTTGGGGGTCGGGGTGGAAGAATATGGCCGTTACAAATGCAACGGCTATACGTATATTTTTTTTCTCCTCGAACTTTTTTCTTATAAAAACTCCCCCTCCTTCTCTCATTTTTCCACACCTAACTCACATTCTCTCAATCTTCAAACTCTCTCAATTTCTCACTAGCTCGTTTTTTATGGCGCTCCAAAATCGAAGAGGTCGGGGTGGTCGAAGGGGAAGGAATTCTCAAGATCTCCCGATGCATCGGTTTGAAGAAAATTGGTTACAACATTCTCAAAATGTGAAATACACTTACGATCCTAACTATATTTCTAGTACAATCCAAATGTTATGTACCACTCCCAACCCCCTCAACCGTTCAATCAAAACACAGAAGCTGACTACATCCCTCATATGCCTCCACCTCCACCCGATGCCCATATCGCTTTTGAAGACTTTCAACAATATGAACAAGAAATTCAAGATTCCCAAAATCCAAATGTCGATGAATAAGGTGTTGAAATCGATGACGACGAAACGCAAGATCCTAACGACGATGAAGAAGAAGATATAGCTCCTCCTCCACATCGAAGCCGAAGTCAGAGGTCACCTCCAGTTAGTGTTCCTTGTTCTTGACAACAACAGCAACAGGAAGAGACGTAATAACGATGACAAAGACAACAACCGTCGGCACAGAATCCCGATCAACCTCAACCTACCGGAAGGCAACCTAGGTCCCAAGTTCGGACGTATTACGAGAAAGTGATTCACAACGGTGATAAATCAGGGAAATGTTACAGTTGTGAAAAGATCTTTAGTGCTCACAACGACAGAGTCAGGACGTCGCTTTTGTTGAGTCACAACAAATACTGCAAGGGCGATGGAGCTGCAACGTCGTCGAGTCACGTAAGTCATGTTGAGCCTAATCAATTACGAAAACAATTTCTAGAATATTTTTTTTAACGAATCAATCTTTTATGCATATAGAATCACAAGGTTTCGTTAACTTTGTTAGTTATTTAGTTCCTGGTGTTTAAGTAATTTCTAGGAAAGCATTAAGAGCAGATATACCAAAATGGTTTTTAGAAGAAAAAGAAACACTAAAAACAATAATATCAAACGGTAGATATATTGGAGCTTTAACTTCCGATATATGGATTGGTCAACCTAAAATGGATTATATGAGTGTTTCTGTTCATAACATAGATGATGAGTAGAATTTGAACAAATGTATAATAGCATTTAGGAGGATAAAAGGATCGCATTCAAGTCAAAACATTTTAGATATCATGGCTAGTGTATTAGAAGATTGGGTTTAACACGTAGGATTATATCAGTAACGTTAGATAACGCCACAAGTAACAATGCTATGATAAGAGACTTAAAAGAAAATCTTCAAACTAACGATTCTCTTTTACATCAACGATGTGGAACTCATATAATCGACCTTATTGTTCAAGTAGGGGTAGCTAATTATGACCCTTCAATAAAAAAAAATTAGGAACTACATTAGTTGGATTAATAGCTCAACCAGTAGAGTAGACGAACTTAAGAGACGTCTTAGGCACAATGGTCTCCAAGAACGAACATGACATTTAGATAACAAAATTAGGTGGAACTCAACCTTCTTAATGTTAACAAACTTTTTATCTGTAGGTTACGTAGATGTTATTGTAGCATATATTAACAATGAACATGGCGAAGATTCTATTTCAGATTATGATATTAAAATGGTTGAGTCCGTTGTTTCCTTTCTTGACATCTTTTATAAAGAAACTTTTTATCTTTCCTCCGTTTACACTCCTATTTCTTTTCTTGGTTTGCATACTATTATAGCAATTGCACTACATTTAGACAAGTATAGAGATGAAACTATTTTCAAAGATTGTATTAAGTCAATGGAAACAATTTTTTTAAAATATTGGGGGGCTGGAAAGGTTTTTTTGCTTTACGGTTTGGGAATCATTCTAGATCCCCAATGTAGAATAATTGGTTTGAAAAAATTTCTTAAGTACCTTAGCCGTTTTTTGTTTATCAAGATTACTATGCACTTGATTTTTCCCGAATCGTTGAAGCGTTTTATTCTCTTTTCAGGGTCTACGAAGCCAAACTCCTACCACATTACCGAGCGCAGCAGGAGTCAGTCACAGATGCACCAACCCCGACGACATCAATTTTAGAATGTGTTCGTCAACGCTCCTGCGTACAGTCCATCTCCTCAATAACAAGAGGTCGGGTCCAGTCAGCCAAGCTCAGTCGACACACACTCTCATCCTGAGATACTGCAGTTCGACAGGAACGAGTGGGTCAAACCGGACGACGAAGGCTTAGACTTACTCATATGGTGGAAACAGAATGCAAGGAGGTTCTCGGTGTTGTCTACTATGGCTCAAGACATCTTCACCATTCATGTTTCAACCGTGTCATCGGATGCGGAATTCAGCAGCGCCGGACGCATCATCGATGACATAAGATGTAACTTGCATCCGCGGATGGTAGAAGCTTTAACTTGCGGAAAGGATTGGCTTCAACATCGTCATAGAGCCCAAGAAACATTTCAAAACTTTGATATTGTTAACGATTTTGATGTTAACTTTTCAAACAGAAACCTCAATGGTTAGACATTTATATTTTTATCGTAAAGTTATATACCGACCCTTGTTCGGGATTTTTTTTACTTATAATCGATGCAAGGGGTACTCTTTTTCCTTATCGTCGCACCTTTTTAGGGGTCGGTAAGGTTTTTTAAGAGGCCCATTTTTATTTTACATGAGTCTAAATTAATTTTGTTCATTCGTGTTCCTAATAAACCTATTTTTAATAAACTCCATTTAGTTTAAAACATTACAATTACATCTTTTTTTTTCAGTCCAACACCTTCATTTTTTAAAAATTTACGATTTTTAATTTTTTTTAACACCACGCCGGGACCGGGAGTCCCGGCCTCCCGCTCAATTGCGTCCCGGTTTAAACGGGGACTGAGACTCCTGTCCTGCTGCCAACCGGGAGTCCCACGGGAACAGTATCGGGAGGTACATGGACTCCCAGTTGGCCACGTTTAACCATAAGTCTAATACTATCCAGATGAGTCATTTTGGGTTATTTGGAAACGGAAGTCAGGTAAAACAAAATCAATATGGCCGGACAAATGTATTTATAAGTTTAGAAAGTGTAGAATTCGGGCAAAAAAATACTTGAGACAGGCGGACAAAGATGACAAGTTTGTCAATAAATTTATAAATCAAAATTTCGGCGAAACGGCCATAGTTTACAAACTTGTTTTGACATTGTCCAATGTTTCATAAAACTCTTGTAAATATCCACAACGCTCATGTGACACCTTAATTTACGATGTTAAGTTACACTAATATTCTGGTTTTTTTTTTTCCGAAATTCGAAATAAAAATTTGAATTAACTACCGAAATAATTTAAATTATGCAGTTTTCATTAGTATTGAAGATTTATTCCTATAATTATTGGAAGATTCTACAAAAATGAAAAGTTAATATATTCAATATTGTTAATTAACGATCTTTATTTCTTATCGGTTTCCTGCTCTGAAAATTATTTTCAGAGTGCATAATTTGTATTTAAGTTCTATTTCTAATTCTTAAAATTATTTCAACCGGCCATAATTTTATCCTCTTTATATTCAATTTTTACAACATAAATTGAGTTGAATTTTACAACGTTAATTGATTTTTACAACGTTAATTTATATTCAAATAATAAAAGTTTTAGTAATCCAATAACTTTTAAACATTTTTGACGCATTTTTCAATAAATTAATGGATATTAATATATCTTCAGATAAATCTAGACTTTCATGTTTATTGACATTGTGAGTCAGAAAGTCAATAAAGGAATTTTGTATATGATTTAAAACATGTAAAAGATAATAAAGATGTGAAACTTAAGGGAATTAATATCTTTGATGTCTTCATTTGTTTTCTTAAGCACCAATTTTGATATAACAAGAGAGGTTAATGAAATGAAATGGGAAAATAAAAACAAAATGAAAATAAGCTTAAAATAAACAAAAAAAATAGCCTTTTACCCATGTTTACGTTTGATAATAGCCTTTATACACGACGTTTGGTTAATTTTTCGTATAAATCATAGTTTTAAATAAAATGCAAATTATAAATTTTGGTGGAAGAGATTTTAAATGGTCATAATTGTGTTTGTATCCCCCTTATAAATGACTTGTACTAGCATAACTTAGATTCTTGGTTTATAAGCTTGGGAATATCATGATTGCCTACGTTGTGGGATCATTTCAAGGCTTCTTAAATTCCCGTACCAAATTTTAAATCAAAAACAGCCCGAGAGAAAATTATATTACTAACTTAATTTTTTTTATATCTTACTCGTGTTTTCAAAACATTTCACCAATAATCAATTTTTTACAGCTCTTGTGCTTCAAATTTCGTCAACAATTATTTAAATATGATCAACAATTTCATAAATAGTTATTAAAATATGGCAAACTGTAATTAAAAATTTAGTTAACTACTGAAATTGATCAAGGGTAATTGAAATCAAACTGATTAATTATATTACTATTTAATTTAAATAAAATCTGGTTAACCATTATTAACATCTTGTTGGAAATTAAAACGGTTATTTATGTAAAAAAAAAAAGTTCAGCTACTAATACAAAAACAGTTATGAAAAATGGTACAAAAGTCTATTTCGACACAGTTGATTGGTGTTAAGAAAGTCGTTTCAATGCCAATGTTCGAGTTCTAGACTTGTTAGAGCTACAAAGTTTAGAAACTACTATATTTGGGTTTTGTTCATGGTAAAAAAGTAATGGCCCTAACAAGCATTCCAGTCCACATAAGATTGGGATAAGTTGACAAATGCTTGTAAGAGATCGGAAACTGGAAATTTCGACAAAAATAAGATTCATTTTCTTCAATACTCTCTAATAAATGAAGAGCGACAAGAATAAAAATAGACTTATCTCGTTGGTCCATCCTAATCAGGCGGTAGTGAAAGTCTATAAGAGCATCTCCAATGCTTGGCAACAATAGTTGTTCAATGCCTACATGGCCATGCCATGTCATTTGTTTTTAGAATTACTATTATTTTATAGAGTAATCATTGTGGCAATGGTGCAAATTTTGGCACTCATGCCACACTATTACCAATATAAAAAATTAATAAAATAATAAATAGACCAATAGTTTAATTTGAGTAGGGACCATTAATTAAGTGATGACCAATAATTCAATTAGAGTATTTTTGTAGAAAATAATCTAATATTGAAGTGAATAAAAAAAGAAAAAAAATATATTATAGTTGATGATGTGTATAGCAACTTTGGTTTGGTTGCTTGCATTGAAAATGCTCTAAGGACATCAAACTGATCTATGCGGCTTGCAGTTCTTTCCTAGAAGTGTACAGGCAACAGTAAAGTCACGATGTCACAGTTTCTTTTTCCCATTGCAAATTTGATCCTAGATCACTACCACTTGTAGTTTTAAGTTATATATAAATATGTTATATTAATAAGTGGAAAGTATGAAAAAAGAATATATATATATATATATATATATATATATATTTATATATATAAGGGAGTTTAGAATTCAGTGGAGGACGTGTGAACAAAAACATCAAAAAGTTTACACTTATGCTATTACAAAATATACTTTTAAAAACGACAAAAAAATTAGAAGCGACATTTTAATTTTAGAAGCGAATAGTCGTTTCTAACGTAAAATACTTTGATTTTTCACCAAAAATGAATATTTTAACTTTTAGAAGCGACTAGTCGCTTCTAACGGTCCGAGTCGACATATTAGAAATGCCAAAATTGTTGACTCACTCCTTCTCCGCCAATTTTTTCAGGTTGTTTGGGCATTAGAAGCGATTAGTCGCTTCTAATACCAAATTGTTTGGCTCCAACATTTCACTAACTATAAAAATTTGGACATTAGAACCGACTACTCGCTTCTAACGTCGCTTCTAATGCCCAAATTATCCAAAACCCTTCCGCCAAAATTTTAATAAGTATAGAAATTTGGGATTTAGAAGCGACTAGTCGCTTTTAAATGTCGCTTCTAATGTCCAAATTATTTGCCTACAAAAGCCTTCCGTCAAAATTTCACTTTTAGGAACATTATAAGCGAAATAGAAGCGACTAGTCGCTTCTAATGTCTCCACTTATCAAAACGTCGTCGTTTTGATTTTAAAGAACATTAGAAGCGACTAGTCGACTACGCCTGTTGCTGGAGAGTATCATGTAAATATATATGTTATTTTAAATTTACCTTATAATTGTTATTAATAAGTAATATAATTTGTATTGTGTATGTAGGTTTCGATAGTAGTTCGGGTTGTTGATCTACAAGAGCAAACTCGGGCGTCGGGATGTGAGGTGGACTTGGGTGGTTTGGAGGAGGTTTCTATGAGCGAAGTCCTCAGGACGCGGCGTGATTGAGCTACGGGAATTGGGCCACTTATTTTGCGCTTGGACATGCTTGAAACCTAAGCCCACGACACTTCATCGTCTTCCGTAGAAAACACAAGTTTGAAGTCGTCATCTGACATGGAAGAGAAGCTGGCGGCTCTCCAAGGAGCTGTGTTTGGTATGGCCGCTGGATTGAGCAAGATCCCGAACATCAATGTGGATCATGTATTTCAGGCGACTTTGGACCAGTACACGTCCCAGTTCAGACCCTCGACGGGCACTTCGGGTTCGCAGTAGAGACCGGATCGGCCTTCGACTCCCACCGACACCAAACCAGACGAGACTCCACACGGACCCGTAGGAAGACGCGCAGGACGAGAACGACGAGGACGAGGACAGTGATTGTAATTTATTCTATGTTTTAAACTTATCGGTTTGCGTTTATTTATTTACCGACTTTTGCTTATCTTATTATCGATATTCACTTATATTATTATCGACTTTCGAATTTTGATTATGCGCTTCGGGTTCGCCGTGGAGACCGGATAGACCTTCGACTCTCACTGACACCGAACCAGACGAGTCTCCACACGGACCCGCCGGAAGACGCGCAGGACGAGAACGATGATTGTAATTTATTCTATGTTTTAAACTTACCGATTTACGTTTATTTACTTACCGACTTTCGCTTATCTTATTATCGATATTCGCTTATATTATTATCGACTTTTAATTATGTTATAATTGACTTTTGATTATATTATTTAGTTTATATTTTATCTGATTTCAATTAGTAAATTTCAATATAATTAAATTTAATTATATTTTATAATAAATTTAATTAAATAATAATACAATTTAATTAATTAATAATAAACCGAAAAATAAATTTCTAGAAAAATCAAAACTTAAACCTTTAGAAGCGACAATGTCGCTTCTAAAGTCATGTCAATAATAATTTTCAGGCCATTTAGAAGCGATAAATCGGTTCTAATGTCGCTTTTAAAGAAATGGCGGGTAACTTTTAGAAGCGACTAGTCACTTCTAAAGTCGCCTCTAAAGGTTACCTGCCATTTTTTCCCACGCTTTTTTCGCGATTTTCTAGACCCTTGAAAGCGACACTGGAAGCGATTAGTCGCCTCTAAATTTGTCGCTTCAAAACATTAGAACCAACTTTAAAAGCGACTTGAAGCGATACATTAGAAGCGACACTAGAAGCGATAAATTTGTCGCTTCTAATGTCACTTCTAAAGGTGATTTAGAAGTGGCTTTTGTCGCTTCTAAAGACCTTTTTTTTCTTAGTGTTAAAAATATACTTGATTACCTTTTCTATATTACGATCGTTTGCAATATTAAAAAATAAATATTAGCATAAATACATATACAAAAGTACGAGAAAACGAAAATTAAACCCGAAATGTAAAATAAAATAAAGTAGGTCATCGAGATCCGTTAGTAGGTTTATTTGAAACTTTTTATCACCCTTGCAGGTACAAAATATCTTGAGCGATAGCCTCTCAGAACACATCGACGAATAAGCCGAGCTTAGTACCACTGCACTCGACTTCAGCGAACTGACTTCTCGTGTCGAACTACCACCGGACTACAAAAACTAAGGGAGAGGTGTTTCAGTTATCTGAAAATATATTTCCTCGAATGAGATTTAGGCTGCCTTTTATAAGTTTAGAACTCCGGTTGTTACCAACCCAAAAACCGTCCAGTCTTTAATGTCTATTAAACGTGTAAAATAGACTTAATGCTCGGATAAAACGTTTCAACGTTTTTGTGTATTCATTTACCGTATTAACTGACCGTAGTAATGCTTTAATAATTCACAGAATAACAAAAAGTTATTTGTGGAATTACAACGGAAGCCCGAAGGTGTAAGAAGAGCCTAAATTGCCAAGGCCGAGCTCGGCCCAACCCGACAACACAGGGATTAAAACAAACTCACTCACACTCTCATTCCTTAAACTTAGATGTCACCTTATAGAAGAGAATATTTTATAAGCACATTAACAATACATATTCCCAACCAATGTGAGACTCTTTTACTCACTTCATGAATACTTGCATGACAACATTGATACATATATCAATTGTTTTTAAACATATTTTAAGCATCAATTTTTCATTTATCATAAAAAAAAAATTGGCAAACAAATACTCAATATTATACTCGTCGCAACGAGAAATAAGAATATGAAAAAATTATTCAATTCCGTTGAGTGTACCCCACTTACATATTAAGTCAAAAATCACTTTTACACTAAATATAAAATACTCTTTTATATCTATTTTCCGATTAACAGGCAGCAATGAACCTACAACGTTAAATTACGACAGTAGTTAGTACACTGTGATTCACTTTCTAAGCTGTAGGTTATAATTATACTTTATTTTTAGTTTGTTTTCAAATATAATCGTTTTTAGTGCTAAGTTATATGTAACTGCAAGGCGTTATAAAGCTAACAATCTAAAATAGGTATAGAAGTGTAGTTACTAATGCCATTTTGTTCTCATGAGTTTAGGTGTTGTTTCAAATGAAACTAATAAGACAATCTTGACAGGCTTAGCAACGCGTCTGCAGAAGTATACCGACATATTTTATGAAAGCTGATCACAGAGCTATTAATTTCGTAAATAAAATATGTTATTTCTCATATATATATATATATAATATATAATATATATATATATAGTTGGTTAAAATCCTAAATAGAACGCTTTCAGTAATTGTTTACATACGTGCAGCCAAGTGAAATAAAGATGTTCACATGTCATCACAGTTGCCTTTATATATCATGGCAAGACAACTAATTAGTAACCACAAATTTATGGGACCTTCAGTTGTTTATGTGTACAAAAGATGCCATAAATCCACCGGCCAGACTGGTATCAACCACCCATCCCAGCGTCATTTATTTTCTTTCTCGTTCGAACAACATACATCGTACTTATCAAGTATCGAGTTGGACTGTCAATATCCCAATCTAAATTATATTAATATGATATGTTTTCTACTTTTCGATCTGGTACTGCTTCAAGTTTTTATTCACGACTGAGGCAAGCTTGATATCAACGTTCCATAAAATAATTGGCTTGATCAATTTTTGTATCTCTAAAATCAAATTCAATGCAAGTATAAAAAAAATACATTTAATGACACCAACATTACAGAAAACTAAAAGAATAATTTTATTTGCGATAAAATGCCCACCCTCAGAAACTTTATTGAGAAAACAAATATACACTAAAAAATTTAACGAAAAATTTCATATTAAAATATTGGTGAAAGTTTTCCAAATATAGATATCGAGTCCAATAAGTCACGAAATTTGGCGATATTTTAAAATATTGGTTTCTTGGATAGAGTCGCCATACTTGACTAATTACGATAAGTTATTGTTATCGTTAGATGCTGGGTTCTAGGACACAAGTGAGTAGTTAGAACGTGTAGCATCTTTTCGGTATATATATATATATATATATATATATATATATATATAAAATTTATTAGTCACACATAAAATTTTAAGTTAATTATATCTTCAAAATATCTTCAAATGATAAAGATATATGTAAAATGTTTAGCGCGGATAATACTAAGGATTGAACGGCCAAATGTCGATAAATAGTCGATAACTCAAAAACACGGGAATGTCGTTAGACGAACAAAATTTTGATAGATAAAATGTGAAAAATAAAATAGAGAATGCCGATGGGATTGTCGTTGGTCGGTCGGGAATTTGACAAAAATAAGATAAATTCGACGAAGAAAATGTTGATGATTTGTTTAGTTTAAAACATGAATTTACATATAAGTTATACATATCATATATTATTAAGTTCAAACATATTATACACCATTAAGTTCATAGATATCATACACCATTAAATTCATGCATATCATACACTATTAAGCTCACCATACATTCATACACTTCATACAACATAAGTTTGAAAGACTATACAAAATCCAACAACATATCTACTGTAATTAGAATGACGTGCTGGCTGATAAAATCAACCTGATCGTGCATGAAGGTCATGTTAGTCGGACCACGTCATTTGGGTCGCATACGATGACGTGAAGTTAATAAATATGGTTGTTGTAGTTGTCATGGGATACTCGGATAGTGGTCCGTGAATTTCTGCACCAATATAACGACCGGAACTGGATACAGATCGGGGTAAGGATAAGAATAAGAATAAACGATAATAACGCATGTAACATATTAGTACATGTCTCGATCGGGCGATCTGTGATCCTCATCTTGAGTAGCTTAAAAACCCGATTCCATAGTCCATAGATCGTTATTCATACATCTGTTGGTGCCACTTCCAACACCAACACCATGTGCCGCCACCATCACCGCCTCCATTTCCGCCACCATCATCGTCACTAGATGATTCCACACCAACCTCTTGAGAGACAACACAGTTTACATCAATGCTTTTGGATCGGGTCTGCGAGGCTACTTGCGGATCGGGACGGTTTGATTTTATCATCAAGGCTGCATGGCCGAACCCACTCAAGAAGAACGTCGTGGTCGGTCTCATCTCCCATGGCTTGCATAGATTTCTCTATGATTTCTGAGGGTTCTCGTATTGAGTTTTGCAATCTCGGATCTGTAATTTTTGTTGTAATTACAAAACACAAGTTGCTCCAAGCTTGTATACGCAAGACTATTGCACTGTTTCGTGTGAACTAACGCGAATGTGTTCCAATTTCTCTTACAAGCCGAAGAGGATGCAATTTGTGACAAGATTCGCATGGCCAACCGACGTAATGTAGATGTGTCAGTTCCAAACATTCCCCACCATTCGACTACAAACATAAGATAAAAATCAAGTAATGTTAACAAACTCAACACGAACATTACATACCTGCGACAATGAGCTTCTCGAAAGGTAATGAGATGTGTACATAATATGTCACTATACGGTGAAGGAACATATACATAAATGAAATTATGTACCTCATTCCCAATCACAGAACAATCATCGTGTAGATGTAAGACCTCAAAAACGTCTGTAACAGTAGTTAGATGTTCTGGCTTCATCATGATCTCTGAGTTGTATTGACACCTCGGCTTTAAGTAATAACTTGTTTTGTGCAATTGGTGACTAAGTTGTCTCTCCCATATGTCGACAACGATATCGACAACCCATTTTTTGTTTCGTTTTTTCTAACTTCGTCTTCATTAGATCGAAGAAGTGATAAAGTGTACCTAACGTCGGAACGACCTCTATGTCCACGATATGGAGAGCTGTAAATAAGGGCTCGAATACCTGTTGCATTGAGTTCCAATGTTCATACGTCTAAAAATTATTGGAATAGGTTTAGGGTTAAGAAAAAATTATCATTAACACATTAATGGCGGAATATAAAAATTTATTTTACGAGTAAAGCAATTTTTTACTAACCTAAACAAAGTGCATATACATGTTATAATTAAAAAATTATTTAGAGAGCTTGAATACTAACCTTTCTTGAACCTTGATTTGGATGGATCTTGAGAAAGATTGATATTCTCTTCTAGCTCGATTCTTTCAAGCCTAAACGTGAACTTGAGAAACCTAAGGTTTCTATTACAAGAGTCTCTAGAGGTTTAGAATGATTTGTGTGTGGGCACAATTAAACAATATGAACCAAGAAAAATTCTTGGATCATAAGCTAATTCTCTAGATCAAGTGAGGATCTAGGTGCCAAAATAAAAGAAATATTTTCAGAGAGAGAGAGATGAGAGGGTCGGCCAAAAATACAAGAGAGAGCAAGACAAAAGCTTATTTTCACATCTGTATGTGAGGCTCTATTTATAGGAGAAAGAAAATCAAGAAAGGGTAATTACCATTTCCTATTATGCATTCATGACACAATATTTGATTTTCTCTCATCTTCCTCTATGTATATGGCCGGCCACATTGATTAAGTAAGGGGGAAATTTGTTTCCTCACTTAACTTACTTATTTCCATCTCAAGGAAATTTATTTCCTCTTTTCCTTTTGGGTAATTATCCTTATAATTAAAAGGAAGTAAAACTCTCCTCTTTGATGCATGTTGGCCGAATTCTATAGTTAGGGAAGGAGCATCTAGATGTTTCCTTATTTCTTTTAAGACAATTATTAAAATACCTATTGTAGAATTATTATTGCACAAATAATTAAATAAACTTCTTAATGCCTCAAACGACTTTTCGACTTTAGAAAATAATTTATATTTTCATCATATGAAAATTATTCAAAATCTTATATTGACATTCACATCATTTTATGTCCATGTGGACAAAAATACTTTTTAGACATTTTTCGAGAAAAAGTATAGTTCAACATTTTTGAACTTATTTTGACTTAACTTCTAGTTTAACAATCCTACTATTAACCTGTAATAGTGACATTATGGATCCAAATGAACAAAACTTGAGCTTCTATACTCGGACTCAAAAGTTCACAAACTTTTTCCGAGTATTAGCTTATTGTCAACTGGCTCCACTAAAGAGTTGACACTGCAAATCTCTTGGTTCAAATGAATTTATTTTCTACTCAAATTCAACTTAATTATATTGAGCGGATCCATTGAATGTTATCTATGTTTACCCTTCATGAATATCATCAACTAGATGGGATTTATAAAATGACCATTTTACCCTTCTAGTTGTTATTTCCTCAATTCCTTTGTTACTTGTGAATAACTTAGAAACAATATATTGACGAGTAGCTAACAAGTCACATTGTTTCATCCAAATAAAGTCGCTACTTAATTTTGCATACTGCGCAGTTCATTCATTCACAATCCAAGTAATAAGCCGAGGTGATATATATTGCATCTCAAGCAATCTTGTACATGAATTCCATATCTATGACAACTTTACAAAGTTGGTTCTTGACATCTTCATAACTTAATATCTCACCAATTGGCCTAGTCTAGATCACGTAATGAATCTAGAATTTGACTTTCTCAAATGAGAGTATTAATGCTATGAAATGACATGTCTCATTTCAGGATTTAGGTAAGCATGATGCAATTCGTACATAGTGACCTTGAGACGAAAGATGTTAAATGGTTTGTTCTTCCATTGTCTCTAAAAGTGCATTGGTCAATTCAGTATCTTCGAAAGATACACTGGAAGAACTATAGAGTTCCTAACTCTCTATACCTCGTAACCAGACATTATAGATTCTTCCAACAATCATACTGGGATCAATAGTCCGTTGATCTTTAGATTGTGAATATACTGTTCTAGTCAAACCATGAAGAGTTTGTTCATGCAAATCTACATTTGTCTCTTCATACATTGTTAGGTTTGATTAAGGACTATAAGACTATTGAATATCATAAATCTTCAATCAAACTAAAATGGAATAAATGAATGTTTCAACTTTTATTAATTTAATCAGCAAATTACTATAAGGACTTTATAAAGATTTATATATTACATCAATATGTAAATAAACAATCTTCTTGTGGGCATCTCTTCCAACACAAACATCATACTACTTAAATAGGTTATAAAATATCATACCTTAAACACTCTATCAAGATGTAGCCAAAAAATTCGGATCGAGGACTTTCTAATTTTTTAGACGTAGTCCCAATTTTTTATCTTGTTTGACGCCTCAACGGACTTTAAGAACATGGTTCGACCAGCTGGATAGACCATAACATTAATGATGCTTAACCGTGTTGGATCCATCCACCCGTCAGACATGATAGTGCACAAGTACTCTTCCCACAACTTATGTTGACTATTGACGTATGATTTTGCCTCAGTATGTGTTGTGAATCTCGTACGGGGGAGGGAGTGGAAAGTTAGGGCCTGTCAACATGAAAACATATTATGTTTAATAATGTTTATAATGTACGTTAAAAAATATTCTTCACATACCGATTTATGCAGCTTCATGCATCATGTTATGAAAATGATGTGACTTCCCTTTATGCGCTAGAACACTCTCGTGTATGAAAATCATGCTCACTATTTTTTCTAATCGCTTCTTGAGAGACATACTTGTTGCGATAAGGACAATTGGTTTCTGTGCCTAATCAGATCGATAAAGAGAGGGCGAGATTGGTGGCATCGACCTCATGTCTCTTTGGGATCAAGAGCCTCCTACAGGCCCTAATCTCCAAGTTGCAGCATCGACCTCTTGGCGAGTTCTCTTCATTGCCTCGAACAACTCTTCGTCTTCTCGTTGATCAAGATGTGGTTCGAGATTCGCACCCAACTTTTGACGGATTTTTTCTTCCATCATGCTCTTATTTTATTTCATTTCAGCTTCATGTAGCATCCGCCGCATTTCTTCTTGTACCTTCGGAGGACACTTATCACATCGTTTCAAGTTTTTCTTTGCATCGTTTCCGCTAGGATACAACTTCATACGAGTGATACCTCCACATTTTTCCATTAACCCACAATACTTGCATGTAAAATGATTGTTACTCCTCTAAACTACAACACTCGTTCCCTATCATGCCCAGCCCATTGACAAAGGCGATGATAAAATGTCGCTAAGTTGAAATTAAATTTTTATACTTAAATTTGTGAAGTATTAAAATTAAATTTATTATATTAAAAATATTCAAAAATATATTTTTGAGTTAGTTGGGATCACTTTCAAATTTTCGACGAGATGTAGTTTTATCTGATAATTATATTTAGTTCGGCTATTCTAATTAGACATATATTGTTCAAAATTAGATTAAAAGTCTATATTTGATTATTCTATATATGATATGTTTAATTAATATTAAAAAAATTAGATCATGAATGAATTTTTCTCTATAACTATGTATAACCCATTATATATATAATATAATATATATATATATATATATATATATATATTACGTATACAGTTTTAGACTCCTACATAGTTAGTAATTTCTATTACATATTTACATGCGTGAATTAACATAAATATATATTTTGTAACAAAAATTTGGCGATAGAGCAAACGTTTCTTTAAACTTGTGTTAATGTTTTTAGTGCTTATGTGTGAAACTCATTAACTATGTTTGTTTACTACTTTATTTTTTAAACTTAAGTAAAAAATTTGAATTTTTAGTGTTTGAATTTTGAATTTTCATTTGTACCCCAGTTCGAAATTTGATTTCATTTACGAAGTCATATATTAATTCAATCCCACCGATTTTTAATTGAAAGTCAAATATTTAGTTTCTATAATGTTGTAAAATCCTGTCATAGAATCATTGTTCTATTTATTATCATACTTCGACAAATTAATTACTGGTTATACCTCTCTCTCGAATTATATATTAATTTCTTATCCATTTTTTGTATTTTCAAATCTCTATTTGATTAATTTCTGGATATTAAAGTCTTTTTTACACGTTAACTTCCAGAATTTTTAGGGTAATATATTTTAAATTGAAAGTCGTTTTACACGTTAATGTATCTCATATTTACATACAAATTACTAGACAACGATACACAAATTTTGCAGATTTTCACATTAATCCAATTTTTTGTAATATAAATCTGATAAGTACAAAAGATCGAACTCTTATAAAAATAAAAAATATGATAAAATTATCTAAAAAAGACATAAAAGTCGAAGGGCAATCGAATTTCAGGCTTCAATTCGATAGATGACGGAGAATGAGGATAGGAAATCGATCGATTAACAATGTTTTACACCCGAAACAAATCAAAATAGAGGTTAATGAAGGACAAAAATAAGAACAAACAATATGAAATTCAATTTGTAATTAGTAATTGGAAAAAAATTGTAAAACTCATGCGAAATTCATTTAATCGAAGAGAAATAAATTTAAAAAAAAATCGTGTTTGTGTTTAACAGCGAGAAACTAAACAATGTTTATCAATGACCGAATAGACTTCATGCAACACATTTAATGATAATCGGAGAATAAAAAAATATTTAATCGAAACCATGACTTCAAGAGAATAATAAAAATGATTTTCAATTGTTTAACGAACAAAAAAACACTATTATCGAAGAAAAGTCGAAAATCATTTATCGGTTTTGTTGGTCATGATTATCAACAATGTTTAACTCTTTAAAATCTATTTCGTTCCCATATTTAAAAAGAAAAATTGGAGTATCTTACGCACGAAGAGTCGCCGACGTTGAGAAAGGATTTGAGCTTTGTTACGGCGTCGGGAAAAAAAACGTTTTAACTCCGATGACGACAATGATTTCAGGGTTTTTATTACTTTTTTTGGGAGAAATTTGTTATAGAGAGGATTGGAGAGAGAGGATTCGAGATAGAGTTTTGGAGATAAAGTTAATGGTGAAGAGTTACGAATGGAACTTAAACGCCGGCTGTTAAATGGATTCGAATTTTACTCAAAAAAATTCATTGATTATCGTTGATTGATTAAAGTTATTAATGGATGTTGTAACTGCAACATTAATCCCCATTTTTATTTATTTAATTACGTACCAATGTATTGGCCAGGAATAAAATTTGGGCTAAAATCGTCCAAAATTTCACGTTAAACTAATAACTGACCATTAACATTAATTTTATCAAACGTTGAGTAAAATAAAATTGACATATGTATGTGGACTTATATTATTTAATTACCCTATTTTTATTTTATTGTCTGACAAACCAAAAAGTATCATATTGGTTGTATAGTTATTTATTTAAAAATTACAACATATTAACTATTGAAAATATCAGACATTAAATTTCTAAACGTTATATTTGCCTAATTATATTATCTTTTGAAAATAAAAAACTAACATTACGCGTATTATTGTTGTCAAAGCTAGAACGTATAGTTCTCTGCAAAGGACTCCTAGTATAATACACTCGTTGGCGAACAAAATAAAATTAATTTCCTTGGAAACTAAGGACCCTATAAATGAATAATCATATATGTATTGTTCGCTGTTGCCGATTTCTTTTATTTATTTTTGAATTTTAAAGTGATCGCCGTTAAAACTTTACCGTGATGAGAGTAATACGTCCAGCAAATTTATTTCTTTTGCATCATAAACATGATAATTGGAATGATCTGTATTTGAATATTTTATAAAGGAGAATTGACTTAATATAAACACATGACATGGCATCTCGGACTACGTATCTCAGCTAAATAGTCCATCATCATCAGTTAGTTGAAATATCGTCACTTCTCACTAAATTCAGTTGACGTATCGTCATCCTTTGCTCTTCGCAAAATGCATGATCTTATATATATATATATATATATATATATATATATATATATATATATATATATGTCTTTTGAACAACTACAAGAACTAATTAAAGTATTTCTTATTTGGAATATATCATGGTAAAATAAATAGTTATGTAATGATATCTTTAATAGTGTAATCGAGTACAACATTTTGGGGATGAAGTCCAGGCAATATACTTGGAAACATGGTTAATTTATAGGCCAATAAATAAATTAACGATGATTAAATTAATAAAAAAAGCCATGGGAATAAATGAGAGACTACATCTAAATCAAACAAAAGCAATTGACCTATAAATTTCAATGTCTCGTGTGACTTGATTGTGACTTGATTCGTATAAATTTTATTTCAATTTTGTAGCAATTTTGTGTACTTTTCAAAGGAGAAAAAATGTTTTATGACATTGCAACTCCAAACGTCAAAAGCGTGTGTAAATTATAGTTAGTTCATTAAAAGAACGAATTAACTTACGTTTTGACCCAAAATTAATATTGAATGAAAGTTAATAAGATTAACATTTCTAAAGAACTATTTACTTTACTTTATCTTTTTAAGATTATAATTACGCTATTTCTCGTTTTGTAAAGAAGCTTTACTAATCTGTTTATATATAAAGTTTATAATAAATTAAAAATTTGAAATGGCGGATGTACCTCGGAATCTATAGATTATGAACAATTACTCGAAAACAAGGTTAGGAACCGTAAGATAAAATCATTAAAAATTATTTTGTTATATTCACTCCCAAAAGCTAGCTAATTCAAGTGAGTCAGAAGAATTGTTCAGCTGCCCGTGACACAGTGGACAGAGTTCCTTCAAGCAAAGGACTCTAGTATCTATTGTCATCACTGTATGACAGAAACACATGCCATATTTTGCCCTAAAACGTCATATAAGTACAAATTAAGGACCTTTGAAACAGTCACGTGTAAGTATTAGTTTCATTGTACAACACTCATTTTTACTACTTGAAGTAGTTGTCCTTTTTTTACCTTTATGTCTAGATACAAATGTACATGCAATTGCAAATTTGCAATCAACAAATTCATTCGGGAGTGAAAGACCAGTTCAATCATTATAAACATGAAAAACGAGGCATTACAAAATAAACTACAAAATTGGAAAGTATTATATCAAGATTTTAAAAATTATTTTCTATATTATCTGATTAAAAATAATAATAATAAAGTGTATCAAGACATGTGAGAGCATGATTCAACTTGTTTTTTATTCAAATACAAAACAAAATTAATAAACATGCAAAACAAAATATTAGGAGATAAATATTTATTAATTTTGAACTTTTATAGTCTTTTATGCTGCAAACATTTTAATTTAGATATTGAAATTAAAGCTCAGATAACATGTTTTTCAGTTGACATCATAATTAATATCATTCAAACGTTATTGCAACATAATTGATTTGCAACATAACTAACTCGTTCTGTCTATGGATCTTATCACAACAAAAAATTACATTATATCTTTGAATCAGTCATAACCTTTTGCTCTAGAGCTTGATTATTGCAAATGCAATACAAGTGTGGAAATAATTTATCCAAATTATTCGATTAAAACCAACGTTTTCATTGCCGACGAAATTCGGCGAAATGCCGGCGAAATACCGGTTTAAGGTGGTTACCGGCCAAAAACGACCTATGTAAACGTTTCGTCGTTTTTGGCCGGCGAATTTCGTCGTTTATGCCGCCGAAAACCGGGTGTCGTTTACCGGTAAATGTCGTTTTTTGTGAGTATAAAACCCACACTTCACCGACGAAATTCCCACAAAATTTCGGTATCCAACAAAAATTTTAGCCGACGAAATCCGGTGACGAGAAGCCAGATCCCGCCTATTTGCCGCCGAAATTTCCACCGGTTTCCTCAGATCGTGTCGTCGGCCGAAATCTTCTTCACGAATTCAACAATTTTTCGGCGAAAATCCCCGAAAACCGGCGAAATCTGAGGTAGATACCGGTAGTTGTAGATCTGTGTAGTTGAAGCTGATTTTCGAGTAGAAGTTGATTTTTTTTAGGAATAATTGTAGAAATACAATGTGTTAGGAATGTGATTCTGAAGATGATATAATTTTTTTGAATTTTTTCTAGATCCGGAATTTGAAATATGAAGTAAATTCGGAGGTTTTAGTTATGAAATCATATATGTTGAAATAAGAACTATAAGATTGTTCTTGAACATTGTGATTACGATTTTTACTCGAAATATTGTATGAAATGAAATCTGTTTGGAACGACATTTTAAGTTGCGTGGATTTGTTTCAGATTTTATTCACATCGGAAACGAGAAATATGAAGTAATTTCGATAGTTGTAGTTAATAGTTCGATTAGTCGTTAAGTTGATTATTGTTGAAGTCGTTGATTATGATTTTTTATGAAACATATGTATGAAATAGAAAATGTTTAGAATTTCAATTTAATAATAGTGTAATTTTTTCATAATTGTTTGAGTCCCGGATTATGAAATTTGAATTGTTTGTCGGAAATTGTTGTTTTAATTTGTAGTAAGAAGTCGTTGATTATGAATTTTTCTCAAAATTATGTGTGAAATAGAATCTGCTTAGAATTTCAATTTAAGAAGATTGGAATTTTTTTAAATTTTTATGTGTCACGGATTAGAGAATTTGAATTATATATCGGGAATTGTTGTTTTAGTTTGTTTTGGTTGAAACGGTCGATTATGATTTTTTCTCAAAAACTTGTATGAAATAGGATCTGTTTGGAATTGAAATTTAATAAGAGTGAATTTTTTTCATAATTTTTGGAGTTACGGAATTGATTTTTTTGTTTGTTAACGATAACAGATGGCAGATGAAGGCGTCCGAAAACATTGTTTCGTCGTTGCGGGGACCAGTAATCATTTTACGTGCAAATATTGTGGGTTAACCACAAGAGGGGGAGGTATCACTCGTATGAAGTTGCATCTTAGCGGAAACGATCCGAAGAAGAATGTAAAACGATGTGATAAGTGTCCGCCGGAGGTCAGAGAAGAAATGCGGCAACTGCTACATGAAGCAGAAATGAAGAAAAAGAATAAGAGCATGATGGAAGAAACCATCCGTCAAGAGTTACGTGCAAACCTCGATCCACGTCTTGATCATCGAGAAGATGAAGACCTGTATGAGGCAATGAAGAGAAGTCGACATGAGGCCAATGCTGCGACTTGGAGATCCGGGCCAGGAGGAGGTTCTGGATCCCAACAAGACATAAGATCGAGGCCACCAATCTCGCCTTCTCTCTACCGATCAGATTCGGCACGACAACCACCAGTCCCTACACAGACAAGTATGTCTCTGAAGAAGCGATTAGGAAGACTTGTCAGCCGATTTTTCATACACGAGAGTGTTCCAGCGCATAAAGCGAAGTCTCATCACTTCAAAAACATGATGCACGAAGCTGCAGAACTCGGTATGCGAAACATATTTCTTAACGTACTTTAACGCTTTGTGAAATAACGTAATACGTTGTTGTTGACAGGTCCTAACGTTCCACTGCCTTCCCCGTACGAGATTCACAACACATACCTTAAGGAAGAGGTTGCTGAGGCACAAACATACGTCGATAGTCAACGTAAGGTTTGGGAAGAGTACGGGTGCACAATCATGTCTGACGGATGGACGGGTCCAACGCGATTGAGTATCATTAATGTTATGGTATACTCAGCGGGAAAAACCGTGTTCTTGAAGTCCGTTGACGCGTCGAACAACATCAAGAATTGGGAATACATCTACAAACTTTTGAGTGATGTGATTAACGACGTTGGATGCCACAATGTCATCCAAATTGTCACGGACAACGGGTCGGCTTATAAAAAAGCGGGAATGAAACTGATGAGAAAGTTCAATTGTTATTGGACACCGTGTGCCGCGCACTGTCTTGATCTTATGTTGGAAGACGTGGCTAAACGAGACACCATTGCTCGCGTCGTGGATGACGCTAGGCGCATAACGAAGCTCGTTTATAACCACGGGCTTCTATTAGCAAAGTTAAGAGAACAAGGTGAAGGTGAGATCATTCGACCCGGCCCTACAAGGTTTGCTACCAAATTATTTAGCTCTTTCAAGCTTGCGTAACAAGAAACAAGCATTGAAAGCGATAATCAATTCCGATTGGTGGAGAGATTGACATTTCGCAACACCTTAGCGGGATCATTTGTGGAGGACAAAGTAAATGATGCAAATTTTTGGCTACACCTCGATGGAGTTTGTAAGGTACTTTTGTATCTAGCATGATGTTTGGAATTTACTTTGTAGAACTAACATTTTACGTTAATGCGACAGGTATTCGAGCCGTTATTTGTAGCTCTTCGGTTCGTGGACATTGAGGTCGTTCCGACGTTGGGTGCACTATACCACGTTTTCGATCTAATGAAGAAAAAGTTGGAGGCCCTGCCAAATAAAAGATGGGTTGTCGATATCGTTGTCGACAGATGGGAAAGACAACTTTGTCACCCATTGCACAAAGCAAGTTACTACTTGAACCCGAGGTGTCAATACAACCCAGAGATTACGATGACACCCGAACATCTAACTGCTGTTACAGACGTTTTTGAGGTGTTACATCCGCACGATGATTGTTCGGTTCTTGGAAATGAGGTACGTAATTATACATATTAATATGTTCCTTCACCGTATAGTGACATATTATGTACACAGCTCATTGCGTTTCGAGATGCACGTGGACTATTTGGAAGGAAGACTGCGGTTTCCAACCGTGATCATATGGCCGCAGGTACGTAACGATATCGTTGTGTGGGATCTGTTAACATTACTTGATTTTTAATTTACTTTTGTAGCCGAATGGTGGAGAATGTTTGGAACTGAAGCACCTACTTTGCGTCGGTTGGCCATGCGTATTTTATCACAAACCGCATCCTCTTCGGCTTGTGAGAGAAATTGGAGCACGTTCGCCTTAGTCCACACAAAACAGCGCAACCGTCTTGCGTATTCAAGGTTGGAGCAACTTGTGTTTTGTAATTATAACATGAAATTACAAATACGAGATCGCAAAGCTCAGTACGAAAACAAGGAACTCCGAGACCCCTTAGAAATCATAGAGCAATCTATGCAAGCCATGGGAGATGAGGCCGACGACGACGTTCTTCTTGAGTGGGTTCGACCATGCAACCTTGACGATGAATCCAACCGTCCTGATCCGCAAGTAGCCTCACAGGCCCGTTCCGAAGGCGTTGATATAAACCGGGTCGTCTCTCAAGATGTTGGTATAGATTCGTCTAGTGACGATGATGGTGGCGGGACGCAAGGAGGCGGAGATGGTGGCGGGACGCAAGGAGGCGGAGATGGTGGCGGGACGCAAGGAGGCGGAGATGGTGGCGGCACAAGTGTTGGTGTCGGAGTGGCACAAGCAAAGGTTGGAATAACGATCCATGGACCATGGAATCAGGTTACCAAGCTACTCAAGATGAAGATCACGGAGCGCGGGATCGGGACAGGTACTAATATATTACATGCATTTTTTATTTACATTTATTAACATCTAACCTAATGTCTCGTAGGTCGGATGACTTCTTTGACTTTGAGTCTGCGCAATACCCGGGAGGTCGACAAGCGGGAATGTGGTCTACTAGTTCTACGGATTACGACGTTGACTCTATTTCCACTCAACTTGAGTCAATGTCATTTGACCAAATGTCTACCCAATCATACGACGGTCAAGGTTCGTATGCTTATCCGTATCCCGTTCCATATCCAGTTCCGGTCATTATAGGTGCCGAGATTCAAGGACCACTACCCGAGTACCCCATATTGTGCACCGTCGTCGGGGGAACGCAAGCCAACTACAACAACCACGTCATTAACTATACTTCATCGTACGCGACCCAAATGACGTGGTTGGACTATTGTAACCTTCAGGCACGAACCGGTGGATTTTATCAGCCAGCACGTCATTCCAGTTACTATTGAATACTACTGTTGTTTGATTTCGTATGATCTTTTCGAACTTTTTATTTGGTATGGTATGTATGAACTTGATATTGTATGAACTTAATGATTTGAACATTTTCTATAGTTATAAATTCATGTTTTGAACTAAAAATGTCATCAACATTTTTTCCGTCGAATTTCCGTACTTTTTATCGAATTTCCGACCGGCCAACGGCAATCCCATCGGCATTCCCTTTTCCGTTTTCCACATTTTTTCCGTCGAATTTCCGTTCGGCTAGCGGCATTTCCGTGATTTTGAGTTATCGGCCGTTTATCGGCTAGCGGCCGTTTAAACCTTGATTAAAACTATCAAATTCACATAGAAGAGTACGCCATGTTTCTTGATTAGCTTTAACTCATATGAAAAGGTTTAAAATCATCACGAAATTGCTCTAGTGTCCTCAAAACACTTTTAGCTTATGAAATATCTATATAACAAAATATACCAAATGCATAACAAAAACATCTAAATAAATTGCTAAACCCGAGAATGAGTGATTAAACACACTAACCACCTATTTCCATTTGAAAAATAAAATCATTGCGTGAGTCCCCTCGTCGAGATAGTAGTAGTCATCTTCTTTCAACTTTTTTTTTCTTTCAAACATAGAAGACATTTCCTAATAATCTAAGAAGCTATATTTTGTGCATTTTATAAGCAAATAGTCTTTTGTCGTTGAGCATTGTCATAGAGTAGAGAGCAATTCATTTAGATTAAAGAAATAGATTATAATAAACTTAATTCTTAGTAAAATTTAAGTTAATTAATGATGAAAAAAAAAAAATCTCTGATAAAATCTCAAAAATCATATATCGTTGCTCTTGTCATTATAACACCAACAAACATATTTAATGTCATAACATGCAGTCAATCAAGCCTATATTTACTCTGCACACCTACACCCTCCTCTCGCATTACCCTCTCTCTCTCTGAACCAACCAACAACAATGAACATGGTCAAATTCCCCACAGGAACCACGGCGCTACTCTTCCTCTTCTTGACCACACTCTTCCTCTCCGCCGTCTCAACACACCCGTCCGCGCTACAACCCCTCGAACTCCACCGCAAAGTCGCCCACGCCACGTGTCACGGCACGCTCTACCCTGACCTCTGCGTCTCGACCCTCGTCTCATTCCCCGGCCTGGCCACCAAAACCCTCCCTCAGATCATCGCCGCCACCGCAGCCCACGCCTCCGCCGAAGTCCACGCCTCCTCCCGAAACTGCACGCTCATCGAGCGCCGAGCTCCATCGAGCCAGAAACAGGTATCATAAGAAGCTAATAATCTACTCATACTTGGTTTCATTCGCTAACTTCTTAATAGCAGGCTCTCGATGACTGCATCGAGCTCCTAGACGACACCGTCGCCAATCTCGCCGACGTCATTGCCGACCTCGACACCAAGAAGTCCGCCTCGAAGCACTACCACGACATCGAGACTCTCCTCAGCGGAGCCATGACCAACCAGGACACGTGTCTTGACGGGCTCGCGACACGTAAAGGCAGAAAGCTCAGGCGGGTGATCGAGAAGAGGATAACCACGATATCGAAACACGTCAGCAACATCTTGGTCATGGTCAAGAAGATCAAGAAGAAGCCGTCTCCGGCGGGGGTTTTCCCGGAGTTCGGCGGCGCGAGGAAGAGCGGGTTTCCCGGGTGGGTTTCTTCCAGGGAGAGGAGGCTTTTGGACGCGCCTGTGAACCAGACTAGGTACGACTTTGTGGTGGCCAAGGATGGCTCCGGGAACTTCACCACCGTCGCGGACGCCGTTGCGGCAGCTCCGAACAATAGTGACACCAGGTACGTTTGACTATCTATGCTTGGTTGGACTTCTTTTTGGTGAGTGATTTTAGCTAGTGGACAAAAAATGCACGTCAATTAATGATTTTGTTTCAGAATATAGGACAACATTATTTATGATAATATTTTTCTAGTGGGGTTCACCGTTCACCTATAAACCTCTAGTGGGTTCAAACATTCGAAGTAAATTTCACTACGTTTTTTGTTTTTTTTTTTCTCAGACCTCACTAGCTAGTTTGTTAGATGATTGTGTTTGATGAAGCGTGTATATATCAGTATGGATTGCTTCTGAATTTTTAAAAAAGAGTTTCCTTAAGATCGTTTATGAATAACTATATTTATTCGTTAGTAAAAAGAATTATATATATATATGTATGTGTACATTCTGTACCTTGTTCATTAAATGTAAATCTTTCTCATAATCTAATATATATATATATATATATATATATATATATATATACTAGTGATAAATTACCTTAATTTCCTCCTACATGTGATTTTTATATTCGTCTCACTTTTATTTGAAATGGTGTTAACTTTTAAGCTGTTACAAGTCAAAAGTATGATTAAAATATATTATTGAACAAAATAAATTATGTAAAAGTAACAATAATAATTTATCCCACTTTTGAACAAAAAAGAGATACTATCATGAATCAAATTATATTAAGAAAAAAATAAACTTCTTGAAATTGACATGTATAAAATGTACAATGGACTACTGCGATCCGTTCTTCACTATTTAAACATGTATAATTTTTTATTCTCAACAAAAGTTATGATTTTCTGACCATTTGTTGATCGGTAAATAACATATTTTATATTTCTTTTAATTTTCATTTAAAACATTTTTATCGCAAAGCTGCAAGCTTCTATAGAGCATTATTTATTTTACTATAATTACCTGCATATGGTACACATCTAATCGTTTAGCAAAGGGAATGGTCACGCATATATATACATATATTATATATATTCACAACTTTTTGATATCTTATAGGGAATTTAGTTGATTTATTTGAATGAACAGATTTGTTATATACATAAAAGCCGGGGCTTATCTAGAGAACGTTGAAGTGGTGAGGAAGAAAACAAATTTGATGTTTTTGGGAGATGGAATTGGAAAGACAGTTATCAAAGCAAACAGGAATCACGTTGACGGCTGGACTACTTTTCGATCAGCCACTGTCGGTCAGTTTTCTTCTCTTTCAAGTATTCATATATACATAACATATGCATATAGTATATTATACACAGATATATATCATCTGACGTGCATGTAGCGTCATTGTTCCTAATTTTGAGAAACAAGTCCCGTGATGGCCGGTTTGGGCACTGTGCTAGTTCCATAATGAACATGCTACCACGTGGTATGGTCATGTTATCGAATAAATACACATACATACATACATACTTTAATGGGCATTATAATCATTAGGGGTTTATCGCAGAGCCGATAATTATGAGTAGGTTGATATTAGCACCGTCAATGGATTAGAGCTCTACTTTTTTTCTTCGTCATTATAGTTGCTTTAGCACTTACGTGGCAAGCAGATAGTACATGGATTTTTGAATTGTGGAAAAAGCGCCTTTGATGAATATTTTATTCTCGGACTTGAAAAGTATTTTGATCAAAAAATTCAAAGGAGTTACTAAATATTTATTTAGGAAAAAGACTAATTGATAAAGCGGTAGAGAAGTATTTGTAATAGAGGAGAAAATACTAGGGATGTTATAGCGTGGTAGGCGAGCTTTTATGGGTGATTTTGTCCTGAGTATTTTATGGGGACCCTCTCTAAAGCTTTACTCTACACCAATAAATTATTACAATTATTTGATATGCGATTGCATGTGGATAGCTAATTAATTTTCAGTATCCGAAGGACATGGTCAAATCATGAGGCCCACTCCAATGCAATAAATCAACACTTCGCCTTATTGTTAATTTGTAGTAAGCAATTCATGCATATAACTCTTTTTTACGTTTATCCAAATATTTTTAGATGTATACTGTTATAAACTACACGTATGAATAATTTTCTTAAGGCAAACCAGTCTCAGTCAAAAAATTTGAATAATAAAGAAATTTGCCACCTCACTCTGTTACTTTAAAAGAAAATTTGGTGAAAAACATTATCATTGAGAGGGAGAAAAAGAAGAGCATTAACTGCCGAAGATGGTGTATTAGGCCATCTTCAACTGACTACACCATTTTTTACACCATTTTACTCACATCCAAGACTATTTTTCTTCAACAAAACTCTATTTTTTACTCCAAATTGAAATATTAATTTTATAATCAACTTTCTTTTATTTATTTATATACCCTTATATTTATTTAAAATATTTAATTATACCACTTATTCATTGAAATAGTTTAAAGTATAAAATAACACAAACGAAACATATCATTTCAGTATTTAAATTAATATCATTTTGTTTTTCTCAAACTCCAAATATCAATGTTGCGTTTGAAAATAATTTTAAAATACAAAATATGTATTATGTAAGGCTAAGTATAATACAATTTTTATAAGTAAGTGCTAATATATAAATCATAAACTTTTATAGGGACTAAAAAAATATTATAGTGCAGTGAATAGTAACGCGCTATTTTGTTGCAAAAAAATTTCCAAATAGTGTTCAACACTATAATAGCGTTGGTTATAGTGTTCGGTTGGAGTTCACCCCTACCTCATTTGATTGTTTTAGTGTTCGGGTGGAGATGGTCTTACAGCACTAATCTTATAAACTTTATAGGTTAAATATATATAAAACTCCTCCACCAATATGCGTTCACTTATCAACTTTGTCTACTAAAGAGCTATCACGGACCACCCAGGTATATGCGTCCATTAAGGCATTAGCTCGTAAACCATAATATTATAACAAACATCCATCTCACGTCCATATTCTTCGTAAAAATTTAATCTAATAAGGACCGAGGTCTATAAATTTAAGAGAAATTGTCTAAAGTATCCCATTTTATTTTTTATTTTCCTAAAATTTACTCAAACATGTTTTTTTCCCAAAATACAAGTAAATTTAATGTGAAAAAACGAAATACTTTTTTAAAAAAATAAAACTAGCACAAATGCCCTACATTATATTACCGCCAAAATAATCAGTAAAAAAATTAATTATTTTAGGATTGGAGCAGTTTTTACTTTTTAAAGTTTAATTTTTTTTTAAATAAATAAATAATAGTCGGTTTATATAAATATGGAATAAAATGTAAAAAAAATTGTTTTAGGGGTATTTTAGGCTTTTGTATTAGGCTTTTGGGAGAAAATTAATTTTAGTGAATTTTGGGAAACAGAAGATTCATGTTCCTCGGCATTGTTTTCTTTACGATGAATTTTGCAAAGACGCTAAATCTAATACAATTGTAACAACATATCAACAATATTTTGTTAGTATTTAATCATCTCGATTTAAACTGATTCTGCGACGCAGCGGTGGTGGGCCACGGTTTCATGGCGAAGGGAGTGACATTCGAGAACTCGGCGGGGCCCAGCAAGCACCAAGCGGTGGCGCTACGAAGCGGGTCAGACCTCTCAACCTTCTTCCAGTGCAGCTTCGTGGGATACCAAGACACGCTGTACGCGCACTCGCTCCGGCAATTCTACCGCGAGTGTGACGTCTACGGCACCATCGACTTCGTGTTCGGCGACGCGGCGGCGGTGCTCCAGCGCTGCAACCTCTACGCTCGCCGCCCCAACCCCAACCAGCGCAACATCTTCACCGCCCAGGGCCGCAAGGACCCCAACCAGAACACCGGCCTCTCCCTCGTGGCCTGCAAGCTCGCCGCCGCCTCCGACCTCTTCCCCGTCCGAGCCTCCTTCCAGACCTACCTCGGCCGCGGTGGCGCTACGAAGCGGGTCAGACCTCTCAACCTTCTTCCAGTGCAGCTTCGTGGGATACCAAGACACGCTGTACGCGCACTCGCTCCGGCAATTCTACCGCGAGTGTGACGTCTACGGCACCATCGACTTCGTGTTCGGCGACGCGGCGGCGGTGCTCCAGCGCTGCAACCTCTACGCTCGCCGCCCCAACCCCAACCAGCGCAACATCTTCACCGCCCAGGGCCGCAAGGACCCCAACCAGAACACCGGCCTCTCCCTCGTGGCCTGCAAGCTCGCCGCCGCCTCCGACCTCTTCCCCGTCCGAGCCTCCTTCCAGACCTACCTCGGCCGCCCCTGGAAGGAGTTCTCCAGGACCGTCGTCATGGAGTCCTACATCGATGATCTCGTCCACCCTGCTGGCTGGCTCGAGTGGAACGCCACGTTTGCCCTCGACACCTTGTACTACGCCGAGTTTAGGAACCGCGGGCCCGGGTCCAACACCACCGCCAGGGTGACGTGGCCGGGGTACCGGGTTCTCAACTCGTCCGCGGAGGCTAGCTTGTTCACCGTCGATGCCTTCATTCAAGGGGCTGAGTGGCTCAACTCCACTAGGGTTCCTTATTTTGCTAATTTGAGCTGAATATGTAATCATCTATACCCCACTATTATAGCATTCATGTACTGAAAATATATTCAATGACGAAACTATGATTTCACTGACTTATTTCAGAAATAGGTAAGCTTTAGAATTTGTAAACTTATATCACTGCAATAAGTCCCTATGGGGGTAAACTGCGGATAAATATTTAGCAGACAGTGTTCGAAGTCCACCTTTCTTAACAAACTATTTACCATTCACCAGAATAATAATAATTTGATAAATTAACGCACAAATTTGGACACAGATTTTTATTTTAAAATAAAACAATATTTCTCAGAAAGGATAAAGAAGAAAAAATTGTTTAACTAGGAGAAAACCAATGGTGTGGGATGGATGTGATAACGTGCGAATGATAGTGAAAATGTCCCAGATCAATTTTCTGTGAATAGAAGTCTCAAAGAAAAACTAGTACATATAAAGGTAGCGGAAGGGCAATCTTTAGGCAAAAGTGAAGTCCAGAAAGCTAATCTGATGTTTGAAATGTGGTCTGACATGTAGATTTGGAGATTGTTAGCTGACTTGGAATTAAACACTCGTTGAACTTGAACCACAGGGGCATTGTATTGATACCATAATTTGCCGTGATATTCAAATATTGAGAAGTTAATATGTCGAAATGATATTCAGAGTTTTTCAAAACAAAAAAAATGATATTCAGAGTGACTGAATTGTCGTATCAAAATATCACAAATTTCGAGCGGTCAAATTTATCCCTCTTTATTTTTCATTATATGACGTGGTTGGTAAATTTTTTATTTAAATTTTTATTATTATTTTCAAATACGACATAATTGCATTTAAATGCTATAAGACACGACTTTAGCATAAAAAGGTATTATATGTAATACGTTGCTAGAGTATATATATACGATGACGCTAACTTTGATGTATTCTTTTTCTTTTCAACTTACGATGACGCTATAGGGCTATTTAACAACGATATAAATGTATATCAAGAACATATAACACTACTTTGATATAAGTATTCCGGTTAAACACTATAGTTACACCCTAATTGAAATAAAAGCAGCAAAAATTGAACTACTTGGGATGCACGACTTTATCATACAACCAAATGTATGTTAAAGAATTCAAGGATCCAATATTCATGCTCCAAGCAATCTCATTTTAACCACACAAAAAAAACAAGACTTTTCGTTTTTGCTTACACTCATCTCCGGGCGGCGGGGTTGTTGTTGGCGGCGGCACGAGGGGGCTGTGGCGGCGTGGCAGCACCGTAGGTCGTGTGGGCCCCGGGCCTGGATGGATCGTACCCGGGCCCGCCTCTCTGCACTTCATAGCCCTGTTGCCCTCTCTGAGGCTCGTAATTCGGCCCTCCTCCTCTTTGAAACTGCGGGTCGTAGCCTCCATGGCTCAGATCGTACGCAGTGGGGCCCACCGCCACCGCCCCAGATAGGGGCCCGCCATAAGCCGAGGCTCCGGGGGCAGTGGGACCCGCAGGAGGCGGAGGAGGAGGCGGAAGAGGAAGACCGGCTCGTCCCTGCTGAAGAGCAGCGTAACCATCTTCACCACCGTTCTCGTTGCTTCCTAGTGCACCGCCATAAGGCGGCCCTGCGTTATTCCAAGGATTTATGTTAATTCGATGTATTTTGGCTGATTCGATGAGGCTCTGACTTACCAGGCCTTCTGTCGGCAGCGTAGGCGGGATTCATCAACTCTCCTCGGAGCTTTTCCACTTCTCTGGCCATGTTCATGTAGTTCTTCTCCATGGCCTGAAGAGACTCTAGATGGTCGTTGTAGAGCTTCTTCTCGTAGTCGTAGGTGGCTCTGCAGAGCTGGTACTCTTGGCGAAGAGCTTCAATTTCGGAGATCAGGGCGGGGATCTGCTGAACGTCGAGGTGGGCCCTCTGGAGGTCGGTGGAGAGGAGCTGGACTTTGGAGAGGAGCTCCTGGCGGGAGGCGATCAGCTTCTGGGCTTCGGAGTGGGCTTTCTGGAGGTCCGACCGAAGGGGCTCGGCGCTCTTCAGGTCCGCCTCCATCTTCGCGACGCCCTCCGTCATGGCTCTGATCTGGTGGTCGGCGTCAGCCTGCACGGCGGCGATCTGACCGTTGATCATCTGAATCTCGTGCTGCGACGCCGCCAGCTCTTGCCTCAGGCTCCCGTGGGTTCCCGCCAGCCTGTGATTCTCCGTCGAGAGCCTCTGCATCTCCACGTGCTGGGTCGCCAGCTTCTGCTCCATCACCTCCGGCATCTCGTACGCCCGACTCGGCGGCGGCGGCGGCCCGGGCCCCAACCGCTCGCCCGACTGAGGGTACCGTGGCCGGGGCGGCGGAGCCATTCGCCCTTCGCGACGGAACTCCGGAGAGTAATTTGATTCTATTAAAGTGAAACCCTTGAATCAATCAATGAGCCACGAGAGAGAGAGAATGAAGGACTTACCTCTGGGGCGGAAAGAGGCGAGCGGTGACGGAGAGGGAGGGAGGGTTTTAGCTTTGTTTTATTTAATTTTGATTTTTGTCTTTTTGCTGCTGAAAAATCCTCTTCTAACCCTAATTTCCTCTTCCAAAGAGAGTGCACAAATTGATTCAGCTCCTAAGGCTGTGTGAGATGTGGTGGCGGTCGGCCAATGACAACGGTAACGAGAACGGCGTCGATGAGCGGCTTCGCTGAATCCGTCGCTAGAAAGCCGTGCCTTTAGTGCGATTTATCAGTAGTCTACTCTAGAATAACCATTCAAGATTAGATATTGGGTTTTTGTCCGTAATGATCTTTATTTACATCACGTTAATAGAGGAATTACAATTACCTACATCAAATTAGGTCGTTAAATGATTAAAAAAAGAAAACTATGTTCGAAATTGCGACGCATCGATGCTCTCAAATTACGATGATCGATAACGCGTCGAACTTTCATTTTCAGCACGATTGCGACATCATTTCCACGGGATTTCATGAAAATTTAAACATTAGTTTGATCATAAAACCTACAACAAATTAGTTTAATCATTCATTTCATTATTATTGATTTTTCTTGAATGACGGTAATAATTGAGGATTAATTTAATTTACAGATAAATAATACTCCATCTATTCTTCGAGTCTGGTGGAGGTCAGACATGAATTGCTTGAGTAAAAACGAAGAAACTGCAAAGACTTTGAGCCAGGATTCTTTCATCAGATTGGGTGTGACAATTATCGAAGTTATATGAAATTCTCGTAACGACCTAATTTCAAAAATGCTAGATTCAATTTGGCTAATTTAATCTCGGAGATTAAATTGAAAGCTTTGGAGATTTTTGTAAGCGAAGATAGAAGCATATCGGCTATAGGGTTGAGAGCGCCTATTGAAGTACAATAGATTTTTTGGTGCACATGAGATCAAAGTTAATGTTGATGCAGTCTTTAAAGCCAACTTAGCGGCCGTTGGCTTAATCGCAATAGAAACAATTTTAGCATCATTATTCTGTGGGATGGATATGTGAGTGTTAGAGAGAACTTAGATAAAAAAAAATATAGTTTTGACATAATTTTGACTTTGAGCGTGTCCCAAAAATTATATAATAATTGTGGTATTTACAAGAACTGTTGAACATTTTTCTTGTCCAAAAGTGTGGTGTAAGATTTTTAGCGACATGAGACCCGGCCTTCTCAGCCTTCAGAATCATTTGGTGGCTCATCCTCCTTCTGCGTAGCTTTGTTGACTCGGTATTCGAAGTTGGTTGCGATCCGTCTTAGAAAGACGCCGGGTTTCATATTGCGTATATTTAGATGTCATTTTTGGTGGAGACGTCGTTTTTCTCTGAATACGACGACATAACGTATTTAATTTCTTATCTTTAAGGAAAAATAAAATAAAAAGGGGTGTTTATTGCATTAGAATTTAGAAGAGATCCGTTTTTCATATTTGTTCTTGTCTAGTATCTTGTAGCTTCGAACCAAACACGACAACATTAAAATTACAGACAAAGCATTCTGTTCATATTGACTCGCTCACCCCTTAATCAACACCAGGCGCGACGAAGCTCAGATCATCCAGGTGGATTTCTTTGTCTTATTGTTCGTCTCAGTTCACTTAATGCACCTAACTCCGGCTAACCAAAGGTCATGACCGTTTGATAAAAGTTTGCATGGATTGATTTTATTCCCAAGATAACACATAAGTTATTTGCGAAATTAAAATTCATTTGAAGTTATTTTAGTAATGAAAAGATAAAATTGGGCCCAAAAAGCCCAAGATCCGAGACTCGAGCCCGAGTCTGGCCCGGCTCGACTTGGCGGCGCGCGTGTGCGCGCGAGGGGTTAGACCTAAATCACCCACACTCTCCCCCCTCACACTTAGATGATGTCACCTTAAAGAGGGGATTCACCTATAAACCTTTCACCAACACACATTCTCAACCTAGGTGGGACTCTTTTTATTACAGAACCTCTCACTTCTTTAAACACATATCATATGTGATTTTTAGCATTGTTTGAGCATCAATTTCTCATTCATTATAAAGATGATTTTGGAAAATAAATACCCAATCTTATACCCGTCGCAACGAGAAATAAGAATACGGAAAAATTATCAAATTCCGATAAGTGGATCCCACTCAAATATTTGACCGAAAATCATTTAACACACTAGGTAAAAATACTCTTTTTACCTTTTATTCCAATAATGGCTACATATAATAGAAACTAAAGCTCACAACAACTGAGAAGGGGAAGCCTAAGATTTCGAATAGATAAAAATAGCTATGCTTCTCATTCCAGATACTTCATAGTATAAATTCTAAATTTTTATATCAGGATTGTATTTTTGCTCAGAGTTTCTAACATAGAATTGGGGCATTTATGATGGGAAAAGAATATGTCAACTATGACTCTGTTTGATAGTGGTAAAAAAAATTGAAATTGTTTCCGAAACATATAGAGAACTTGGCAAGCAACGGATCATAAAGACATACAAGATAAGAAATGGGGAGTTGGGCGATGCTGTCGCAATCACCATCGCAGATGGGACTTTCCAACACCCAGCGGCGTAGCCATGAACGGCCATTGCGATCATCATCAGCGAGGTTTCATCAGAGGCGGAAGAGCTCGAGAATCCTCTGCAACTTAGATAATGACAAAACACAACCAACTGGAATTCAACTTTACTCTCAGATCGAGAGGTACTCTTCTTTGATACATATATATACATGCGTAATGATGTGATGATCAATGGTTTCATGTATCCGGTGCTGCAGATTACTCACCGACACGGTCAGGCAATCTCAAGATGCTTTGGGAGGTTTGAAAAACTGGACGGAAATCGAGGTATTCATCGAGCTTCGTACGTTCATAGTCTCGCTCCCACTATCTCACAATGTGTTTGCATTTATGTCTCGTGATAAAAAGGGGTCTTGGGTTCTCAAACCGACGAGCTCTAAACCGAAGTGCGTAGTCCATTTCGTGGGGGGTATATTTGTTGGTGCAGCGCCTCAGCTTACTTACCGTCTCTTCCTTGAACGTCTTTCTCAAAAGTATGTCTACCATTACATTTATGGTATTACCTTATTGATTCATTATTCCATGGAATATAACATATTTTTCGTATTATTATTTGGCAGAGGTGTTCTCGTGATCGCCACTCCCTATGCAAGTGGCTTCGATCACTTCTTTATTGCAGATGAAGTGCAGTTCAAGTTTGATCGGTGCTTTCGTTATCTTAGTGATGGGGTTGGTTTATCTGATTATCATTCTTTTTTATAATTATAAATTTTCCGAAACAACCCATCAGGCTACTTATTTATTTTATTTTTTTCTTATATATTATTTTTGTGTAGGTCTCTGATCTTCCTACTTTTGGCATTGGTCACTCTCTTGGGTCTCTCGTTCACCTTTTAATTGGTATAATCTGATAGTCCTTTAAAAAAAGTTTATAGCAAGAAGTTCTTATCGCAGTTTCCTAACTTAAACAACAAAAAATGTTGATCAGGATCGAGATATGCCGTGCAAAGAAATGGGAACGTGTTGATGTCATTTAACAACAGGGTACTGTGTCTTTTGAATTTTATCTATTGCAATGTTTCAAGACCGTCCTTGCTAGCAATGTTACTTATTATGTCTTACAGGAAAGTGATTGGTTTAGTTTTCACCCTTCTGTGCCAAAATGGTAAAATGAAATCAAAGTAGTTTTTATGGTAAAAATAACAGGAAGCCAGCTCAGCCGTCCCGTTGTTCTCGCCTGTTCTTATACCCATGGCTCAGAACTTTGGACCGCTTTTGTCACAGATCGCATCATCACCAACAATCCGTCTCGGGGTGAGAATCTGAATATTCTGTGTCTTTTAGTCAATATACATATAAAAGAGACTTATTTTCGGATTTTTGTTTTGCAGGCAGAGATGACTATAAAGCAGCTAGAGAACCTTAGCCCTTCCATTGTGAAGCAAGTTCTTCCTTTAATTGAGCAGCTTCCTCCTTTGTACATGGATTTAGTCAAGGGCAGAGAAGATTTTATTCCTAAACCCGAAGAAACTCGAAAACTAGTACGTAAAGTTCTTCAAACTATATCCTTATTTGTTTCTTATAGCTGTGCTAAGATGTATCCAAAACACTAGATCATTAAGCATAATGGATGTGGTAAAAGAAATTTTATGATAAATTCGGTAACGTGTCGTGGATCAATACATATTTGCAGATAAAGTCATACTACGGAGTTTCAAGAAATCTGCTGGTGAAATTCAAAGACGATTCTATCGATGAAACCTCGACGCTGGCCAAGGTGCTCAGCTCGGAATCCGCGATCAGTTCGATGCTCGACATGTCGACTCGCCTTCTTCCCGGAGATCACGCCCTTCCTCTGCAACAGGTATCATCACAGCTTCAACACTCTTCGTTCTTGAGACGATACAATCCAGCTTTTTTTTGGTTGCAGGGTCTTCCAGATGTGCCTCCAGCGATGAGCGATGCGGTGAATCGCGGGAGTGAGTTTCTGGCGAACCTGTCTGCGGGGACGCCGTGGGAGAGTGTGGCCAAAGAAGTCGGGAACTCGTTGGGCACGGAATCGATGTTCCTCCGATCGGACGCCTCAAAAGAGTTGGATCAGCTCGTGGATGTGGTTGCGTCTTGGATGGCTTCTAATGCAAGTCAGAAATATCTGGGGTCGTGAATTCCCAATCTCACGTGTCCCTTTCTGTTTCTGTTATATTTTAGTGCCCCGATCGTTGGAACTGAGCAGAACATGGATTAAAAGAGAAATCTGCGATTGCCAATGGTATCTGGGTATGATTTGTAAAGATAAAAGTAGAACAAATATGAAACAGTTGTTAATAGGTCTTGGAAAAGTCTTGACGTGGCATGCGTTCTTTACTGTGTATTGTAGAAATGTACAAAGCTGAAAACCTGTATGTATGAAGTACATTAATTTATTCCTATAATTTAAATATAACAGCTTTCATGTCATGCTTGTCACGTAGACCAGCTGCAACTTTAACTTCATCTATATTGGCTCATTTGAGCTATCCAATACCCCAGTTCTCGAACATACTCGCTTGGGAGCTCACAAAGGTTTTAGTTCGAGCTATGTAACTAATACTTGATCTGGATTTAACTCTTTATATATACTTGCTGAAAGGATTGAATGCTGGAGCTCAAACACTGATACTATATAACTGACCGGAGTTCAAACTTCACAAAGCATGGCTACTGTCCAAAAGAATCAAGTTTTAGAAGCATCACAGGTTTTCCCGTCAATTAGCTTTACGATGTTAGAAAAGTGTAAGAATAATTTTTTTCCTTACTTCACTACTTTACTATTTTAAAACGATGGTTTACAACGTCGTACGATGCTATCCAACATAGTACGATGACGTACGAAAGTCTTCAAGCAAATCCATTGTACAATTTTGTTTAAATTTTTGACAAGCTTTTTTTTTCCGATCCAAAAACGATTCTAACACAACGAACGACTAAAAAAATGATTTAAACAGAGTTAATGAAGTAACATACTCATTGTGTCCATAATTTTAAGTGATTTTTCAACGGATTTAGAGAATATTTGAGTAGATTAAAAAGTGAAAATGAAATTGAAATCTCTAACAAACCCCATAAATGAGCTAAACAGTATTTTAGTCCGATTTTGAGCCTAAAGTGCAGTCCTATATATTTTTAGAAAGATGGTTCTAATTTGAATATTTTGCATGTTTTTGGTTAAAAGATGAAATTTCTCATTTAAAACTTCGACATTATAAATAGAAATCAATTATTTATCGTGTGCTATATCAAAACCGCTACAAAATCGACATGTTCTTTCTAAATGCAACATGTTTAGATACTAAGCAACGAGGTCGGGGTCGGGGTCGGGGCCGACTTTTCTCGGAACAAACTTTCAACTTGGCTTCGAAGGCTTTCCAATTCAAAAGCATATTCCTTCTGATAATCCTCTCCGGTCCTTGACATTTCTATCAGCTCTTGCTTCATCCTCTGCAGAGCAACGCCGAGCTCGATCCCTCGTAGCTCCTTCCGAACTGCTGCTGATTCCACCGTTCTCAGGTTCAACACACTTTTAAGTGTCATCAAAGCCTGCACACACCATATGTATCAGATTTATCATTCATTTATATATGTGTATTAATGATTGAGCGGAGCTGATGCAAAAGATGTACCTTTTCTTGAAGATCAAGGTCAGAGGAGGCCGTTAGATCAACAACGGATTTCAACATAGCCCTGCTGCCGAGAAAAGGTTCTGTGCTTTCTATTTGGGCCTCTGCTAGATCGCCCATGAGAAACACTGCTTTCTTTTGCAGCCTAAGATCGGTGTTTGGATTGTTGAGAATGCCCTGTTAACATATATGAAGATGGTTAAACCGTCAAAAATCGCTTCATTCCCACATTTAATATCAAATTTGAGAAAAACAATTGTTTTTCAGTCCGACGTATTAACTATCTAAGTGCGGAATTTTGGGTTGGCTAAGTATCAATAATTAGTTATTGGAGTTAATATGTCCAAATTCATTTGACATAAAAATTACTGTTTTACCTGCATACTAAATTTGCGATGTGGGGTTTACAGAACACGATAAGGCTTATGTGTGTGTGCGTGTTGGATTTGTTTTTTGTTCACTTCTTTTGCACCAAATTCAATGCTTAGAATAAAATTTAGAACCCTATTGGAGATATTCTCTCACCTCAAGTAGCGAACCTCCGGCTCCCAAGAAAAACAACTTTTGGCCGTTTATATTGTTTCGTATCAGAGAAGAAACACCGTACAATCCTTTGATGGCTTCTTCAACCACATCAGACTTTACCATTTGCATAAGCTTGGATAGTGCCCCAAGTTCCAAAACCTAATCAAAGGAAATAAACATACATCATATATATACATATGAGAATGAGAGTGAGAGAGAGCTAAGCTATTATACCTGGTCCTGAACAAGTGGGTTATTTTGGGCAGCTTCTCCGAGGACCCAAGCAGCAAGTTTTCTAGTGTGAGAGTCAGTGTGACTGAGCTCTCCAACGACCACATCAAGACCTCCAAGTTTGTTCAAATCTAACGGACACAAGACCAAATTAATTTCACAAGTTCACGAGAGAGCCTAAAAACGAATTTCAAGCTTCTGAGATATCGTAGTAGCAAACCATTAGCGTTGTGAATAGGCTCGACAAGCACGAGAAGCTCGTCCAGAGCGCGGTGGCGGTCTTCGAGAGACAAAGACGCGTTCTTCAAGTCGTTTATCGCTATCCGCATCAACTCCGCGTCTGACGGGGTTTTCAGTTTCTCCATCACTTCCTTTATTTCCATTCGACGCTGGTCTAGGTCCTCGTTTGACTCGGTGGATATTTCCTTCAGTTTTCCGGGATCAGAATGACCTGAAAAGTTATATTATCAGTCGGGCTTTATTGTGAAGAACGAAGCAAAGAAGAGGACAGGGAATGAATTTCGGACCTATGGCCCACTGTAACATTCCATCGAGAGAAGAGAAGCCACCATCAATCTCTTCACTCTCGACCATTTCTGAAGCCGCCATGGTCACGGATATCGTGAAAATTGCTAACAAGAACAGAAATGAACCAACCCGACTACCTTGTACATTTCTCAACCCTGTTCACCTAATATCAATCAGAACGAGAAGAAAGAAACAGTTCTTACAGATAACTATTTGAAGTACAGTTGTATCTCCCTAGTTTACAACGGTGGATTATAATGACATATGATCAGGGACCAAAATAGTGATTTTAAGTATTAGGGGGAGTGACTTAGTATAGTTCTGTGGCAGTAAGAAAGTGTAACCGGAGAGATTGTTTCAGCTCTGAATTTGTATAAGTTAAGTTAATAAATCCTGTTATGGATTGTGTATGGGTACTATAACGAAATAGAATAAAGTTTCAGACTGTCACAAACAATCAAAAACCTCAAACTCTACCGTCTTTATAAGGCTGAAAGTAAGGCTTCCCATGACAAAAAAAATCGTTGAATAAAAACACCCAAAAATAACATGAAATTATGAAAAACATCTAATTCCTAATTCACATTTGACAAAAAGAACAAATTACAGTGACAGAATCTAACCTCCTCTACAAGAACCAATCTTGTTTTCAGCCTTTTTTCGTGAGACACCGTCTGTGAGCTCCATCGTTGATTTCGTGCTTGTACCCTATGACAGTGAGTACTCTGAGTCTTGTTATATCATAAAAGATACTATCTTGATCACTTCATACCCAAAACTAGACCTAAATATACGGAAGAATGTGGTCTTATCAGATAAAATTAGAACAATTAGGTCACTTACCATCTGGAGTTTATAGAGTATTCGATCAAGAAAGCTTGATTCCATGTTTTTGGACACAATTCATCGTTGACCAACAAGCTAATAATTCACAATCATTCATCGGTTTTGAAACGCTCATGTAACTCAATACCGTATACATACATATACCTATCAATCAACCATATTTTTTCGAAAGTAAGTATGGCATGTGGATTCGAAAGGCGTTCAATATATTATATGAAAAATAAAATGAGAAATAAGGGAATGAGAAACCTGCTTTGATTGGGCAGTGAGATCGCTGGTTAGCTTGGCGACTAAGCTTAACCTTTTTGGCTACAATATATTAAGGCGTGATTTGGGGAATTGCCCAGAAATTTTAGGACTTGTAGAAGAGACGAGAAAGAGAAAATACCGCAGCTGAGAAAGTCGGTTCCTTTTCGCTCGAAGGTACAAACGACGCGTCGCTTGGAATCTCAACAATGATGTCGTAGGGCCTCTCCGGAGTCTACAGAAATATCATGTGTAAAACGGCGTAAATGACTACATATATTTGTTAATAAGAAGTTTTTCTACGGAAGATTGATTAAGTATTTTAGCCAAATTATTAATTTATATAAAGATTAGCCAACATTAATCAAGCTTTTAGAAATGCTTTTTTTACTCTACATCAAGCTCTATAATTTATTTTTCTCACCCTTGATTTGGAGATAAAAAAAATGTGATGAGTCATCGGAGCTTCCGCCAGATCACCGACGGCCTCGATCTCTGAGTCGACCACTGATTCCACGATATTAATTAGTCAGCAGAGAGTTATTCTAACTATAATGCTTTGAAGCTCAAATGAGACTATTTTTTTTAGGTTGAAATGAGACTATTTATTTCCCATATTAATTCTAGTTGCGTGCGCTTTATTTCCCTATTTGAATCGTATGTCCAAAATGAGCTAGCGAGCGCACAAGTCTACGTCCATTTATAGTTTGCTTGCTTACACAATATTTATGTTTTTAAAGCTAAAATTGTATTTTGTTTTTGGTATTTTTGATAATTTTTTTAAATAATTTTTAGTATATTTTCATAGATTAAAGAGCGTGAGACGGAAGTGGAGCAAAAACGAATAAATTCGGGTACATGAGCAATTTAGGTTGGGACCATATGAATAAGGTCCATAAAATGTCAATATAGTCAACCAGGAAAAGTCTCACCATCGTGCGGAAGACACAGTGCGTGTCGTTGTTAAAATTGACATACAACCCGTTGTGTGGTGATCATAAACTAGTTTTAGTGGTTCGATTTTAGTCGTATGATTGCATCCGGCCGCCGAAATTCAACGAACTCTTTTAAATAAAAGACCTATATTAGGTTTATTTTGAAAAGAGGGAAAAAGAAAGCTTGGAAGAGACATTTTTGAAGATATATATTTGACAGGATTCTTCTTGAGTTTGAGTTTGGATTGAAGAAAGAATCCATCTCTATTATCACCATTCTCTACAATAGTTTAATTGTATCCCTTTCTTGATTTTACTTTGATTGTTTTGAGTTTACATTGATTAGTGTTCTTAAATATTTTTTAGCTTAAAATTAGCATTTTGATATTTTTGTTGGATTCGTGAATGTTATGAGCACTTGATGTTAGCTTAAAAGCTATTACGTCTGAATGATATATTGAAGTGTGTTGATTTTTCACGAAATGAATGTGATTGTTGAGATTAGTAATCAATTTCTAATTGTGCTTGTTGAGATTAGTAATCAATTTCTAATTTATTCTTTGTTTTGTTGTTATTACTCATTGTAATTTTATTGTATATATTTTTTAAGATAATGTAGTCAAATATGTTTGAGATAACGTTAATTAATGACATAACGTGATAAACTAAATAATTACTTTTCATTTTTATATGATCTTACATTATAATAGGAACAAATTAATTACTACTAAAATACGGCTGAAAGCTTGAATTAATTCAAATATTAATTCAAAATTTTTAACACAAATATTTAAATAACATATTCAAATTTTAGAAACATGGCCGAAAAATTGAAAAGACATTTGTGTAAAATAATTACGTAAATTGACTTAACACGTAAATAATATGATCATTTATAAAAGTTTTACGAAACATTAACTATTTTCAAATTAAGTTAGTAAACAAAGACCATTTCGCTAAATTTTTGAAAAATTAAATTAACAATCAAACCAGACTATCATTTAATTTTCCATTTAAGTAAATGGAATACTAAGCTCACCAAAACAAGTTTCAGTCCTTAAATAAAATTATAAGAGAAATTAAACATTTAAGTAAATTAAACATAATTCGAAATAGCATACTATAAGAGAAATTATCCATAAGAGCGGTTAACTGTACGTTGACTTGAAGTCAATGCAGCCGGACTTCTCCCTTACAAGCGCGTCTCCAAATTCTATATCATTTTCGTTTGATGTGAGCACCACTTAAACTCACTCTCATTCTGAAAAAGGAAAAAAAAACTTTCTGAATCATAACATATCTATCCCCAAATTAGGTTATCTGAATACAAGCTATTATACATGCATCATTGGGCAATATGATCACAAATGAAAATTATAACTGATTGCCAAAACAACCAAATTTAAAAGTAACACACCAAAAATAATAAAAAAAATTATCAAACCTAAAATGAAGAGATCTACAACCGTGAATTGAATCCATTTGATCCATTGACTTTCTTGTAGTCATTGAAATCGATGCAACCGGACAATGCCGCGACGAGCCCTTCTATATCCTTCCTAGTGTGCGCAGCACTTATACTCACTCTCAGTCTGTAAATAATATAGCTGAATAAATAAATAAACAATCACAATATATACTGCCATTGCAAAATACTTATACATTAATTCATGTACTATATAGTACTTGAATGAAATAACCTGCATAAGTGTGCTGGAACCACGGGTGGTTTCATTGCAACCACATGGAAGCCACATTTCAGCAAATGCCTGATTGATTAAAAAAAAAAAAACATGGTACTAATATGCATGCATGTCCAATTAATATCAACGTATTTATTAATCACAGTTTATTTTATGATAACAAAGTATAAAAAGACTCACTTGCTAGCATAGACAGCTTTTTCCGGGGAGCCGATAACAAGAGATACGATGTGGCTTGAGACGGGAATTCCGGTGAGATCGCAGAAGTCCCGAACCCGATCCCACACCGCTCTCCTCCGCCAACTCTCCTTTTCTCCCACGATCACAGCCGCTGATCAAAATGTTCTTATCGTTAGTTTGAACGTTCATAAGATCACAATGATTAATATTATTACTGACGATGATGTTGGAAGTAGAAAATATCATTTTTCAAAAAACTGCCCTACAATCTTATTTACACTCTATCATCAGCTAAGACCGGTTTTAGGCAGCACCAAGACCCCATGTCCAAAAACCATTAATAAGAAAAATATATTTCATTTTCTATAAAAAAAAAATTACTTGATTCTTTATATGTATTATGTTTGGTGTATTAACCCAACCAAAATAAACTTATGCCTAGCGTACTTGTTTCTTCACTAATGCAAAAATAATCGTAGATTCCCACGACAAAAGTAAAGGTATGCCCTAGCTTTTATGTATATATATATATACCAAAACCTCAGAAGTACAAAAAGAAATCTTTAAATTATTACCGCGCGCTGCAGCAGCAATAGGCACTGGTATGGCAGTTGAGAATATAAAATTGCGACCTTTTGCTTGTATCAGTTGCTTCCACGTATTGCTATGAATAAATCAATATATAAATTTAATAAAAATCACGTGGTTTGATGTAAGAAAATCTTAGCTACTCAAAAGAAAAAAGCATAGACGGTTATATATGCCTGCATGTAATGAATCCGCCGATGCAACCAGCAGCCTTGCTGAGAGTGGCTGTGGTAATATCGACATCTTTCTCACAATTGAATTTCTCACTCACTCCTCCTCCCTTTTTCCCATACACAAATGTTCCATGAGCCTGAATCGACGATTTAATCAGTCACATCGTCGGGTAAGATAGGATAATAATAGCAAGAGCCCAAAAGAGGACACTTACATCGTCGAGTATTAGCAAAAACCCATACTTTTTCCGAAGCTTCACAAGCTCACTCATAGGGGCAAAGTCTCCATCCATACTGAACAAGCTGTAGCAACATTATCATCAAATTAGATATGATTGTTTCTACTCTTAATTAATTATTACACGTGCCTTTGTGGTTCGAGATCATTTTCTATTGGTCCTGGCTTCTGATCTATACTTATATCGAGTTCGTATGCTTATATCTTATGTTTTAAACGTAGTTCGTTGCTCAAGGATAAAAAATTCTAGGAAAAAAACATGGCTTAAAGTATTTGTAAATATGACTTACCTATCAGTCACAACAACTTTTTTGCTTAGCATGCAACTCGATCTGGAAAGTAACAATCACGCGTCAATTGTCACACGTCACGTATGAAGTATCGAAACACGCATGGCCATGACATGCATGTAGTAAAAACATTTCGAGTAAAAGTAAATAGAAAAAACCGTACAAAAGTGAATCAAGGTGAGTCATGTCAGAATGTCGGTACACGAAAACCTGGACGCCACGCTGTCGCTGAGCGAGACTAATGCCGTCGACTATGGAGGCATGGTTTAGGGCATCGGAGAAAATTGCAATCCTCTCATTCTCCGACGGTTTGGTACCGGAAACAGCAAGGATCGATGCTATGTTTCCCAGTGTCACCATCACCGCCGTATTCGCCGCAAAGCCCGACGGACAAACAAGGCATGACTTGCAACGCATATACCATCATCATCTCATTTTAAGCGCGCGCGCGCGCGCGCACACACACACACATATATATATATATATATATATATATATATATATATATATACGTATCTCAAACATAAACGTTTTATGTCGTCTAACAATATACACACATATATACACACACACCTCGGTCTTCCTAAAGTCTGCCAGGTATGACTCGAGGCGGCTGTGGTGATTGGTATATGCCGCAACAATTGCTGAACCTTTGGGACCCATTCCATGTTCCACCATTGCCTACATTCACCGATATCATTCTCAACCTAAATTATATATATATATATATGCCTGTTACCTTTGCAGCTATGTTTTTTACTGAAGGATGAGAGCTAAGGCCCAGGTAGTCATTTCCTGAGAATAATATTAGATTTCTGAATTCTTTAGGGTGTTTATCCTCGTTACCTGAAAATCGCATCAGCAACACGATTAGATCGGTTAACACAGAACGGGAAAAAAAACCCATAAAAACATCAGATTATTATATATCGTTACAATACATGTACGCACGCGAATCAGTAGAGGTACCCCTCATCCAATTGTGGAAAGTGCTGTCAGATATCTTGACCTCGACGGTGGCGCGGTCCCATGGATGGATCTCATCGAATACCTGTGGTTCATCGTCATCAGACAAGTCGTGTAGCGGATTATCGAGCCAAATTGGTCGGAGAGGATTCAGGAGATTCGATGACTCAAGCTTAGAATAAGCCTCCTGCGCCCACTTGTCCCACGACGTCATAGTTATTTTGTACTTTCTTTAGATAAGTATTGAACTATCTTAGTTTATGAAGCTAGCGAGGGCTTTTATTTAGTGCTGAATATTAGGGCTAGCTTGGGTTTCTCCTTATAAATAAGCAAATAAGCAGATGCATGTCGAATGTAGCAGTTAGTATAAAAAGCAATAGTACGATTATACAACATGTGTTGGTATATTCATTTCTTAAAACTGTAGCAGTTGAACTATTTTACTTATTCATGTGTATTGATCTGAGTTTTCTATGTTTTCTCCATAATATAACTGTTTGTTGATTGATGATCAGCTTTAATTCGAATTGCAATTAGCAACACACGTGACAATACATAACCAATTAAATATACTTGTTTTACTTAATCAATCCTATCTAACAAGATTCTATAGTAAAATTAAAGATTATTTCAATAAGCAAATTTCATAATATATAGTGACAATACCTAATCAATTAAATATACTTTTTTTACTTAATCAATCGTACCTAACAAGATTCTATAGTAAATTTAAAGATTATATCAATAAGCAAATTTCATAATATATAGTGACAATACATAGTCAAATAAATATACTTTTTTTACTTAAACAATCGTACCTAACAAGATTTTATAGTAAATTTAAAGATTACATCAAGTAAGCAAGTTTCATAATATATAATCTCTGTAATTATAATATCTTTTTCTATATTCTTTTATATGTGATATATGTATCTACTAATTTTAATATCGTCAATTCAGATTTCTAAGGATACGTTAGGATATTAATTTGAAGAATTTTTTTAAAAGCCATATTTATTTGTTTATCTTCAACAAGCACAGTTGGATATAACACAAATAATTGTAAAAGATGACTTACCTATCAGTCACAACAAATTTTTTTCTCGGCATCCAACTAAATCTGTAAAGTTGCAATTACCTTTCAATATTTTCCCGTCATATAGAAGTGTAAAGTATTAAAACACTCTTCCATGACATGCATGCATGTAGTAAAAACGTTTTTTTGAGTAAAAGTAAATAAAAAGACCATACAATACTGAATCAAGGTGAATCACGTCAGACCGTCGGACACGAAAACCTATACACAAGGTCGGGTCGAATTTGTGGATTTCCAATAAATTTACAATGACTTCAAAATACAGAAATGTTCATGGAAATAATAAAATAAAAATGTCGACAGAAATTCTGATGCTGATGAAAATTCCAATGATATACATATATTTAAATAAGACACAAATCATTCAACTACTATTTGTCGTGTTGTTTCAAGTCCTCTGCAGAATCAGATTGATATACAGGTCTAATAGCAAAGTAACTATATTTTAGTCCGTTCAAGAAAAATTTATAAATAAATAGTTAATGAAAATTTCCTTCGCAATCGTTAGAATTGAAGCCAAATGTCCTTGCCGATGCCCAATCCGAATGAAGACTACAAACGATAGATAAACAAAATTTGGCTATTAGCCAAGTCGTCTGCTAGCTGGCTGCCCGAATTGTCGTCTGATGTAGTTGACTCAATTGCTGAGATTTGTCGATAGCATTTGTTTGATATTGAATTGATTATACGTATTTGAATAAGTTTAACCTAAAACTTAATCTCTCTCTTTCTTTCTCTCTGGCGATTGTCGAGTTTTTTGTTCTTGAGACTCGAATCGTTGTTCTAGAGTGTATACTGTTAGAACTGTGTTCGATCGTGTTGATTGTATGTTTCTTGTGTGAGGATGGTGTTTTGACTCGGCAGAGCATTTTTGTGAGGTTGCATATGCGAGAGAGATAGTTAGGAGTTATTTTATGATCGGTGACAAAGGCTAGCACACGAGATTTTCCGACCGGAGCTCAACGAGAAGTAGGATTTAGGTCAACATTTTGTTGGTTTAGATCTGAACCTTGGTATGTTCTTTTCTTGCTTTACTTTAATATTTGTTCATCGATTGTGTTTGTGGTGATGGATTAGCACGGGGAGCAGCAGGCTGTGGTGGTGCGAAGCGGGGATGTGGTGGTGGCGGCGCAGGGTTATAACCGCGACAAAACTGTTGTTTCTTGATCGTAAGGGCGCGTTGATGAGCTTCAGCAATGGTAACCGGGTCAAACATATTGAGTACGTCTTGGATTTGAACACGAAATCCTTCGATGTAGCGCGTGACAGTTTAGTCCGGTGATTCGCCGATCTCGACTCGGGCAAAAGCATGAAAAATTATGTGGAATAGTCATTGACGGACTTCGTCCCTTTGCGGAGATTCTCAAGATTTCGTTACAAAGTGCGAGTATAGTTGTATGGTAGGAAAACGGATCGCATGTGCTTTTGCAATTTATCCCATGTAGCAATCTTTGACTTTCTAGATCGGATGCGTTGCGCCTTGGTTTGCGTCCACCACGTTGTCGTCCACAAAAACGTGTCGCAATGAGAGATGTTTGTTGGAATTCGAGGACGGCCTTAAATTCCAAAACTTCATTGACCGCCGAGAGCCAATCAAGAGAGTCATCGACGTTGACGTTTCTGTGGAACTCGGGTATCTCCATCTTGAACGTTGACTCCCAATGCGTATCGTTCTCCATTCCTCCGGCACGCGGTCGAAACGGGGTTTAGCAGCGGGGTTTGGTGCGAATGGGTTATCATCGTCAGTGTTGTAATTTTAACCTTTAATCGAACTCAGATTAACTAACAGATCTTAACTTGCAAACATCAACAGATTCAGGAACAAGAAAATAAAAGCGACACAAGGTTTTTACCGTGCTTCGATCAATTGATCTACTGCACGTTCAGCTCCATAGGAGAAGCTCGGCGTCGTATTATATGAATTAGTCTCAAGGTGGAAACGAGCTCATAGCATCTCTCAACTCTCACAACAGATAGTTCTCTCAGACTCCCAGGAAGTTCACTTTACCAGTTCAATACAAGAACACGATCAAGATGATCGCTTAGAACAAACCCAGAAAGAACAGAGGAGAAAAAGAAGAAATCGCTCAAACCCTAGCAGAGCACAAACAAGAGTAAAGTGTTTTCGAATGAGGCTCATTAGGGTTACAACAATATTTATATCAAGGAGCCAAATGCTACTACAATGTTGGTTATGCCTACAAACGACAGAGCAACAATTTGCCTTCAGAGGTCCAAAACGCATTTGCGCTGAAAGTTGGGCCTCGGCAAAGAGGCATGTTAGGCTTCCAAATCCAACAATCTCCACCTCAAGCCCGACCAACTCCACCTTGAATTTGACATATAGTACTTCACCGGCTTATTTAACTATTTCATCGCTCCGGTACCTGCACAAGTAAATCACTCAACAAACAACAAATCTAAGCAGTGCTTAAACTTGGTGTTAGTAACAATTTCAGTACCCTAGCAGTGTCAATTTTTAGCAAACACACTTTATCAGATGCAACCAAATCCCTAATATAATGGTATCTAACATCAACATGCTTAGTTCTTTCATGATACACAGGATTTTTGCTCAAATGTATTGCACTTTGACTATCAGAATATACAGCAAAAGTATTTGTTATCAGTTTAGATTATTGCAACAAACCTTGAAGCCAAACTTCCTTAAAAGAATCACAAACATCAATATACTCAGATTATAGCACAAATAAATATCAATATTACTATTCACATATGCAATTACATGTTTCAGAGCATTCTAGTGAATCAAACCAGGATTAGACATAAATCTACTCAACATTGAAATTGCAAAAGATAAGTCTGGTCTAGTACTAATCATAGCATACATAAGTGAACCAATGACATTAGCATAAGGTACAAATTCCATTTTCAATTTTTCAGGCCTAGAAACAGGGCATTGAGTTTTGTCTAATATAAAATGAGGAGCAAGTGGAACAACTACATTTTTACAGTTCAGATTACTAAATTTGGAGACAACTTTCTCTAAGTATGGTTTTTGGTGAATTTTAAGCAAACATTTCTTTATGTCCCTATCAATGATCATTCCCAAAATTCTCTTAACAGAACCTCAGTCTTTCATATCAAAAGCAGAATTTAAATCATTTTTCAGTTTGTTTATTTTACCTACATATTTGCTAATCAATAACATGTCATCAACATATAACAATAAGTAAACAGGCAGGTTATCAACAGAAGAAAAATTGAAACAGCTATTATATTCATTCATAGTAAAATCAATACTCAACACAAACGAGTCAAATTTTTTATACCATTGTCTTGGACTCTGTTTCAGACCATATAGAGATTTTTTAAGTGAACACACATGTTCAGATTTTTTATTATCTACAAATAGTTGTCTCATAAAGATTTCTTCTTCCAAATCTCCATGAAGAAAGGCAGTTTTAACATCTAGTTGTTCAAGTTCAAGATCAAAACAAGCTACAAGACACAACATTACTCTAATAGTTTTAAATTTTACAACCGGTGAAAATATTTCATTAAAATCAATTTCTTCCCTCTGAGTATAATCTTTAGCAATCAGACATGCTTTATATTTAGGAGAGTACTCGTCAATTAGACCCTCTTTTATCTTATAAAGACACCTACACTCCACCAGTTTATGTATTTTAGGTTTACTTACCAAAATCCAAGTATTAATAATTTGTAAAGATTTTCATCTCATCTTCCATGGCTTCGTGCCATTTATCTTCAAAATCAGAGTTTATGGCATCAATGTAACAATCAGGTTCTATGGTTTTGAAATCCAAGGCTGCCACTAAGGCTTTGCAAACTAAATCTGCATAAGAATGCCTATTAGGAGGTCTAATGTCTCTCCTAGACCTGTCTTTGGTTAGTTGGTAATTTTCTAACTCTTCCTGAGTTGACACATCCAAATGTTCAACATGATCAGTGTCCTCAGGCATTGTTGCCGGCTCCTGATAAGGAACTGGTCATTTTGATGGTCATCATCAGGAAGAGGTTCCCTATTAGGCTCGGGAATCACTATCTCAGGTTCTAACACAACAAGTTCTATCTGGACAATTTCAGGTTCATTTTTAGAAGCATTAGAGTCAGATGAATCATTTTTAGTTTTACAAGGAAAAAAAAATTCATCAAAAATTACATCCCTACTAATTATGATTTTTATCGCTCTAGTGGTTCTATCCTATAGTCTGTACTCTTTAGTACCTGATTGTTGTTGGTAACCTAGAAACACACACTTGATGAATCTGGGATCTAACTTTCCCTCCCTATTTTGAGCATAGGCAGAACACCCAAAGATTCTAAGATGTTCTAGTGATGGCACTCTACCTAACCAGACCTATATAGGGGTTTTGAATTCTAAAGTTCTATTTGGGATCCTATTGATTAGATAGGTTGCAGTGTATAAGACTTCTCTCCAAAAAGATTTAGATAATCCGGAAGTAAACAAGAGACCTCTAACCTTTTATAACAATGTCATATTCATCATCTCAGCTACACCATTTTGTTGTGAGGTACTACTAACAGTTCTATATCTTGGGATGCCATGATATTTACATAAAGTATCAAACTCAAAATTAAAAAATTCAAGACCATTATCAGTTCTTAAGGTTTTCAGAGTTTTGTTTGTTTGATTTTTTTCAAGAGTTATCCATTCTTTAAATCTTATAAAAAGCTTCATCTTTGGATTTAAGTAAGAAAGTTCACACCCTTCTCGAATAGTCATCAACAATACTTAGAAAATATTTGTTACCACCATGAGTTTCATGACTTTCTGGCCCCCACAAATCTGCATGGACATAGTTCAGGTTAGCACATGAGAGGTGTGTGTCAGCCGTGAACCTAAGTCTATGCTGTTTTGCTAAAGTATAGGGTTCATAAAAAGTCAGTTCAGATAAATTTTGTTTACTCATGTGACCCAACCTTAGACGCCAAAGCTGGGTCACTTGGTCTGTGGATTAGACATGAAGAGCATTGTGTACTGATAGGTTATAGTAGAGTCCATTCCATATATACAGTTCAGAAGTTAGGTTAGCAGTTATCACAACATTATTATTCTTACACACTAAGAACAGAATCTTTAGCAACATAAGAGTAACCCAATTTATCTAGGACACCAAGAGAGATTAAATTTCTTTTCAAATCAGGTATTAATCTAACTTTAGACAAAGTGATCAATTTTCTAGAATTTAATTTCAATTTTGCAGCTGTGAACCTTTCTAATCACATTATCTGAGATGTTGAGATTGAGGAGGTTGTATGCCTCCTCGTCGATCTCCTTATTTCTCTTCTTGCAGTCCTCAGACCAGAGAGACTCTTTCGGCTCAAGGGCAATTAGGATCTTGTCGTGGGAGAGGATAGCTCAGATCTTGGTGCTCCAGGCACCAAAATCCGACTTTCCGTCGTAGGTTGCCACTTCTACGCGACCGATGGCCATCGCGAGTTACACCTGATCCACTAAAAACACGAGCAAGGAAAAAAAACACACATAACAAAGAAAATACAAGAACAACAAATCTCATACAATATGCACGATATTATAAGGTTATCTATCAGATCCAGAGTCACACAATGTTATAGATCAAGAATCAAAAATAGCAAGAGCAAGATTTTCAAAGAAAAGGATATCAAATTTGGGGATCTAGAGTTAGGACTCAGAAAATTTTGAAACGATACAGATCGTCAAGATTTGGTTCTGATACCACTTTTGTAATTTTAACCCTACGTCTTTCCTTTAATCGAACTCAGATTAACTAACAGATCTTAACGTACAAACATCAACAGATTCAAGAACAAGAAAATAAAAGCGACACAAGGTTTTTACCGTGTTTCGATCAATTGATCTACTGCACGTTGAACTCCATAAGAAAAGCTCGGAGTCGTACTATATGAATCAGTCTCAAGGTGAAATAGATCTCACAACATCTCTCAACTCTTACAACAGATAGTTCTCTCACGCTCACATGAAGTTCACTTTACCAATTCAATACAAGAACACGATCAAGATGATCGATCAGAACAAACCCAGAAAGAACAGAGGAGAAGACGAAGAAATCGCTCAAACCCTATCAGAGCACAAACAAGAGTAAAGTGTTTTCGAATGAGGCTCATTAGGGTACAACAATATTTATATCAAGGAGCCAAATGCTACTACAATGTCGTTTATGCCTACAAACGACAAAGCAACAATTTGCCTTCAGAGGTCCAAAACGCATTTGGGCTGAGAGTTGGGCCTCGGCAAAGAGGCACGTTGGGTTTCCAAATCCTCGGTATCAGATATGTCACGAGTAGCGGGTGCTACGGGTTATTGTTGTAAAAGCGCTTCGACAGGGCGGGTTAAATCCTCCATTTGTTGACGTAATACAACGAAATCTTCACGTCTCCTAAATCAGCCTCACGAGCAAGAAAACCTTTGCGTCGTCCTCTGCGCGCCATGGCGGTGGGAAGATCGGTCTGACTCTGATACCAACTGATGTAAAACGATATAGGATAGAAGGGAAACGCTATGTTTTGTTCAAGAGAAAGCTCAAGTTTTCTAGGTTTTCTTTTATATCCAGAGTCTGCGTTATTATAGGAAAAGAGACATACAATATACATCTATTTTGGAAGAGAAATACATATAAAGACAATAACATTAAAACACTAATTAAAGACAATAAACTAATATGAAATAAAGGCTAGTAAAGACAAAACGGAAATGAAAATGAAAAGCCTAAATTATGAAACATTATTTTTTTTAAACTAAAATTATGAAACATTATACAAATTTGAAATACCCATCCCGCATATAGCGATTAAAAATTCAAAAATTGTTCTAAATAATCAAATGAAACATTGATATTGTATTTTGACCATTTTTATTTTTTGTTTAGTAAATACATTTAATATGACGTGATTGTTAATAATTGCTATTAGTTTATTATTTTTTTAGTAGTATATGACGGTTTATTTTGATTAATGACTATATCAATTTTTTTACAAACATTGACTTTATGGCAATTAATATGTTTCAAAATACTATATTATTACTTATCCCTTAAAAATTTATGGAGAAAAAGTTCATATACACCAAAAATTTATAAACGAAAAAATTCCAACTGACAATTCGGTACAATTGTCTTGCTTCAAAGCCATTCAAATTTATCAATCTACCACCATTTAATAATGATTTTTCATAATTCACAAAATATATATTTTTTTTCTCGCTTTACTAATAAAAATGAGATGAAAAAACTAAATATCCTTAAAAAATTAACAATTCCATCCTAACATAAAAAAATCGGCTGGAATATTAAAAAAAAACTTACCTCTACTAGTTAATAAACATACTAAATGTGATTTTTTTTTTAATTTTATTTAAATTAACTAGATACATTTATTAGTGAGATTGAAATATAATAAAAGATTTTTTTTAAAAGATAAATGGTAATCTATACTAAAATAAAGTGATAAAAATATAATTTTTCGTAGATTATGGGAAAAAAGTATAAGTAAATGATCATAGACTAAGCAATTTTTCATAAGAATAAGATGATGATAACTGGGGTGGGAGAGAAATAGAGTTATACAAACGACAATCTGTGTCTAGTGTATTCGTCATGATTGATGGCGCAAAAATCGGTCTTTCAAAAAAAAATGGCGCAAAATCGGAGCTTCCCAATAATCAAAACAAACGACGAGATTGAAGTTTCTTTTTTGATTTTTTAGAAATAAGATTGAAGTTAATTTGTCAATAAACAGAGAGAACGACAGGATTTATGATCTTTTAAAGACATGTAGTTGCATCCCAGGCATCTAAAAGAGCCGGGCCGGCCTTTATATAAGCACAAGTGAGGCCCAGCGATTTTTAAGCTATCTTATTTACTACATGTCTTTCGTATTTATGTATCACGCCGTATCTGAGATTAGGTTCGCTTATTTCTGCATGAAGTTTTACGAGGTCCCATTATAATATAATACATAATAAAGTATGAATTCTAGTACTACCAAATACCAAAATAATGGATTTGTTTTTGTTTTTCATTCATATTTGTTAAAAAAAAAAAGACATTTATATCAAGTGATTATTTGTTTTTAAAAATTATCAAATTAAAGTGGGTACTGATTTTTATTTGTTGATCTAAGCTGTAGGAAATTCTATCGGAGTTCTATCAGGGGCGTAACTGGATTTCGAAGTCTATCAATACTAACAGTACTCTTTGTGAAAATTGTATACAGTGTTATAATAGCAATTATAGTATTCATCTAATTTATTTTTTTTTTTCATTTTTCGAAGTTAAATCATCTTTAATTATTGTTTACAGTTTTATAAAATACTATTTTAAAAAACTTAGAACATTCACTATTTTTAAAATATCATTCATATTGTTAAAGTGTTTTTTTAGAAACATTTACGGACACGTGGCGTGAAGGGAAAAGCAAGCTTGAGATCTTGGACATGAGCCTTAAGAGCTTCTTCACATAGGCTGTTTAAGTCCTTGACGTTTCACATAGCGCCTATCAGTGTTTTCGGCGGGACTCACTTTTGGGAGCCGCTGCTCTCTCATCAAAACCACTTTTACTCATATCCAAATCATCGTAAACTCTTAGGTTGCAAGTAACCGTACTAAACTCTCCACTACACCGATCATCAATTGTGCAACTCGGTAAAATAAATGTACTAGTGATAAATATAGAAGAGGGAGAAATACTTAACTGATTGATTCTCTTCTCGTAGTGATGTCATAAGGCTTCTTGTTGGATCCAAATGGTGGTATCTCTCGAAAGACCTTCCTGCTCCGAACTCTATTAGGCGCATTATCTTCACGTTTTCCCCTCGAATTCGTTCGATCTTTAATTAATCAAAGCTTATTTTGGGTTTGATTTTACGACATCGATTTTCAGTTTTAAATCGATTTCAATTTATTTTTGGCTAGTCCTATCTTCAAATAGTGTGTTAACATATTGTGATTTTGATTTCAATCTAAGTATAATATTATATCAAATTATTTAAAATATTGTTAATCTATATGTATGTTTTTTGTGGGATTTAATTTTAGAAATATATAACATAGATGTTCATTTAGAGCATATATAACGAAGCTATAAATACTCTAAAATATAGCATCAACGGGACAAGATTGCAAAATAAAATCGAATTACACAACTAGAGGCATTCATCAACGATGGCGTACTGATTTCTAATTTAAACTGAATATATACTAATTATGTGTTACCCGGTATGACATGAAAACTAATTAATATTAAAAAAAATGTAGAGATTATACTGAAAAGACATAAATTATTACTTTTAATACCACAATAATTTTGATAATTATTAGGGACGTACCACTATATATTATTTAATAATTAAAAAAACGGTTTTTTGTTTTGTTTTTTAGAGAGAAAGGTAGTCCCTTTTTTCTTTGGAAGGAGGTGATTCAATTTAAAGGTGATAGTCAATCACTGTTACCTCGGTTAAGAAAAATAGATTAAATTAAATTTAATGGAGAATCTATAACAATATCTAATATATCTCAATTAATTATTAATGATATAATGTAACTTGTAAGAGTAGTGGCAGTGTTCTGACCTCTGTATATCAGTCCTTTTTCTTCAAAATTCCTCTTCTAACTTTTTATTTTGTTTAAAAATATTACCTTTTCTCTTTTTGACTAGTGCGACCTACATGCGTAATCAAAGGGATTTGATTAAGGAAATATCGAGAATAAAGGTAACTCCAATCATCCTATCTATTTTTGTTTACCAAACAAATCATCCAATCTCTATATTACACTGTAAGATGAAAATGGAAAAATATACGGGTGTGTGTGAGTGTGAGAGTGGGAGTGAGACCGACGATTTTTTTAGAAAAGGTCCAAAGATTAATTAACATTATGGAAAATATGCCAAAATCTCCTATTTTCAATTTATAAGGAGAATAAATAGAGCATCTTTAATGCAAAACAATTCAAATTATTTTTGCTTACATGTTAATGCATCATATTATTTTTTATATATTAATTTTTTATTATGTAATGATTATAATAAAGTTGCAAATTTTGGCACCAATATTATATGCACCGATAATTTAATTTGTGTGGTCCCATTTATAATAACTTTTTATATCAACATTACTTGAGTACTATTATATAATATTTTAAATATAATAAATAAATAAAAATTAAAATATTTAGTGATGTGGAGAGCAATTTTGGTTGCCTCCATTGGAGATACTCTAAGTGAATTTCTTTTGTTTAAGGTGTTGCGTTAAATGAGAAACAAATTTTATATAAAAAAGTCCAAAACTAAATAGGAGTATATCTCGTCCGAGATAGTTGTGCTCACTTCATTCGTCGGTGTAATAATATTTTTTGATGAAAATTGAGAAAAATAAATTGGTGATAATTTAGAAAATTTATGCACGTTTAACTTTTAACAAGATTCATTCTCTTTATAATTTGATTAAATCATTAAATAAAAATCTTCATGTAGCCGGAATGAATGCTGATGATGATCAAAATCAAGCAGACACGTCGGAGATTTATAAGCTCTAAAGTCTAAACCAAGCTTTAAATGGCCTACGGGTTTCGCCGGTTTCCCATCGGATTACCCATTTTCGTCAAAAGCCGGCCAAATTACACCCATGTAAACGTTTCGTCGTTTTTGGTCGCCGCTGGCCGCTGGAGAGGAGTGTTCGACCTCGTGGACGCCGACGATTTCCTCGCCGATACGCCGCCCGCCGCCCCGTTGCTGATCGAGTCTGTGAAAGAACAACAATAAGCCGTCGGAGATCGTCGTTGGCCGAAGAAAATCGAGGTAGTGGCCGAATTTGTAGACCAGAGAGATAGGAACATGGATTTCGTGACTATTTTGATTTTTTTTAGCAATTATGTTAGAAATAGATTGTATTAGGATTGTGATTCTGAAGATTATGTAATTTTTTAAAATATTTTTGAGATCCGAATTGTGAAATATGAAGTGATTTTGATAGTTATAGTTATAAATTGTTATTTGTTTATATAAACTCATAAGATTGTTCTTGAACTCGTTGATTATGAATTTTAGTCGAAAATATGAGTGAAATGTAATATGTTTGACACTGAATTTTAAGAGGATTGGAATTTTTTTCAGATTTTATTGAGGTCCGGAATTTGAAATATGCATTGAATTAGGTTGTTGGATTTTTAGTTCGATAATTTGTTACGTAATAAGTCGTTGATTATGATTTTTCCTCAACAATATGTGTGAAATACAATCTATTTGAAATTGAAATTTAAGAATAATGGAATATTTGCAGAGTTTTTTGACTTACGTATTTGATAATTTGAATTGTATGTCGGGAATTGTTGTTATAGTTTGTTACGTAAGAAGTCGTTGATTATGATTTTTCCTCAACAATAGGTGTGAAATACAATCTGTTTGGAATTGAAATTTAAGAAGAATGGAATTTTTACAGATTTTTTTGACTTACGGATTTGATAATTGGAATTGTATGTCGAAAATTGTTGTTATAGTTTGTTACGTAAGAAGTCGTTGATTATGATTTTTCCTCAACAATATGTGTGAAATACAATCTGTTTGAAATTGAAATTTATGAAAAATGAAATTTTTGCAGATTTTTTTGACTTACGGATTTGATAATTTCGTTTATTAACGATTACATATGGGAGATGAAGGCGTTCGAAAACATTGTGTTGTCGTTCCGGGGAGTAACAATCACTTTACACGCAAATATTGTGGGTTAACGACAAGAGGTGGAGGTATCACCCGTATGAAGTTGCATCTTGGCGGAAACGATCCTAAGAAGAACATAAAACGATGTGAAAAGTGTCCTCCCGAGATCGAAGAAATGCGACAAATGCTACATGAAGCTGGAGAAAGGAAAAAGAATAAGAGCATGATGGAAGAAATAATCCGTCAAGAGTTGCGTGCGAATCTCGGACCACGTCCTGATCATCGATATCGTTGTCGACAGATGGGAGAGACAACTTTTTCACCCATTGCACAAAACAAGTTATTACTTAAACCCCAGGTGTCAATACAACCCAGAGATTACTATGCAACCAGAACATCTAACTGCTGTTACAGACGTATTTGAGGTCTTACATCCACACGATGATTGTTCTGTTCTTGGAAATAAGGTGGGTAATTTCATTTATTTATAAGTTCTTTCAACGTATATTGACATATCATGGCCGCAGCTCATTGCCTTTCGAGATGCACGTGAACTATTTGGAAAGAAAACTGCGGTTGGAAACCGTAATTATATGGCCGCAGGTACGGCTCAATATGTTTGATGCGATTTGGGATCTATAATTTGATATTGATTTTATTTTTGTAGCCGAATGGTGGAGAATGTTTGGAACTGAAGCACCTAATTTACGTCGGTTGGCCATGCGAATCTTATCACAAACTGCATCCTCCTCGGCTTGCGAGAGAAATTAGAGCACGTTCGCGTTAGTCCACACGAAAAAACGCAATCGTCTTGCGTATACAAGGTTGGAACAACTTGTGTTTTGTAATTATAACATGAAATTACAGATACGAGATCGTAAAGCTGAATACGAAAACAAGGAACTCCGAGACCCCTTAGAAATCAGAGAGAACTCTATGCAAGCCCTGGGAGATGAAGCCGATGACGACGTTCTTCTTGAGTGGGTTCGGCCATGCAACCTTGACGATGAATCCAACCGTCCTGATCCGCAAGTAGCCTCACATGCCCGATCCGAAGGCGTTGATGTAAACCGGGTCGTCTCTCAAGATGTTGGTGTAGACTCATCTAGAGACGATGATGGGAGCGGCGGTGATGGTGGCGGAACACAAGGCGGCGGTGATGGTGGCGGAACGCAAGGCGGCGGTGATGGTGGCGGCACAAGTGTTGGTGTTGGGAGTGGAACGAGTAGAGGTATGGATTACGATCCATGGACTATGGAATCGGGTATCAACCTACTCAAGATGAAGATCACGGAGCACGCGATCGGGAGAGGTACTAATATGTTACATGCATTATTAACTTGTGTTTATTCTTATCTAACATCATGTCTACTAGGTCGGACGATTCCCTTGACTTTGAGTCGGCGCAATACCCAGGAGGTCGACAAGCGGGAATGTGGTCTACGAGTTCTAGGGATTACGACGTTGACTCCATTTCCACTCAATTTGAGTCACTGTCATTTGACCACATGTCTACACAATTTTATGAAGGTCAAGGTTCGTATGCTTACCCTTACCTTGTTCTGTATCCAGTTCCGGTCATTATCGGTGCAGAGATTCAAGGACCATTACCCGAGTATCCTATACTGTGCAACGTGGTCGGCGGAACGCAAGCCAACTACAACAACCACGTCATTAACTATACTTCCTCGTACGGAAATCAAATGACGTGGTTGGACTACTGTAACCTTCAGGCACGAGTATGTGGATTTTATCAGCCTCCACGTCATTCTAGTTACTATTGATATGTTGTTGAATTTCGTATGGTCGTTTTCAAACTTTATGGTGTATGTTATGTTTGAATTTTATGTTGTTTGTTATGTATGAACGTAATTTAATATGATATGTATGAACTTAGTGTATGAATGATATGTATGAATATTATGCCTTTAACTTTTGTTATAATTATAAATTCATGTTTTGAACTAAACAACTATACAACATTTATTTTCATCGAATTCCCGTTCTTTTTGTCGGATTCCTGATCGGCCAACGATAATCCCATCTGCATTTCCTTTTTCGGTTTTCACATTTTTCCCATCCGATTCCCATTCGGCTAGCGACGATCCCGTATTTTTGAGTTATCGACCGTTTATCGACAATCGACCGTTTAAAGCTTAATCTAAACCACTAGATAATTTTTTTTTTGAAGAAGGGACGGATAAACCAATAGATATTACGGTGTCAGCTTTTGGGTGTATCAAGTATTATTTATTTTTATTAGTTATATTTTTTTTACAGAGCAGCAAAGCAAATTGTGAGACGAACATGAATGCAATGCAAATATGCCTTTGCATGTGCACATGTATCAGAGAAGCACGTGAAGGCTTACCAATAGGCCATTTTCAGAAAACATGCTCTCTGGGTCCAATCTGTGCCTATATTATTGCTTCAATTTTTTATCCTCAATTTAAATACTTCCCTTGGAAATTCCTCCAATCCTCTCTCTCTCTCCAATGTACGTGGATTTATACTTTCTTGTCATCTGATTCTGATCTATTTAAGTGCACTATGTCTAAACTCTCATTGAACATAGTTGCCTTGTTGCTTAGTTTTATTTCTATATTTTGGCTTCATTAGTCAATAGTCCTACAGAGTACAGAGTAGTGGTTTTCTAGATTGGCCACTATATGTCATAGCAAAACTGACCAATCATTGAGAAAGTATTTAGAAAAAAGAATAACAATAATTGAAATGTGTATTTATAATTTTACATTTAGGTCATGAGCAGAAAAAGGGTTTTCAAAGGCGCATTATTCACGTAAAGCACCACATGTCATTGTTTTTTAATGTTATTATTAAAAATTATTGTAGATAAAGGTCCAGAATATATATCGTCATGAAAGTCACTTGCATTACTCAGAAACATGAGATATTTATATGGTTTATCTGTTTATACAAGCTTACGAAGCGCACAAGAAGTCGACAAACAGAAACGATAGTGGAGTTGTCGTCGTAATACTGTTTATCTTAAACTGTTACTGATGATGAATTTACTGAGCGGTGTTAGAGAACTCCAAAGACAAGTTGATATGTTTTCGATGTATATAAACATAGTGTTATAGGTAGGTTCGTGGTATCGTAGTTGACGTAATAGACTTTGTTAATATGTCCTATTTTACTAATTAAGTGCTCACTTATACTTATTATTTCCTTTGAAGAATTTACTCTTTCAGTACATGAAGCCCCATAGACCATGTCATTTCAGACTTCGAGGATCAATACCCCTAATCCTTTAGGGGGACATTTTGACCTCAGACGAGAAGCTTTAGAAGCATACTATTGTGGACCACCGAATCGCAAGTCTTTAAAGGTTCGTTTGGAACCTGGAAAATACGAGAGAAAATAAAATGAAATTCTTTTATATTTTCCTTTACTTGTGTGGATGCATAAGGGAATAAATTTAGGATGGAAGATAAAAAAAATGTATAACTAAAAACTGAATTTCATTTTCCTTTGAAAAAATGATGGAAAATGAAAATCCACCTTATTTCACACCTGCGGAAGATTTTCATTTTCCATCCACGCGTGTGTACAAAAAAGTGTATAATTATAACTATATTTTTTCATTATATATACATAAATAAGTAGAAGAAAAAATATTTTATTCAACAAATTTAAAAAAATAAAATTGGTTACTTTTTTTTCTTAAAAAAATAAATAAAAAGTTAAAAATATATATAAATAAAAGAAAAAAATCTTATTCACAAAAAAAATTAGTTTCTTTTTAAAAAAAAAACCATAAAAAAAAATTAAAAATAACAAATTTAAAAAGTAACAAAATAGTAAAAAATAAAAAATAAATAAAAAAAGTCATAAAATAAATTTAAAGTAATAAATAAAATAATTTAATAATTTTTTTAAAAAAAATAATAAAAAAATATAAAATTTAAAAAGTAAAAAAAATAAAAAATAAAAAAATATTTAAAAAATAACATAAAAAATATCATAAAAAATAAAAAAAAAATCTATCATTTAAATAAAAAAAAAATTTAAATGTAAAAATAATAAATAAAAAGTTTTTATAAAAATAAAATAAATTTATACAAAAACAAATATATATCATAAAAAATAAACAAAATTTTTAAAAAGTAAAATAAAAAAAAATAAAAAAAATATATCATTAAAATAAAAATAAATTTACATGTAAAAATAATAAAAAAAAGATTTATAAAAATAAAAATATCATAAAAAATAAATAAATAATTTTAAAAGTAAAAAAAGCAAAACAAAAAATAAAAAATATATTTATAAAAAACTTAAAAAAGTAAATATAAAAAATAAAATAAAAAAATATAAAATAAATTTTCCGTTGTGTTTTCCATCTTAATGTTTTTAGTATAACCAAACAATAACAGAAAAATACTAGAGATTTCTATTTTTTTTCTTATGCATTTTTCACCCTTCCAAATACAACATAAAATTTATTTTTCTCATACATTTTTTATTATGTTTTCATGTTCCTGTAAACTTTCATTTTCCCTCGCATGTTCCGAGTTTCAAACAGACCCTAACAAACTAGCAAGGTCGTCGATCCCTGTGTGGGAGAGAGAGAGATACAAAGAAAGCCTGATCTCACTGAAATACTAGGTGTTGATTAGGGTTGGCACTCACGTTAGGATTCTGGTTCAATATTAGTTGGTTTGGCGTGGTCATCGTGTAACATATACTGTCTCTCACTAAAGTTAATGGCTAAGATTTAGAGATGTATATGTAACGAAAGAGTAGAATATAAAGTATGGGCATATAAACATAAATACAAATAAAAGTGGAAAAAACTAAAATATTTTTTCATAAATAATTTAATTATAATGCTAATAGTATAGGCTAATAAATGAATTGACCAATAAGACTCCCTCAAGCCCTAACGTAGATCAAGGTCAAGTTTGGCATAAGGGAAAGACGAAAAGCGGATTTTATGTTCTTGCCTATAACTTGTTTCTTACAAAAGTAACCATTTAGATTAATATGGCAATTCCATAAAATATGCATTTATAATTGTACCATTTTTAACCAAAAAAATAAAATTATACCATTTTTATTAATATTTTATTATTATTTAAACCCGAAATTAAATTTTTATTAACCAAAAATAACCGATAACTCTGATTTGCAGGATTATTATTTTAATTTAATTCACGATTCAACTCGTATATTTACAAAAATTAATTGTCAAATCCGATATTTGGGATTTTTTTTAGTTTAATATTAATACTCATTAACATGCAGTTATTTAATTAGTTTTATATAATTCATTTATAAATAATAATTAAAGTTTAAAATGACTTCGAATTCGTCTAATAATTATTTAAAAAATTTAAATTTAAATTTGAATTCGTAACTAGACTTGGAGTTATTCAAATAAATTACATATTAAGACGTATGTCATATTAATTTTGATTAATTTTTACAGTGCACATCTGAAATATTTTCTTGCAAAATTTTCTTGATTGTAGCCATTATTTTTGGCAATTTTTATGAGTATATTTTCCACTCATTTCTCTATAAATAACGTTCAATTTATATTCAAAATTTTCAAAAATCTATTTGAAATTTCAAATTTGAATTCATAAATTTGATTCTGAAAATTGAAATAATTAATGAATTAAAACAAGTTGACGAGTTAATTTATATTAATTTTCACCTATATACAATATGGCGGTTATGTTGATCTGAACTAATATCTAATAATTTTCTTCATTGGATGCCAACATAACGAGCATCTTTAATTCAATTTTATTCTTTAATCAATATTTTTTATTTCTATTCATTTTTAAAATTTGATGGGATGTTGTCTCTTATCCAAAATTTTGCTATAAACGCTTTCTTCTCTTTTCATATTTTGTCCGATTCGTCATCTTCTCTGGTGTTCAACCTGGTTAAGAGCGATTAATTTTGGTTAATTTATTATATAAAGTTGAAACAATTATCTACTCATATTATCCAGTGAGTCATTTGGTAGAGTACGATCAATTTTAGTTGATTTTTATTATCGGCCAGTCACAATTCTATACTTTCTTCTCTAAAAAAATTTAAACATTTTTTCTCTCCAAATTATAGTATGACAATTGTCATCTTCTCTGTTAATCCATCCTGGTAAAGTCTGGTTAACTTTTGTTAATTTATTTTATCGAATTGTAAAAATTGTGTGCTCTTGTTCTCCAGTGATCCATCTTGTCTAAGTATGATTAATTTATGTTACTTTATTATATAGAATTGATGTAATTATTGTTGAGAGAGATGCCCTAAAAAAGATTGTTTATTTACACATTGATGTAATATATAAATCTTTATAAAGTCCTTATTGTAATTTGATGATTATATTAATAAAAGTTGAAATGTTCATTCATTCCCTTTTTAAATTGATTGAAAATTTATGATATTCAATAGTCTTATAGTCCTTAATGAAACCTAACAATATATGAAAAGACAAATGTATATTTGCGTGAACAAGCTCTTCATGGTTTGACTAAAACGATATATTCACAATCTAAAGATCAACGGACTATTGATCCCAGTATGATTGTTGGAAGAATCTATGATGTTTGGTTACGAGGCATAGAGAGTTAAGAACTCTATAGTTCTTCCACTGTATCTTTCAAAGATACTAAATTGAACAGTGCACCTTTAGAGAAAATAGAAGAACAAACCATTTAACATCTTCTGTCTCGAGGTCACTATGTATGAATTGCATCATGCTTACCTAAATCCTGAAATGAGACATGTCATTTAATAGTATTAACATTCTCATTTGAGAAAGTCAAGTTCTAGATCCATTAAGTGATCTAGACTAGACCAATTGGTGATATATTAAGTCATGAATATGTCATGAACCAACTTTGTGAAGTTCTCATAGATATGGAATTCATGTACAAGATTGTGGAAATGCAATATATATTACCTCATGCTTTATTACTTAATTGTGAATAAATGAACTGCGCAGTGTCCAAAATTAAGTAGCGACATTATTTGGATGAAACAATGTGACTTTTTAGCTCCTCGTCAATACATTGTTTCTAACTTATTCACACGTAACAAATGAGTTGAGGAAACAACAACTAGAAGGGCAAAATGGTAATTTTATAAATCTCATCTAGTTTATGACATCCATGAAGGGTAAACATTGATAACATTCAATGGATTCACTCAAATATAATTAAGTTGAATTTGAGTAGAAAATAAATTCATTTGAACCGAGAGATTCTCAGTGTCAACTCTTTAGTAGAGTCAGTTGACATTAAGCTAATACTCGGAAAAGGTTTGTGAACTTTTGAGTCCGAGTATTGAAGTTCAAGCTTTATTCATTTGGATCCATAAGATCATTATTACAGGTCATTAGAGTAGGACTGTTAAGCTGAAAGCTAAGTCAAAATAAGTTCAAATGTTGAACTAGACTTTTTCTCGGAAAATGTCTAAAGGGTATTTTTGTCCACATAGACATAAAATGATGTGAATGTCAAAATAATATTTTGAATATTTTCATATGATGAAAATATAAATTATTTTCTAGAGCCGAAAAGTCGTTTAAGGCATTACGAAATTAATTTCGTTATTTGTGCAATAATAATTCTACAATGGGTATTTTAAGAATTGTTTTAAAAAAAATAAGGAAGCATCTAAATGCTCCTTCCCTAGCCATAGAATTCAGCCAAAACACATCAAAGGAGGAGAGAATTTTATTTCCCTTTAATTATAAGGATAATTACCAAAAGGAAAAATGGAAATGAATTTCCTTGAGAAGGAAACAAATGTGCTAAGTGTGGAAACCAATTTCCTCACTAATGCACAATGCATGGCCGGCCAACTTAGGAGAGAAATGGGAAAAGAAAATCAAATATTGTGTCATGAATGCATTATTTTTTCATGAATGCAAAATTGACCTTTATAGATTTTTCCTTCTCTTATAAATAGACCCTCACATAGAGATGTGAAAATAAACTTTATTCTTGCTCTCTCTTGCATTGTGGCTGACCCTCTCTCTCTCTCTCTCTCTTTCTCTCTAGAAAATACTCCTTTTTATTTTGGCACCTAGATTCTCAATTGATCTAGAGAGTTAGGTTATGATCCAAAAATTGTTCTTGGTTCATATTGTTTCATTGTGCCCACACAAATCTTTCTAAACATCTATAGACTCTTGTAATAGAAACCTTAGGTTTCTCAAGTTTAAGACTAGACGTGAAAGAATCGAGTCAAGGAAGAAGATTACTTTTCACATGACGCTTCAAGTTTGAAGATACAAGAAAGGTTAATATTCAAGTAGTTTAAATAATGTTTTTAATTATAACATGCACTTACCCTAGGTTAGTAAAATAGTTTACTTGTAAAGAAATTTTATATTCTGCCATTAATATGATTAACGATAATTTTTCTTAACCCTTAACCTATTCCAACAATTATCAGTTTCAAATCAGATTGACATTGTGGTACTCCTGGTTGGGATACTTTTTTCGGTGTCGATCCATAAATCCTAGCTCTTGTAAGAGTTATAATCGACGGGATCTTTATTTCGGGTATAATTCCCATGAAATATTAGAAATATTTGTTTCTCGATTTTTCCATAAATTTACTTGTATTTAATAACTGTCATTTAAATATTCAAAATAAACCAAAATTTATAACATTCCGGTTTAAAAAATAAAAAGGTATAGTTGTCCAGAAAAAATCATTAATTTAGTTTAGTGGTTATAAACAAAATTTGTCAAAATATTGACTAAATAACAATTCAGATGTTAAATATATCTATAATACTCAATTACAACTTCTTACACAAATTATCTTTTAGTTTTGTGTTTGATCAGGCTTTTCTGTTTTGTTGTCTTAATTTTTTTTAATTTGACTATTCCCTGATCATCAAGTAGTGAGATATCTCAATCCGATGAAACATTTTATTTCGTGGCACATCATTTGCACTATATATGAACACGCAAAATAGCATGGCATATCCCTTTGTACTTTAAAACATTACAACTTACTATACGAATTAAAATGTAGCTAATAAAAAACCGTATCCAAGAGTCTATTTTGTAATAGTTTGTATTAATAAATTCTTTGTTATAAATAAAGTTTACGGGGAACAAGAACATAATCATCGAAAGCGATAATCTGGGAATCATGCCTTCCTGCGAGAGAAAGGCTAGGTCGCTAATATGGAGTTTAATTCTCATGTTCCAAAATATGCAAAAAGACAGCTGCTAGCGGATTTTAGGGAATTCAGTTCAATAGAGTCTCTTGTAAGCTGAATTTCGTAGCTCATGAATTTGCACAGTAGGTAAAAGTGTCAGAGTTTGGATTTTGTAAATTCTAAATTCTCCGATCTCTGTTCGAAAACAATGTTTAGCAGATATATATGATGACTTCTCCGATTTTTCCTCTATTTCGTGACTCCCCTACCGGGATCGTCACGTGAAGAGGAGTCATAATATTTCAAAAAAAAATAACGTTGATCGTTTAGTGATTAATTGCTAAACGTTCCTTTTCGCGCATGTCATATATGTGTATATCTGTCGGTGCCAAAATTAAGTGTGAGTGATAAAAGGATATTAAAGGTAGACCAAATTTTTTATCAATATCATAATATGCATATTTTAGAAATAGTCAATGTTTTGTAATTTTTTTTTTGTAATTTATCAAGACACTTACGGACAGTATAATTTACAGATTTCATTTACCCGTTTATCCTTATTTGTTTTCAAAATTTTGAATTCAAATTTTTTCTCGATTATATTCAATTTTGAATTTGAGCATAGCAGTTTTGTATGAATTTTTTTCCGTATTATTTAAAATACATATATTAATTATTAGTTGACCAAATTTGTTAGATCCTATGTATTACGAATTCTATTTTATTTACTTGTTAATTTGTTTACTCGACCATTTAATACATTTACTCTACTAATTTGTTTCCTATTGTCACTTTTTCTCTTTCTTAGTTTTGAAAAATCGGAAATTTTGGAAAAAGTATGCGCCTTTGTCCATGTTTTTTTACCATATTCTATTGTATAAGAATTGATTAATTGATGTTACATTTACAGTTAATAAGCGTTTATGTTAACATGCACATTACGTAAAACGTCTGTAAATAACCAATGCGCTTATGTGGCAGTATTAATTACGGATTTCATTTACCAGTTTGTCCTAGTTAATTTCGAAATTTTGATTTTTTATTTTCGATATTAAATTTGAGTATCAGAGTTTTGTATGAAGTTTTTTATGTATGATTTAAATGGTACTTTTTAATTACTAGTTTACCAAATTTTTAAGATCCTATCCATTAGGAAATAATCATTTCGCATGTTAATTTATTTACTCGGACAGTTAATTCATTTACTCTATTAATTTATTTCTTTATTGTCACCGTTTATATTTCTTTTGTTTTGAGAAATAGTATGCGCCTTTTATATTGATCTTACATTTACATTTAATTAACATAGCAAACAAAATCCATTAAAAATATAAAATTTACTGAACAAACAAAATAATCAAATTCATTTTCAAAATAAATAAATAAATAAAAACATGATTTTTCATAATGATACTACCTCCTAATTGGTTGAAACTAACAGGATTAATAAACACACAACACTATCAATAAATATTTTCAAAAATCTAAACATATTATCCAACACAATCTTTTAACCACCTAAAAAAGTTTCTCGAGACCGTATTACAACCGGTAAAATAACTTCAAATAAACTTCTTGCACCTTCAAAAAATAAAAATACAAAATAGAACAAATATTGTTTAATGTACATGTTCTTTAAAGACAAAAATAACAACAAACATCTTTGTTATAACATTGAAAATCCAAAAAACAACCACTTTTTTTGCAAATATCAAACCCATAAACTATAGAAGAACAAATCTATTTCAACTGAACCAATTTTTTTTAAAACTCTAATTCGTAACTGTTAAATGGTAAAGAAGAACACGAAAACAAATATATTAATCTTACGTGGACCGCAATCCTTGTAAAATTTTGTTTAGTTCATCATTTTTTTTAGAGATTTGGGAATGAATTTTTTTTAAAAAAAGATTAGGACAATTGATTTTCTTGCTTTTCGGTTTCTCTATCTGTTTCAAACAAAATGAATAAATGCATGCAATTAATTTTTTCGTCATTACCCGAATCATTTGTTAGGATTAACCATTTTTTTATATTAATTTATTAAACCGGCATTTGGCTTTGGACGGAAAATTTTTTGAGCTAAAATAGTATGTGACTGGTCGTAAAACAAATGGGGCAATTATTTCAAAATATGTACAAAACCTTAACTAGCTACTATCTACATTAGCTCATATTATAATTGCATAATGTCACGAGTACATAGATCTAAAAAATCTGAGGCAATAATCTGATCTAACACTTGGATAATGTCCGTACAGATAAAATAATAAATATTGGAGTTTGGGGTTATGACAAACAAAAGATGAAGAAAAAAAATACATTGAGCGAACCACCGAACTTCAAGACATGGCTCATTTTTGTGCTACTTGAAATTAGAATTTAAAAAGTAATTTGTTCTTTCCTTTACATCCAATGACTCAATCCAAATAGATAGTTGACCAGGTCAAGGCATGGGTTTTTATTGACCCTTTTGTGACTCACTCACTGAACTCAAAGATTCGTCATGGGGAAACCCCGACTAATACTAGTGTGTTTAAAATAATTTTCCGACAAAAATTGGGAGTTCCAAGTATTGAGCCCATAAAATTCTAATTTTTATCTTACTGCCACAGTTAAATCATGGAAAGAGCTTCATAGACTACACTTCCGAAGAAATTGGAGCTAACTTTACATAATATATTTTAATACCATAAAAAGGCCGTATATAGGACTAGTTTGATCATTACGAATCGCCTTAATAAAAAAAAACAAGGACCTGTGAGCATGTACTTGAACAATCCCAACTTTTGTTTTTGAACAACCGAATCCTACACCCCTTAACGTTCTAGGAAGGGAGGAAGAGGAAGGGCAACCTTAAGCTGTATAGAGGACCAACTAGGGCATTTCTTAAGATGTTTCTGACCAAAGTCGATATCAATGGCTAGAGCCGTGCCCTAAATACAACCATAAATATCTTACATCAGGATGTCAAACACTTAGTTTTTTTTAAGAAAAAATCAAGAGATTTAACCGGTTGTTTTTGTATGATTTTCTTTTTAAAACTGATTAAATGTTATTTGTATAGTGATTATTACCAACATATATGTTAAATCAGGTAAATTTTAGTTAAATTTTAAACCGATTTTAAAGTTTGAGCTTTAAAAAACGATAAACACTATGAGCTTTATCGTACGTGTGATACCATACGATACGATACATAAAAAAACAAAAAATGACACTTAAGACATCGCTTGAAAAAACGACGCCGTAAGTGTCATTTTCTGTATCGTATGTACGAATTCAAAGTTTTCATCGTACGTACGATGAAATTCATAGTGTTCATCGAGTTTTGAAGTTCAAAACTCAAAATCGAGTTAAATTTAACCAAAACTTGATTTAACATATATGTGGCTAATAATTATTATATGAACAATATTTAATACGTTTTAATAAGAATATCATCCAAAATCAATCGGTTAAATCTATTAATTTTTTTTAAAAACACTAAGTGTTTTGTTAAATATTTTCGAATCATAAGTTTAAACTGAATATTTTTCATAGTTTGAGATCTATAAAATATAATTTATTTATTAAATATTATCATCCAAGTGGAGCTTATTTGAAAAAAAAAATTAAAAATAATAATTTGCAAATATTTTCAAGAGAAAAAAATATAAATTTTATTCAAAATATGCCAAAAATGCAAAAATAGTATCAAACTAATGGGCAAAGGTGACTTGAGCGCCTTCTCGTAAGTCTATTATAACTTTGTCATTTTTTTAGGAAATATGATCGGTGTCACGAAAAATCATATAAATCCTCACGTATGGTAGAGAAAAATTGTAGTTCTAAAAATATGACGCCGAATGCTCTACATTAGACTCAAGGAGTCCAATGTCTCCTCAACTTTTGACTACTGTAAACAATACTTAAAAAATCTGACTTTTCTAACACAACTAACTTAATTATTTTAGTTTTTTTAATTCAAATTTGTCCTCTTAACTAGTTTTTTTAGCTCCGCCAGATCCATCGAAGTATGAATGTCATGCCAGTCATTTATGTGTACAATCATATATGATCTAATACCTCTCGAATTAAATCAAGACCATTTCCAACCAATTTTTTATAAATGTAAACTTTTACTCTCGAATGTGTTTATATCACTATAATAAACAGTGTTTTATCTCCAAGTCGATACTCCATTTTAACACCGAAAAGTATAATGCATATTTTATCTATAATTTACTAATTTTAAATTCCCAATTAGTACATATAGTTCCATAGACATTCAACTTGTATCTTTTGTATCCAATTATGTTATATTATTGTATGCATATTATATAAATTATTAATGATTATGCCTCTCTCCAATAAATACAAAGTAATTTATTTTAAACATGCATTACATATAACATTTAAATTATTGGCAAACCATTTTAGAGTGAAATTAATTTGACTAAAATACTAATTAAAATTTAACCCTACTAAAAAAACTAGGCATTTAGGTCTTATTTTTGTAAGGCATCATTTCCATGTTTTGGTTGAAACTCGACAACGATTAGGTTGACCCTGTTAGAGCCATTTTCTACTAAGCATTTACGTAATGAGCTTAACGTCTCCATGTCTTTTGCGCACCGTAATCCATGTGTAAATCGAGCAAATTCATCCTATATAACCATCACGTATTGATGTAGGAAAAAACATGAACACCACCAACATTCAACAACAATGATAATTAGGAGTTCGTACGGTTTGATTGGTTTGATTCGGTTTAGAACATGTCAAATAATTAAAAGTAGACCGGTTTAAACGATTTAAAAAAAAAGTTAAACTGGAGGAGATAAATTAAAGAAAATGTGTACCCGACAAAGTCGATTAAAACGGTCAAGTCATATTTAGATCGTTTTAGACGTTTTGAACATTTTTAAACCATTTTGGACATTTTAGACTACTAGACCATTTTGGATCATTTTATCTTGATATAATTTGTATTCATAGTTAGTTTTACATAGTAACCGGTTTGGTGCACTATTGAAACTTTTTAAACTAGACGGTACTGTGTGAGACATATTTTTATTATAATTTTTTTAAGGCCATTTCCAACCATAAGGTGTTAAAAAAATTTCAATTTCAATCGCAACACCAAATTTAACACCAAAAAACTATTCATCATTATTATATTATTATTTTTATATATTTTTTTATTAATATATATTTTTATAAGTAGTTGGAGGTATAAAATGATTTTTTTTTATTTAAAAAAAAAAAAGTTTTTGGCACTGTTCATTACACCAAATTTGGTGATAATTTTACAGTAGAGTTGGAGCAAAATTGACAGCAAATTTAGTGTTATACCGTCGGATTGGAGATGGCCTAAGGACTAACCAACCATGTCTAATTTGTTTCGGACCGCGGTTTAAAACAAAGCATATCAGTCCGTTTAAAAGTATAAACCAGATACGACCGAAGAAGTTTTAATAAAGCGTAATTGAACTATTTAAAAATCAATAGTCAGATCGGGTTTACCATTTCAACGATAATAATAGTAATGATATATTTATACAGTTCTAGGCTACTAGTTACTCACGAGCCATAATAATTTGGTACTTTCTGACCTAATAATAGTGATACCTTCTCCGCAACCCACATTCCTGGCACCCTCACGACAAATTCAATATATTCATCAATTGATATTCATATACATGGACATTCATTAAGTGATCGTATCATCACGCAAGCAGTACACGGTTTATGTTTTCATGGTATCTGCGCGTGATCGAAATAATTCCCATGAAGCCACGTCATATTGTACAAGATAAATATTGTGAATGGACTCAATAGTAACGCATAAAATAAATTACTTTAGCAAAATATAGATATAACTTCAGCCTGAAATGACATGATCTCTCTTTCAATTTGCTGTCCATATTATTTATCTCTCTCGTTTTGTCTATCTTTCAGCTTCAAAAGCAATAATCAATTTCATAATATCTTTTAGAGCTAAAAATTGAAGTCTCATACGTTCAAGCTCGAATTTCTGATTTTTCTATGTTTTTGTATGCATTTCAGTTACGGTTGGAAATATGGTGAATGTCATATATCATATTCCATTTTAGAAAAATGGAAAAAATATAAAAATATGAAAAAAAACGTCCAATAAAACATGATAGATTAGACATGATTTATTTCTCATAAAACCATTCAAACATTCATTGGAGATAACGATTCACACAATCATGGACGATCTACGACAAAACATGATCGAGATACGTCAATTTTTTTTAGTTTATACGTGATTATATGAAATGTGTCATAATCTCTACCAAAAAAATTTTTGTTGAAAATAATCAAAACATGACCTCTTTTTAGCATATCTGAACTTCAATTCGAAATGTAATTTGAGGGATAACATAGACCTTGTGCACAGAGATAGATATATGAAATTACGGAAGTAAGCCAAAAGAGAGATACAACATGAAATGTGAACCATCTAGATGTCAAGTTTAGTTTTCGTCTAAATGAGTCTAAAGCCATTGTTTGACTTCTCTAGAGGTCGAGGTCTGAAGGCTTATGGTATTTAATAATGTATATGGAGTCTGAAATTTCTTAAGTTTAACCTGATTTGTTTAGTAAAATTTGAACATATTCGTTAACGCGTCAAAATCAAGTGTCATCTATTCATTATACTAATCAAATCTCTTGAATATCTACAACACTATTTCAAAAAATAATTAAGGAATGTTACGTTTGGAGAATAAATCTACGATTGCATCATATCATCAATAATCTGATTTGTCCTCTCTAAGTTGTTAATAGTACAGAATATAGAATATAAATTGACAATTTAGAGTTTTGAAATCTCATCTCTCACCAGATCATTGATATGTGCACTTCGACGCGACTGTTTATAAGGAATAATAAACTCATCATCAACCACGATTGTCGCTAATCCTGATTAACCATATATAATCTTATATAAAAGATTAGAGATGTGGGTGATCTGTTTGTAGGTGTACGTGTCATATCCATTTCTAATCAAACAATATTAGCATAAATTTATTTTTCGTCAATCATATGATAGCATGTGATGCCAGGGCTTTAACGGCATATGCATTTGATGATAAAGTCAAAGGAAAAACCTGTCACCATGCAGAGCCACTTTCTTGGCCAAATTATGTCATATTGGTATCTATCTTATAAATAAATTAACAAGAGAAACTCCATGTGAAAGTAGAATGTAATATGGAGTTTATTTGATAAAATAAAAAGTGATACGAAGTTTTATTTTAGGTCATAAATGCCCTCGTCTGCCTTCATTTATGCCAACCTAGGGGACCTTGAATTGACATTTCACAAGTTTGGTTGCCTATACCGTATACGTAATGCAAAATAATAGTAATGATAATTGACACAAACGGGAACCAATGAGCCAGTCTCTCTACTCACGAGTATAAATTATATAAAATACCGGCGACCATTTTTAAAATAAATTATCTTTTGTTAGCTATTTTTGATCGGATTTATTATTATTTATTTTATATGCAAAATCTTATGTTTAGTTCTTTACTCTTTGTATCTGCATAACCGGTTAGATTTTGACACGTAGCAGCGTAATAAAAGTCACTACCAGAACAGAATGTATGTCACATTCGTTCATCTGAAAAAAACAAGTCCAGCATTAGTAGTTGATTTTAGATAGTAGGAAAAGAGTTTAAAATAGTTTTATTTTACATAGTAGGAACGTGGTAATGTTTTAAATAATTTTTTAGATTTTTTAATAAATAAACTGAAAAGTACGAGAAGTATGGTGACAGCAATGATAAATAGTAACTACAAACGACAGTATAATAATTAGATCACTCTGTATACGTGACTTGTGCAAATGATATGCTCTTTAAAAAAATATAATGTATGCTCAAAATTAAATAATATAAATAGTTTTTATTTTTATTTATTTAACGGAATAGATAGACTTTAATATATAAATATATGTGTATATATATATTTACAGCGAATTAAAAATTCAAACTGTTAGCATGTTGATAAACTGACCAAATTATCTAGTGATGGTTAATTTGTGCATTCGTTGTAAGAATATCTTCACAAGCCAATCAAAGGTATAAGTATCTACTTATATCTGTGTGTTAAATATGCAAACTTATCGAACATAACACTTCTTTTTACCAGTTAATCGTTTAAGTAGGTGTCAGAACTCAGAAGAACGTAGATAACTATTTTAAGCTAATTATACGTTTCTCATTAAAAAAATTAGAAGAACGTAAAAGAATGCATAACCCCTTTTATTTCCAGTATAAATACAAAGCCCAGTTGTGTAGTTTCTTTCGTGTCTTCGCTCAGTTTCCCACACCACTCTCTCTTTTTCTCTTCCCTCAAAAAGGAAAAGGAAAGCAAAAGATAGAGAGAAAGAGAGAAACAACAATGATGGCTCTTCCTCGCTTTTCTTCCCTTTTAACACTCACACTGATTACTCTAACTCTCACCTCGCTCTTCTGCGACTCCGATGGCCATCCCGCCCAGAACCACCACCGCCGCCGCCACGTGGCGACCCAGAACTACAGAGACGCCCTGACCAAGTCGCTCATCTTCTTCGAGGGCCAAAGATCCGGAAAGCTCCCGAACGGCCAAAGGGCCACGTGGCGCCGCGACTCCGGCCTCTCCGACGGCTCTGCCGCCAATGTACGTACATTCAGTATAAATATATTATAAATATATATACATTATAATGTATAAGCTGATGTGTACGGGTATATATAGGTTGATTTGGTGGGAGGGTATTATGACGCGGGAGACAACGTGAAGTTCGGGTTTCCGATGGCGTTCACGACGACGATGCTGTCGTGGAGCGTGATCGAGTTCGGGGGTTTGATGAAAGGGGAGCTCGGGCACGCGAGAGAGGCGGTCCGGTGGGCCACCGACTATCTGCTGAAAGCGACGGCTCACCCGGACACCATTTACGTCCAAGTCGGCGACGCCAACAAGGACCACTCTTGCTGGGAGAGGCCGGAGGACATGGACACTCCCCGGAGCGTCTACAAGATCGACAGAAACACCCCCGGCTCCGACGTCGCCGGCGAAACCGCCGCCGCGCTCGCCGCCGCCTCTCTCGTCTTCCGGAGGACCGACCGGGCCTACTCCAAGCTCCTCGTCAGAAGGGCCATGAAGGTAAATAAATATCTATATATTATCGAGTATCAAGTATCAACTACATTAGTCGTTTATTATTTGACTAAGACTAAGGGTATATTCGTATTTTTGGATAGGTGTTTGCTTTTGCCGATAAGTACAGGGGAGACTACAGCAGCAAGCTGAAGCCGTATGTGTGCCCATTCTACTGCTCGTACTCTGGCTATCAGGTAAATTTAATGAAATGTGATTAATATAATTATTTTTGTATTAACTTAATTAATTTGATGGTGTAAATTAATAGGATGAGCTTTTATGGGGAGCGGCTTGGCTTCACAAGGCGACAAAGAACCCAATGTACTTGAACTACATTCAGCTGAACGGCCAAGTCCTCGGAGCCGCCCAGTTCGACAACACTTTCGGCTGGGACAACAAGCATGTCGGAGCCAGAATTCTTCTCTCCAAGGTTTGATTTTCTATTTGATTTTAATTAGTTGTCTGAATCTAATCTAATGTTTTTGGTTTGGGCAGGCGTTTTTGGTCCAAAAGGTACAATCACTGCACGAGTACAAAAGCCACGCGGACAACTTCATTTGCTCCATCATCCCGGGAGTTTCTTCCTCGTCCGTTCAATACACTCCGGGTAAGTAACTATATAAAAAAAAATCAGAAACCGAAACAAAACAAAAAATGTAACGGCTAGTAAACACGTGTCACTTGCAGGTGGTCTACTGTTCAAGATGAGCGACGACAACAGTCAGTACGTGACGTCCACGTCATTCCTCCTCTTAACCTACGCCAAGTACTTGACCTCCTCTCACACCACCGTCGTCTGCGGCGGAACCACAATCACCGCCAAACGCCTCCGATCCATCGCCAAGAAACAGGTCTTAATCCATTATTAAAAAATTACAAAAAATTAAAAAATATATATTAAATGAGATTGGGGTGTGTACACGTGGCAGGTGGACTATTTGCTGGGGGAGAACCCGCTGAGGATGTCGTACATGGTGGGGTACGGTGCACGGTACCCGCTGAGGATTCACCACAGGGGAGCCTCGCTCCCGTCGAAGGCTTCTCACCCGGCAAAGATCCAGTGCCACGCTGGCTTCGACTTCCTCAACACCCACTCGCCCAACCCCAACGTCCACGTCGGCGCTATCGTCGGTGGGCCCGACGCGCGCGACAAGTTCCCTGACGTCAGAACCGATTACGAGCAATCAGAGCCCGCCACGTATGTCAACGCCCCGCTCGTCGGCTCCCTCGCCTACCTGGCCCATTCCTTCGGCCAGCTCTGATTATTATAATAAATATATTCTTAGTAGATAATGCGTTTATGTTGTGCTTTTTTTGGGTTGTGGCGAGTGGGGACAAGTGTTGGCACGTGTGTCACGTGGTGATAGGGTCGAGACGAAACCCCAAAAGGTAAAGTTGTGGATCTACACCCGAGGCACGGCTTTTGCTCGTGAAAGGTCTAAAATGACCTGGTTCTCTTGTTGTCTTCTTCTTTTATTTTTGTCCTGCTACTACTAAGCGAAAAGCTAGTACGAAGAAGAGTTTGTTTAAGCTAAAGATAGCGTAATAGATCTTCAAGATGTGAAATGTTATTAATATTTAACGTGGTTCCATAATATGGTTCCATGTGTATTGGTCATTAAAGAAGCTGGTATGTTCTTTTGGGAAATGGCAATGCGTCTTCTTGTGTTGATGTTGGTTAATTTTTTTATATTTAAATATCTTTTTTCGTTTGTATTGGCGGCAATAGATTAAATCCTAACTATTGACAAAGACTTGGCATTTATTATACCAACCAAATCATAAATTAATGACAACGTCTGTAGTACGAACGCAATTAATTATTGAGTGATTCAAAATGTTAAAGCAAATCTTTCAAAATGAATCTTATTACTAGCATGATAACATCCAGTAAAATTTAAATAGAAATTTCCGTATGATATTAAACTTATTCTATATTGTGTAAAAATATATATACTTTTTTCTAATGACAAGTAATATAGCACGACCTGACCAAGCTACACAGGCACAGCCTACACCATCATAAACAATATATACATAAAATTTAAAAATAAGGTGAGTTAAAGTGATTTGCAGTGGATAAGTAATGTCGTGAAAAGCTTGAGCATATATGTATTTTTAACCGTTTTAGCCGTTCTCCCGAGATAGTATTTCGACCGTTGAAAAGAGTTGAGGTTTGTTTAGTAGCTTTTATTTTGGTATTGGACTGCGAGTAGCTTTATTTTCTTGTGAACGGGTGAGATTATTGGAGGCTGTGGCAGTAATGGTCAAAAATAAGATGGAACAAGTCTCTGAGGCTTGTCAGAAACCATCCTTATGTGTCAGGGCTTTGCTTGGACTTCTGAGACTCCTTGAGTTTTTGTTACAGCGAAAGATAATTACCACGATGATCATAAAAATATACTTTAAAAGGACGAAAATAATAAAATAGATAATAATAATAGAGATAAGAGTGTGTGGAATCTGGATATGAGATGAGAGCACATGGGTATAAAAGTAAAACTATAAATATAAAAATACACTATTTGTCAAACAGGGTGGGCTGTAAAAGGGCATCAAAGAAACCGGAAGACATTCTCACTCTGGAATCAAACTTCATGCGGTCCCACAAGTACGATACAGCCCTGTCACTTGTAACTTCTAATTAATGTTTTGATATCCTGGATTAGCAATAATGCTTTAGTTAAGTTTAAAATAAGGGAGCTACTAGAGTGGAGTGGAGTCACACCCCTTCATAAGTCATAACATTTCACATCTCAAAGGAAAAGTGTGTTTCTTATTTGGTACACAAATAATAAGCTTATTAATTTACGTCGAAATTAATTCCCATCATCACTAGCCAGAGGAACAGATTTTGCCTGAAACAAAATGGTTGGAACTCATTAGTAAAGATATTTTCTTGTAATAAAATCCGATCAAGTTCAGTAATTACCAAATCACGGAATTTTAGGATGTAGAACATTTCAAGATAGCGGCGAGTCTCAAGCCTCTCCAGCTTTGAGACATACTTCCAGAAGCCGTAAACCCCGGCCAAAGTCATTAGCCTCTCCGAATAAATCTTCCACGTGTACCTAAAAAAAGTACGACCAGTGATCCTGATAAGCCCATCAATACTTGGTATGCAAGATCTAGTTGTTAAATTTAACATTCTCAAATCATAGAAACCAACAATGGAATACTTATTTCTAATACTATGATACTTAAAATGGATTATTAGCCCAATATACCTCTATTTAACATGGTATTCATATCCCAATATACCTCTATTTTGTAGTACGGGTATTATATCATAAGACTATATATAATATGAGCACTCCCTAAAAAAATAATTGAATCCGACACAAGATTTAATGCACGGAGTTACCAGCTTAAAGAAGAGGTACGAAAATGAGATATAACAAACTTTATGATAAGGTCATGGGTTACATGTATTGTAAATAACTTACTATGGGATGATCACTGGCGATCCATGATTGCAGTAAATGGGGCAAATTTGAATAGAGCAAATATTCTAAATTTTATAAATGGTGTGTAAGAAAAAGAATCATTCAGGGGGCATTTTTGAAAAATTAACATATAATTTAGCTTAAAAATATAAAATTGATAATAGTTGTGGTAAATTTAGAATTTTTCAAAAGGTAGCTCCAACCATGATAACTTTGGCTTATTCCATCTTAGAGACACTATGAAGAATACCTTTCGTAGATTCTTTTGAGACCCGCATCCGAAACATTATCCCATGTGCTAGGGTCCGTCTTCAAGTTCTCATAGAATTCCAGGATAAGATCCGCCATCTGATCAGGATGATAAGGATCGATGTGGAAACCAGATACACCGTTCTCGATAATCTCTGCAGGACCTCCATGGCACGTGGCAAATGTTGGAAGCCCACAGGTCATTGCCTCCACGACAGTCAGCCCGAAGGCTTCGTAAAAAGCAGGCTGCAGAACATAAATTGAATGGTAATATAAGATACAAAAAATTAGCGGTTTACCCATGTTTACCTTTGATAATTTCATTATACCCAACGTTTGGTTAATTTTTCGTAATAACTAAAAGAACTTGTTTACAATAATAATGAGTCTAAAATGCCCTTCAAACGGCAGCTTTAGGCGGGAATCCAAAAAGGACTAAATTAGTCCGAAATTTTTCGTTAACAAAACTCAATGGGTATTTACGAAAAATTAACCAAACGTTGGGTAAAATGAAGTTTGTAAACCTATATATATGAAGTTTGTAAACCTATATATATATATATATATATAAGTATTTTGCTGATTGACCCTATAAGATATGATTCCATGACATGAATTGGTATATAGTGCTATAGGTTTATGACTTGGCTATGAAGTTATATATTTCCTCACCTTGGGAATAGTATGTAATAGCAGGCTGTGAAATATACACTATGAGCGATTCGGTCCCACTTTATTTGTCTTTTTTGACATTTTTTGCAACTTTTTTTTTAAAATTGAAAGGAAGAAAAATTACATGAAAAATTATTTTTTAAGCTTGCGTTATAGTGACCAATTTATCACTTAGAGAGTAACGTGTATTTTGTGTTCAAAATTAGAGCTTAACTTAAAAAGACTCGAGGCCTTGTGTCCCCACCCGAATAATCAAGTACCCTTAACTTAAACCTTTTTTTTCTCTTCTTTTTATCTTGGTGTGTGTATGGATATATGAATCACTTGCTATGCGTACCTGAACAAAAGCACCCCTTGTGTCAGCTATGTAGCGGTAGAGCTCACCGTTACGTGCCCTGTTAGTCTGTGATGAGATCCAACGAAATTGGCCGTGCAAGGAGTACTTCTTCATGAGTTCATGCATCTTCTCAATCTCATCAATTTCTTCTCTGTCCTTTGATTTCTTCACGTCGATATATCCCGCTACCACAACCAGGCTCACCAGCTCCCTCAGCTTCTCATTCTTAGCGAATGATTCCACTAATCCTGATATGTTCTTCACCTTATCCAGCCTAGCCATTGAGAAAATAATGGGCTTTGATCTATCGCTTATCATGCCTCTGCAATAAAAACATAAGATAGCAGAGAGTTCCAATCAGAGATTTGTGAAGCTAACCTATAGCTATGATATTATGGGAGTGATCGGTCCAATGTTTGATTTAACAAGACTTCATTTAGGGGAATCGCTTCATGTGCTTCCTAGTATTAAATGGTGAATCAAGACGTAAATGTAAGAGGCCAATATGCACTTACACGTGTTCATCGTTTTGCTCAGGATCATACAATAACTTTTCTATAGAGCCGTGCAAGGCTGTGAGTCTTTTCTCCTTATCGGTGTAAGGGAAGTAAATAGTCATATCTGCTCCAGGTGAAACTATGTTGAACTTTGGATCAAATACATCAATCCCATGAACAACACGATATAGTTCTGGAAGAGTAAATGCAGTGTGGCTCTCATACTGACCAACGGTATTCTTCCTGAAAGAGTAGCATATAATAATGATGAGTTACGCTAAAGTAAGGTCCCTCTAAAAGATGACCTGGAAGAGGAAAAATGGGACTAAAACCCACTAGTAATAAAATAGAAATTCAAGAAAACGAAGTATATATTTAGTGTCACACGGTGAAATGAGCAAGTAAGATGCGTACGTTCCTGCAATTTCCTGGTATGTACTGGTGATTATAAAATCGGCATTGTTCATGGCAATAAGATCAGCGGTGAATTGGCATGAGAAATGGTACTTTTCGTCAAATTTCTTCCAGTAAATATCTGAATCTGGATACTTAGTTTTCTCCAGAGCATGTGCGATCGTGCACTGCAAAATCAAAAGTAAAATAAAAATACAAGTTGTTATACTACAGCTTTAGTATTATAAATACGGAACTTAAAACACCTTCCATATGTAAAATTATCCCCAACCTGTGTAACACCCATTTTATATGCCAACAAGGATGCCACAAGATTGCCATCACTGTAGTTGCCAATTATGAAATCTGGAACAGCCTGCAACTCGGCAGAAATTTCACCCGCCACATCCTGGTGACGAAATAAAAAAGAATGAAAACGACCCATATAGATATGAAAACATAAATAAATACGTGGCGAACTGATCAGTCAATCGTCGAGTAGAAAAAAAAAACACTAGCGGTGAGCAGGAAAAAACAAAGAATACCTCGGTAAAAGTCTCAAGGTAAGGCCATACATCAAATCGTGAAATCCATTTACGAAGAATTCCATGTTCTGATCGGAAAGGAACTCGTAAGATCTGCGAATACTCAGTGCCACTGACCCTCTCTAACCGCTGGTTGCAAGTGGTTCCTCTTGCATCAGGTATCAATCTAGTTACCTGTAGTTTGCAGTAAAAGTTCAATAATAGATAGGAAGTAAAAGGCGACGGAACAAAATCTAGTGCTATGAACCCAAGCTTAAGAACACTCACAATAAGAATTTTAGGAGTGAAATCTAATCCTTGCTTCTGAATTCTGACAAGCATCTCTTTCTCTAGTGCTCGCACTTGATCAAGTATATAAACAATCTGGTTGTAAAATGTTTTTAAAGTCATTAATTTTGATAAATTACGCACTGATGCATGTTCTGCAACTCAGAATACATGATATCGCAGGATGTCATATAGCTAAAAAAACTAAATAGTCAATTACCTGGCCACCAGTGTCGGGCAAACCTAGCACATTTGCTTGTCCAAAATATCCATGGGGTGACAAAATGACCACATTAAAAACCATGGGTACTCTTCCAAGGAATGTCTCTAACACAGACGGATCCGGAGCTTGAAGAATATCCAAAAGGAGATGCATCATCTCTAATACAAGTGCAGCATTATTTCCCCAACCTCTTTCAAAACCTATTCCTTGCAGACTAAAGAAAAAGTAGTATCGAATCACATTTTGCAATCTCAAATAAGTAGTTTCCCATTTGAAACACAAATGATATAGACAAGACAAGCGTGCATTTTGATGAACAAGTTAATATATGAAACTTACACGTATTCAAATTCAGAGTATGGCGTCTCAGGCGAAAGCTTTGTGAGATACACCTCAGCCTTACCCAAGGCAGATTGGAGTGCAGATACGCTCGGTATCCGAGCATTCAACATCAATTGCTAAACAACACCATAAATTAGTCAAAAATTGCAAAAAAATAAATATATATTTTACAGTGATTTTGTCAAAAGTTTGGGAACAGCTATATCGAGAAAATCCTGGTTCAGAAACTTACATGGCCCTTGTACTTGTGTGCTCGAAGGAAATCCAATAGTGGCTCCAGCGAATCTTTGTTGCGAAACATGTTCGAGGATAGGTGACGGTTGAGGAACTGAACACCATTGCCAATGGACGAAGAGCGGTTAGGCCTTGGGAAAGAGGCGTTGAATGGCTCGAAGTCGAGCTCAAGTGTGAAATAATCGTTTTTCCTACACAGAAATTGCGAACAGGGTTCACTCAGTGATCGTTTTGCTGCATTGTAACGTTGAACGGTATTCACTCACTGTTCATTCACGAGATCTTCTTTGAAGCGGAGATATTCTGAAACATTCAACTGTTCCACACTGAGCTCATCAAGATTGACACGAACATATTCCCAAACACCCGGCCTTGGACGAACAGCTATAGCCACAAACGGTGGCAGAATGATGGCTTCCTATCACCAAACATTAAAATATAAAATCCTACTTTAGAAAAATATATAGTATCAATTTACAGAATCTCCTACCAAATTATACTATATATCTCATTGTGTAGAGCTACGCGATAGCTAGATGATTTCAAAAAACCGACCTGTGCAGATTTGACTATTTCGCCAAAAGGACCAGAGACGAGCTTCTCTCTCGCTTCGTGGTCCGGAAAGACTTTATCGATCTCGTCCAGCAACGTGTGCGGTTGCAAGATTCCCTTTCCCTGATCCACATACCTTCAACCACGAAAACAATTTCCCAGTGACCAAACAGAGAGTTCCCTGAAAACACAGAGAAAAAAAATAGGGGAAAAGACGGTGGGCGGTGAACGGAAATGGAAGCGAACCTGGAGAGGAGAGAGACGAGCTCGTTGCGGTGAGCGGAGAGAGTATGTTCGACTGTGTCTCTAATGCTCGGCGATCGACCTAGCTTACGACCTGTCATGGTGATCGGCGATGAAGATTATTGTCTCGGGAAAAATGAAGTGCGTATTCTATGTATAGATACACCGATACACCCTCTCGCATATAATTGGTCAGGGTTCCGAATTAGTCCTAAGATATGATCAGCTGCTGAGCGAGTTTTTAATTGTTCGAGAAAGAGAAGAGTGATGAGAATTGAGTTAGTTAATAGTTTATATGCAATGGGACACTTGGCGTCACAACAGATTGGCGGGACTGCCTTGTGGGACTGCGACAGCCGTGGACCAATTTTCTATCCGTTTTATGTATAGCTCTGTTATTTCTATTTTAACCTTTTACTTTGGATAAGATATTTTCTTCTTCTTCTCGAGGGATAATATTTTTTTTTTTCTTCTTCTTGAGGGATTGTATATTTTTGTTTAACCTTTTTCTTTCTTACTGTTGATGTCGACAGGGACAACAGAGTGACCCGATTGACAATCATGATGGATGAATTATAAGGTCAAATTGAAATATATTAACAATCATGATAGATGAATAAGATAATATCAGTATATATACACGCAAGCAAAAATATTTAGGTGTCCCTGCAGATTGCATGTATTTTATTGAAATAGTAAAATAATTAATAATATTTATTTGATGAAAAAGAAAAAATTAGGCAATAACAAAATCACACAAATGTTTTAATATTATTAATTAATAATATAAATTTATGTTCTTGTTGAATTATATGTCATTATTATATAAATAAATCAAAGATCAAAATTAAATCTACTAAAATCAGAAATAATTATTAATTGTTTCATTCATATTTTTTTATAAAAAATGAAACACAAATTTTAAAATTAATTGGTATTTGATTTTATTTTTTATGTCATAGATATAGTCAAATTTATACAGATGATAATGTCCGCTATTTAAAGTGTTTACGTATCATTATTATAATATATCATATATATTATTATTTATAAAACTTTGAACATATTTATTGAAATTAATATTTATATATTCATTAACAAATTAAAAATCATGATAATAAGTTTTCTCACTCTTCGGAACATGATATTCTCATATTCTTTAATTTCATAATAGGGGTTGTTGTTTTCTTAAATAAAATACTAACATAAAAGAACAAAATGAAAAAAAGAAAACGAAAAATTAAAGGGTGCTTATTTCAATGGCATAGTTTGTAATTTTAAACAATTATGTGGTTAAATAAATAACTTTACAATGAATAGTAAAATAAATAATAAAAGAGAAATTTCATTTTGTAGACCTAAAAACATTAAAAATATCCACATTAGACCCTCTTGTTAAAAATATCTAAAACTGGACTTTTGGCCCAAAATCGGACAAAAATACCCTTCAACTCATATATAGGGTTTATGTCTCCATTTTAATCTCATTTTGAACTTTCAATTCACTAAAAACCTCTCCAAATCCGTTGGAATCACTACAGAGCATCGTCATAATGGGTATGTTAATTCACTTATTGTATTTAAATCATTTTAGTAGTCGTTTTTGGTGGTAGTATCGTTTTCGGATCGAAAAAGAAAAAGTTCGTAAAAAATCTGGAAAAAGTATACGATAGACTTGATGAATTCCATCGCACACCATCGCCGTCCATCGTATCCCGTCGTCCTCCATCGCCCTCCATCGTATTTCATCGTCCAACAGAAGCCGATTTCATCGTATTAAATTTTGTCTAGGTTGAGAATTATAACAAAAGTCGTGACCCGATTTTTTGTCGTTGTTTAGTTGGTTTCTTGTATTTTATTTACTTCATTATAGTAACACCCTATGTCTAATTATGAAATCGATTCGCTTCAAATCAATTTAATCGATAAAATTTGTGAGATTGACATACATAATATTACTTATAGACGGGTGCAATTGTGCGTGCGTTCGCAACAAATATTATAAATACATAAGACAAAATTTGATTTAAGTTTAAAAATGCATATAATGTGTATAGAATTAATATACCAATAACAAGTACGCTTAATATAAAAATTGATGAAAAAAAAATGTTTAATAAAGCTTATTACAGAAATAGAACTATAAGTAACTCATTCAAAATGGCGATAGTATATTGAAAAATCGTTAACTTAGTTGTTAAAAGGTTAAGCTCACTCGTTTGTATTTAGAGAAATTGTAAAAAAATGCGATATTCTGATACGACCCGATCTCGAGAGACCCCACATCAGGAGCAAGACGTCAGTGCCAATTCAGCAAGCCCAGAAGAAACGCAAGCATTAGGTCGAGAAATGCGTGAGAAGAGGAAGCCAGCTGGCAGAAGGATTATGCGTGAAGGGCACTAGAAAGGAATTCTATTATAGTATAAAGCACAAGTTGTGTGTGAGGGAACAATCAGACTATTGTATAAGAAATATTTTGATTTTCTCTGTTTTGTGATAAGGTTGCAATAAGAGATTTCTGGAGTTTTGCCTCACTCAAAAAGAAATATCATATTCACTTCGCAGCAGAGTGTATCATTGGTGTTTTCACTGAGTTCATCATGGAGCTCGCCGACGTCCTCACCGTGATGCAGGCTCAACTCGAGGCGTTGAACGCCAAGCTGGATTCCCAATCAGACGTCGTCCACAACGCCATGAACCAGCAGGGTTTCAGAATGGAGTACAAGATCTCTGATCTCCACGATGAGATCTACAACCCCACCACCGCTCATTAGCTCCACCGGCGATCAACCTTCCGTCAACCACACTCACCACCGCCATCCAGATCTGAACATCCCAACAAGAGGCCTCAAGCTCGGTGTGCCTCGCTTTGAAGGTGACGATCCAACTGATTGGCTATTTCGGATCGAAGCATTCTTCGACTTCCACAACACCCCGGAGGAAGCTCGGTTGCAGATCATCGCATTCCACCTTGAGGGACGAGCATCGGCGTGGTTTCAGTTCGCCCAACAGAACTAGTTGTTGACGACGTGGCCCTTGTTCCTCACTGCAGTCAAGCAACAATTCGGGGCCTCTAGCTTTGAAGACCATAAAGGTAAATTGTCAAAGCTCACCCAAACGAAATCGATTGCAGAATTCCAGGCTTAGTTCGAGGAAATCCTCAACAAGGTCAGTGGTGTTTCGGAGAATGTCCTCATCAGCTTCTTCATGAGTGGTCTGAAGCCGGCGCTGAGCCGCGAACTACAATTCAATCGCGCGAGGACGTTAATGGAAGCCTTCGCCATGGCACGTGCATACACCGCACGGTTTGAAGGCACCCCCAAACCGTGGTCCCGTCAACATACACCCTATGCCCAAACTACCCTTTATCCCCCAATATTCTTCAGGCCCAAACAATTTTTTCCCAAGCCCAAACAATCTTTTCCCAGGCCCAAATAATTTTTTCACAGACCCAGTTTCTTCCCCAAACCCACTTTTACCGACGATAGGCGCTGTCGCCTTTGTCTTAGCAGCCCCGAGACGGTCTCACATGCGATATGAGAATGTCAATGGGCGCGGAAGGTTTGGAAGCTCACGGACTTTGGGAGCTTGGTTAAAAGCGTCCGCGGGGGGGATCCGTTGAGCATCTTTACTCACATCGCTAGTTCTATCGAGGTTAGTAAACTCGAATTTTTTGTGACTTTGGTTTGGGATGTTTGGAACCATAGGAATAAAGTACTTGCGGGACGTATGAAGTGGAAATCGGAAGACCTTGTTGAATGGGCGGGGGGCTACCTTGATAGCTATAAGGAGGCGAACCAAAGACCGGTCGTGGAGAGTGCTGCCGACCCTAGTGATAGATGGACTCCACCACTGGAGGGGGTCCTCTCTATATGCGTGGACGCCTCCGTCGATGACCGGGCTGGAAGTTTTGGAGTTGGAGGCGTGGTCCGTGACCATAAAGGGTACGTCCTCGTCTCGGAGATAGTCTCGAGACGCCGCAGACTTTCCCCCCTCCTTGCCGAGGCCATGGCCATCCTTCGGGGAGCCAAGCTTGCCTTGTCCTTGGGAGATAACAGGGTAACGTTCCAATCGGACTGCCTAACAGCGATTCGGGAGGTGAGAGGCAAGCCTTCCCCATTGACGGAGATCGGGTCCATTATCGACGAAATCAAGGTTACTTGCTCGAACTTTTATGTTGTTAGTTTTGAATTCCTCCCTCGGTTGTGCAACGAAGCGGCTCATAATCTTGCTCGATATGCTCTTAGAGTGGGTTCGAATGTTATGTGGTTAGGATTAGTTCCTCCTTGTGCCTTGTCGGAGGTTCTTAGAGATCAATATTCTTGTGTGTAACCACGATTTTCATCTGGCATACGTGAGAGTTTTAATATAATTCCCGCGGTACCGCCCACGTTTTTTAAAAAAAAAGTTACAGAGATCTTTTGACTTTTTGAGCCCAGCTATAATAACTGTCATGAGTAACTTTCAAATTTATTAAAAAATGTCTCAATGGCAATATTGTGAAAACTCAAAAGCACACAAAACTCAATATGTTAAGTTTGGAATTGGAACAGACGATAAGTGATATCGAGACAAAACCTCCATCAAATCATCCTTCTTGAAGTCTAACGACTCTCCATCACTTTCATATAAAACAACGGGCTAATTTCGTTCTATCCAAAAGAATTCGTCCATCGTTTCTATTACTTTCTGAAACTTTTCGTTGGACTTGGTTCTATTAATATGCCTGAATCAGCAAAGAAAATATTGGACGAAATCCTTTATTAATGTGCCTGAATCAGCAACGAAAATATTGGACGAAATCCTTTTAATTACGAAGTTAATAATATAAGGGTTTCATTTGGCACAATTTTATTTTAGAAAAATTATTTTAGAACTTTTATTTAAAAAATTTAGCTAAAATACGAAAAAATTAATTTCAGGTTTAAAAAAACTAAATGTTGCTATAATAAATTGAGCCAAAAACACCCAAAAAGTGGAAATATTAAGAATTCGTGAAGTCGACAAATTGGGATTGGTTCTGATGATCAGGGAATTAAATAAAATGACACCATCAACAATTGTGATGAAGTGTATAAAGTCAATTCATGGAAATTTTATTGTTTTTCTTAATAATTCTTATTTTAAAGTTAAATTCAATCGTAAGTTAGTCTGAAATAAAAAGTTATCATAATATTGCAATTTGTTAATTTTACATGGATGGCCTCTTGTTAATTATATATGTAACATTTTATTAGATAGTCATGTTAACATATTTAACTTTAACGTATTAAAAGTTTGTTAAATATTTTTTATAGAGTCACATATCTACACAGTGAATTTAATGTAAATTTAGTTTGTATGATATTTACTCATATATTCTATGAAAATCAGAAATATTGTATAATGTTTGTGACTATTTATCAAGTATTTACTAAACTTTGGTTATATATTAATTTTAGGTTAGCTAATTTTATTAAATAAATAAAGTAAACTCCTTACAAGATTTGACCTAGCATGAAATAAATAATTAGAATGAGGATAAATAAACGAACATATAGATTAGAAGCCGAGATATTTGATAGGCTTTAAAACCTTCAAATAAATGTAATAGAACAAGAACCACCTCGGAAAGAGATTTGCAAATTTAACTATTTCCATATTGTCATTTTATTAGTTCAACATTTGATGTTCCTGGGCTATAAAACTATTTTATGAGTTGGGCCTTATACGTGGCGGGCTAATTCCATACAAAAGGTTGCTAAAAAATTTCTCAGGTTGGTAATTTCACACACCTAAGAGTCAGTTACAATATGAAATTTGTTAAATATCTCTGAAAATAGACTTTACCCTTTAAATTGGACAATTGGACCGTAATATCTTTTGGATAATTTTGATGTATAGTCTTGTAAACTATGTGTGATTTGGATATACCCAAAGTTTCGTTAATAAATTGAAAATAGTCAGACAAATTCGTTTACACATCGTAAATAGTTCAAAATACCCTTAATTTATATTTTCAATATGTAAACGAATTAAGGGTATTTTGAACTATTTACGATGTGTAAACGAATTTGTCTGGCTATTTTCAATCTATTAACGAAACTTTGGGTATATCCAAAATGAAAACGTTTTATAAGGATATAGAGCCAATTTTTTGATATCTTTATGCTAAAAATTTCCAAAAATTAACTGTTCTCTCTATTTTCCTCATTTTTGGTTGAAACTCAATTTTTTTTCAAAATTCAACATATATGATAAAATACGATAATCTACGATAAAAAAAATAATATCGTCGAACTCAAAAAAACTTCTAACGGGCGGTGAGGAAAGCCGCAAAACTCAAGAAAATAATCTCCTAAAGTATGTTTTTGATGTTTTTTCGTGCTTAAATCAATTGTATATAGTTAGTAAGCTACCACCTCCCACATTCCTGATTACTATACGATACCTTGAGTTTTCACGTATAAGTCTCAAAGAATGTACTATCTATTTCGAATATGCTTTACTTGAAACTCAAAATTATTTTTTTATAGCGTATATGCACATTTTTCTTCAATTCTAGTTTGCTCTCAAATTGTTTTCTCAAGTACAAGTATTTTGAGCTATCTATTACATTAAACGATTAAGTCCAGCACACAAACAAAAAAAAAATTGATAGAAACCCTAAATAAGTATTCAAGAAATTATTTGCAGGAGATTGACTCGGGTGTTCACGAAATTCTATCTCCTTAACAACATTTTCGACCATGAACTAAGGATCTTTCCAAGAATAAGTTCTCGACTTCTCAGGTGATCCTAGCCTACAAGGATTAACTTCAAAATGGTAGTTGCCCCAAGGAACTTGGAAGTTTTCAACGAACTCTTTATACTCTTCATGATTCACAAATTATTTGAGATCTTCATCATCGCCGTCATCCTCATTTCCTTCAAAATCTACATGATTATAATCTCTATCACGTATATATATTTCATATTTGTCGCTCTTATCGCGTCTACATAAAAATCATTCTCGACACCATAGTGTTCGGCATTTGGTTTAGGATTACTTTGTGAGAGTTCAATTGTGAAAGTATGAGATTGTTTTCTCCTCTCAATGCGAGGAACCGTCAAAACTTGTTTTCCTCTTCGTTTTAGATTTACATCATAAACAATCAGTGACATGATTTGATTCGGTTCCAAAGTCATGCAAATAGGAAATTTCATCCAATATTCGTGTTCATATAATAGGAGACATCATCATCAGTCCTCAAGATCGTAAACGCCAACACAACAGTATCTATCGTATCTATCGCGTATGGGACTTCAATTTTTAAATCACACGCCATCCAATGGTCCTTGAAAATTTTGCAAATCATATAAACCAATTCATCATACATCGTTTCTTTTGTATCATTCTCATTATACGTACGAGCATTTGTACTGAAATTTCATATGTCACCTAATCTCAACGACATTCCACCAACACTGACGAAAATTGCAAAACATCGTCCAGACTTGTCAATAAGTAAAACAAACTTGTCAACAAATTATACAAACTTATCAAAAACTAGTCATATTTGTCAAAAATTAGTCAAACTTGTCAAACATTAGTCAAATTTATCAAAAATTAGTCAAACTTGTAACATAATCATCATAAATTGTAAAAACAAATCATCATAATTTATCAAAAAAATCATCAAAACTTTCAAAAACCATGTTTACAATGAACATGTTGTAGGTTGTTATTGTACGATATCTTACGCCATCTTAGCTATCGTGCGGAATCATACGATCTTGTACGACGACTTACGATAACATTTATACTTATCTATTGTACAAAAGTACTAGATTTTTTATGACCGTATATTTTCGATTTAAAATTAATTCTAACATAAAAAAACATCCTATAAGTTAGCTGAAAAATGTTTTTAATCTGAATGTTTAACATGTTTTGGAGTATAAAAAATGAAATTTCTCTAAAAAATACTTTTCTTAAAAATAAATAAATAAATTATATCCACTTAGTTTAATAACTAAGCCACGTTGAAGATTATATAATTATATATAAATTTAACCATTACTTTGCACTTTTACTGTTTGATGATTATTTATAATTATGACGAATATCTGAAAGTCTTCTAATTTATGTGTGTGGGTATTTTTTTTTATTAAATCACTTAATTATACTTAATATGGATTACATGAAAAAATTCTAATTTTCACTAGTCTATATTTTATTTTATTTTCTAAACAAAACAAAGACACATATACGAGTTTTTGTGCGCGTGCGTGCACTCACACTTTCTGAATCATACATGCATGAATTAACTTTCAGGTTCTTAGATGTTTATTACTATCATTTAGTAAATATCATAACAATATTTAAAGAAGTATAAACGTTTCCTCAAAAAAAAAGTATAAACGTTTAATCTTTGCATAGTATCAATTTTTTTTATTCTATAATAAAGCGTACGTATGAAGGGTTGTTAAATATTTCTATATGAATTGTATTGTACAATGATCAAATCACTTAATGAATTCATATTACGTAATAAATTATGTACACGGAAAACTAGTTTTCTATATTAATTTTTTTTTCTGAGGGGGCCTAGGAAAGTACAGCTCAAGTATACAAATATACTTTAGAAATGATAATTGGCTATTTATCTTGCTAGAAATTCTATTTTGAAATTCCATATATTATTTAACAAAAATATTACTCTAGTATTTAAAATGAGAAACTTAAATAGTTTTCTGAGCCTAAAAACTAATTTATCATTGAAGAAGCTAGCTAGTTGAGCCTCCTTTCATTTGACAGATACAACAAACTAACATCTCTAAAACCTTTAGATAGCTAGTGGCTAAAATTAAAAAATTAGTATATGGGATGAAATTCTAATGGCAGTGATAAATTTTAAGCCCCTCAGTTTTTGTGTAGTAGCAGGAAACAGAGGTGTACAACTATAATTTGATACGTCGCATTAACCATTAATGTTTATGTCCTCTTTGCACATTTTTGTTAAATATAGGGAGCGAGAAGCTAAACATAGATTCAGTTTCAGGTAAAAAGACATGTTACATTTTTGTTATTTGTTGGATACCTACTATAATTAGAGAGCAACAACACAGGGAGTTTGCTGAGGATATAAGGTTAAAGATCGGCCTAACACTAATATATATAGAAAAAATCTCCGACGGTAGATGAATCAATCAGAATAATTAATTGTTATTTTGGTTGATCAAACAACTTTCTTTATTTGTCATTTCAAATCTTAACATGGCACGTAGAAGATCAATTGAGATTGAGGCTGTGTTACTCTTGGGATGCGCTTTGTTGATTTCCTCGGCGGTCGGTATTGGCCATCGTTATGACGAAAACTTGCGCCGTGGCTTATCAGAAGTCGGTCGTCAAATATTCGACGTCACAAAATACGGAGCCGTGGCTAATAACGAAAGGAAAGACAATGCGCAGGTCTGTCAATTAAAGTGATTGATGTTTCGTTTTAGATAGTAGACTAGGGCTCATGCTTTGTTGAGGTTTTGTCTAGCAGTGGGAATTGAAGTCAATATATCATTCTGCACTGAATTAATTATGATATATTATTTATTAGTAACCATTTCTACAAATATGACTTTCGGGTATGTGTGATTTTCAAATGTTACAAGTTACATTTAAAGTCATGTTTATATAATTTTAGAATGCGACTAATTGCATCCACGATTTTCTGATACTGGCTTTCAGATATGTAATTTTATTCCATTTACGTAAGCATCTAGAGATACCATCCTATGCGATATAGTGACTACAAAATATATCTGAAAGTTTGTTTTGTACTAGTGTTATGTTTACCTCATTTTCTAATTACATGCACGTAATAAATCATAGAAGGTTTAAATTCTTCACCCGTTCAATAATTATGTGGATATTGAAATTTATATCAACAACGAGCTTTTTTTTGGGATTTTGCTTGGATGTGTCATTTATTTAGATTGCCCATGATGCCGAGTTCCTTTTGTCATGGGTAAAATCGAGGCTTGGGATTTATATTTTGAATTGTTTTATTCAAAATATAAATGATCTGTTTGAATAACTACAGGGTTAATGGATCATGAGAAGTAAAATAATATACCTAAGTGTTATCTGTATGAATTACATACCTTTAGGCGCAACACTGAAACCTGACTATTACTATTGAGACGTTCTAATGACTTATTTACAATAACATTGTTGGGATATTTATCTAAATCAAATTTGTGTACGGACGAACGAAATGTAGGCGTTCATGAAGACATGGGTGGCAGCATGCAAAACTTCAACCAGGCCCGCGAAGATGTTGGTTCCGGAAGGGAGATTTTTGGTGGGACCAGTGGTGTTCCAAGGGCCGTGCAAGAGCTCGCATCCCATAATCATCGAAGTCGTGGGAACCATTTTAGGTTCCACCGATGTGAGCGAATACTCTTCGCCCGAGTGGTTCTCAATCGAGCAGATCGACGGGCTTTTGCTCACCGGAAAAGGGACGTTCGATGGACAAGGCCCTAAGGTTTGGCAATACAATGACTGCAAAACCAACCCTGATTGCCAACATCTCGCAGCGGTAAGACTAAGAACCAACTTTGCTTATATTATATATACAAGTCATCAAATTCAAATTATAAAAATAAAAAACCAAATATTAAAATGTTTATGACAAACAAGAAACAAGCTAATGTGGTGTTACACAGACACTGAAAATCAGCCACGTGAACAACGCGATCATCGAAGAAATCACATCATTGAACAGCAAATGGTTTCATTTTTTCGCGTACGGGTGCAAGAACATCACTTTCAACAACGTCAAAGTGATCGCTCCGGACGAAAGCCCCAACACCGACGGAATCCACTTGAGTGCCACGTCATCCGCGACCGTCAATGGTGCGACTATCCAAACCGGCGATGACTGCCTCGCCATTGGTCAAGACACCCATGACATCTTGGTCCAGAACGTCACTTGCGGCCCAGGTCACGGCCTTAGGTACTATTTAATTATCAACATGACTATAATTAATTATTCACTCTAACCTAGGATTAATAGATATAGATATGAAGCCTACTTAATTAATCCTGGAAACATTCACATGAGGTGTGTACTACAATATAAGTAAGGTGATATCGTGTATATATATAACTTTATTATTTCCACGAAGATCATGAAAATAATTGAAATGTTGAATTCAAGATTAAAACCCCTCAACAATTTGGAAGCAACACGAAACTTAAAAATGAGCAAATATTAAGACTGGACGATGATTTAATACGTTTTTTCACAGCTTTTAATTACTTATAATGATGTATACAAGATACTAAATATTTTTAAAGCGAGGTAACTTCAAAATTAGGGATATAAACTAAGAAAACGGATGGTCAACGTTTCGTTTTAAAGGTTGTATATTATATTTGTGGCAGCATTGGAAGCCTTGGAAAATGGGCATGGGACAAAAGTGTGAGCCAAATTCATGTGAGGAACTGCACATTGACAAACTCAACCAACGGTGCGAGAATAAAAACGTGGGCCGGTAAAACCTCCGGAACAGCCTCGGGTATCATCTTCGAAGACCTCATAATGAACAACGTTAAGAATCCCATCATCATTGACCAGAGCTACGGAGGCAAAAGTTCGGTATGCACATCTGCTCTACAAAACTATATATGACATCAATTTTTCAAAACATTCTAGGGTTACCAAATAATTTAAATAGGTTATTCAAGCTTCTAATGGTTTGTGGTGTTCGGAACAGGCATCGAAGTGGAAGATATCGGACGTACATTTCAAGAACATAAAGGGCACATCAACTTCCAAGGTTTCGGTCTCGCTTGGGTGTAGTCAGTTGTTCCCATGCGACGTTGAGCTTATGGGCATTAATTTGAAGTACGTCGGACCAAAGTCAAAAGCCCCAAAAACCGAGTCCGTGTGTTCTAACGCCAAACTCCTACGCTTTGGCTCCGAGAATCCCCAGCCATGTAGCAGCAAACTCAAACCCACAACTTCCTTTGTGGACGACCAAGACGTGTAGTTACATGTATACATATATGAATACGTATTGTTACATGGGTCGACAACAATGCATTGCTCTTGTGTGTATAATTCATATACTGTTATCAAGTCTATACATACGGATATATACCCAGATGTATAATTTTTTAGCGCACGTAAGGACGTGCGTCATTATTTTTAGTTTGAGAATCTCCCATTTCAGTATGTTTTTATTAAATATCATCTCCCAAATTATTTACCGGGTCTTCAAATGGTTTACTGCACTATTTCTTAGAACAATTGCACAATTAATTGATTTTAACGGATAATAATATATATTATCAATCAAGTAATTAATGAAAGCATTAACAATGACCACACATAATTGATAACTCAGCATTAACGAACTTACTGAGATAAACTACGAAAAAAAAACAACCCATTGTTAACGTTAAAGGACATGAACGTTAAGTTTGACAAAAAGAAACTTCGCGAACAACAAATGTCTTGACCCTTCAAAGATTGTGTAACCTAAGCTCCCCTTAAACTGGAGACTATGTCTCAATTTCCATAATACACCTAAATTTTGTAATCAATAAGTTTTGACTTGTCAAAACTTGGGCAGCAAGTTTTAAATCAATCTTTATTTTCATTACGCTGCAATGTTTTTCTTGGTTATCAAGCTACTAAGGGTAACTTAGTAATTTTTTGTTGTTGTTTACTTTAGGTTGAAGTACATGTTTTCTCTTGATGTTTTCCTATAAATAAATTCTGATGCTATACATGAATTACACCCCCTCCATTTTTGTAATAGTTCCCACAAAATCAAAGAAAATATTCTCTCTGATGATAATATATATATATATATATATATATATATATATATATAAATATAATTCATAGAGAGAGTGTTTACCACCAACATTTGTTATCAGAACGAGGTTGTGAATATTGTTGTCTGATCTATTGAAATTTTTGGTATGCTCTGTGGTTGCGATTTTGACTGATCTTCCACATCAAAATCGATTTCTTGAGATTATACTATGTGAGTTTTCTTTGTGTTACAACACATGAGTAACATGTATGATATCCTATTGGCAAGGACACGACCTTTGGGAAGTCGTTGGCGGAGATGGATAATCAAAGCAGGCAAACCGATGTTTTCCCTGAAGTCCACCGTTGAAGAAGAGATGTTGGAGCACATTCGGGACGACAAGACGCCTAAAGAAGCATGAGATACGTTCACGACGCTTTTCTCAAAGAAGAATGATGCAAGGGTACAACTTTTTTAGAACGAGCTACTATCAATCTCACAACGCGACCTGAAGATTGCTCAATATTTACACAAAGTCAAGTTGATATGTCTTGAGATTAGTGATCTCGCTCCGAAGTCTTTCATCGGAGAAGGTCGTATGAAGAGGATCATAATCCACGGATTGAGACCGGAGTATCGAAGCTTCGTGATTGTTGTACAAGAATGGTCTGTTCAACCATCACTTATAGAGTTCGAGAATTTGCTAACAACCAAGAAACGATGGCTAAGAAAATGGGAGACGTCACAATTTAGAATGAAGAGGAGAAACATCTCTTGCTAACGCATGAAGAATGGGTGGCCAACCAAAAGAAGAACCGTACAGTTGAGTCTTCTTCTAGCTCGTCAAGTCGTTGAGATTACAGAGGAGATAACTGAGCACGTGGTAGAGGCCGAGGACGAGGGTGAGGTCATGACATGCAAGGTCGTGACAACATCTTACCCCATCAAGATGGCACCATGACCCAAAGAGACAAGAGCATAGTGAACTGCTACAATTTTCAGAAGTTTGGGCACTATGCATCGGAGTGCCGTAGTAAGAAGCACGACGAGGAAGGTATCTGACAAGATTCCACCAATACGAGCTCATGCTAATGTTCGCCCAACATAAGAAGAACGTTGTAGTACGGAGAGACGAGGAGACAAGTGTCGAAGGCGAGAGCGACGTTGATCCCCAACGAGAATCGGTCAGGGTGAAGACCGACGTGGAGGAGCCAGACGACGTGAATTCGAGTCCGGAGCTCGAGCTGATGATGGCTGAGAAGAGGCTCAGTCCGGAGAAGATGGTCACTGAGACGGTCATGCTTATTAAGGACAAGGTTATTGCGAACCTCCTCGTAAATAGAGAGAAGAATGTCTATAACGACGTATGACACTTAGACAATGGTGCGAGAAACCACATGATGGAAAATCGAGCTAAGTTTCAAGAGCTTGATGAGAAGATCACGGAGAACGTGATGTTCAGCAATGAATCAATCGTCAAAATCAGAGGTCGAGGGTTGATCATGTTCTAGTGCAAGAACGGAGACCAATGCCTACTGACCCAGGTGTACTACATACCAAAGCTGAAGAGTAACATCATCAACCTTGGTCAGATGACGAAGTTCGGCAACACGGTGGTGATGGTCGGCTCATACCTGAAGATGTGGAACAGAAGTGACACCCTCCTGATGAAGGTGAAGATAACACTAAACAGGTTATACAAGATATCGTTGGAGACAAGACAACCCATATGCTTAATGGCATCTCTAGCAGACTCGGCTTGGTTGTGGCACGCACGACTTGGGCACGTAAACTTCCACGCGCTGAAGTTCATGGGAGAGAATAAGATGGCCTTTTGGGTACCGAAGATTGAAAACTCCAAACAGTTGTGTTAATGCTGCATAGTCGCGAAACAGGCAAGAGCGCCATTTTTCGTCAAGGCCAAGTTCCGAGCATAGCGACCCCTCCAGCTGGTGCACGCTGACCTCTCTGGTCCAATAACCCTAAAAACTCTAGCCTGAAGCAAGTATTTTATCTTACTTGTTGACCACTACAGCCGTTGGATGTAGGTTTATGCGCTCAAGGAGAAGAGTGGAGCATTTGAAGTCTTCAAGAAATTCAAAAGGCTCGTGGAGAACCAGACAGGACACATGTTAAAGATATTGAGAACCGACCGAGGTGGAGAGTTCAGATCCCATCAGTTTAGAGGGTTATGTGATAAAGAGGGAGTCGAACGCCATCTCATTGCCTCGTACACACCCCAACAAAACGGTGTGGTGGAGAGAAGAAACCGGACTATGATGGAAATAGCAAGGAGTTTGCTGAAGAGCATGCAAGTCTCGACGAGGTTCTAGGGAGAAGTAGAACGACATGCGGTGTACTTGCTAAACCGTCTACCGACAGAGGCACTTAGAGAATGCACCCCTTACCAAACATGGAAAGAGAAGAAACCTCATCTGGAGCATTTGAACGTGTTTGGATGCACCGCACATGTAAAGACTATGGGACCACACCTCAAGAAGCTCGATGATCAGAATCAGCCGTGGTGAAAAACCCGGTATGTCATGGATGGAGCAAGCACAGCGACACTCGTTTTCCCTTTATTCGCGAGTGTGTTGAAAAATGAGAGATCATAGTGGAGTTCGTCAGCTCCAGAACAATGAGCGGACACAGTCACTAAGCCTTAGCAAGAATCATGTTTGCGGAGATGCGATGTGTGCTTAGCATGAAGAACCTTGAGTCAAATCAAGCTTACAGGGGAGAATGTAATCAATAAGTCTTGACTTGTCAAAGCTTGGGTATCAAGTTTTGAATTAATATTCATTTTCATTACGTGCAATGTTTTTCTTGGCTGCCAAGCTACTAAGGGTAAGTTAGTAATTTTTTATTGTTGTTTACTTTAGCTTGAAGTATAAGTTTTCTCTTGATGTTTTCCTATAAATAGATTTTTATGCTATGCATGAATTACACCTCTTAAATTTTTGTAATCGTTTCCACATAGTCAAAAGAAATACTCTATCACTCTTAGTTAATATGATAAAGATATACATATATATATATATAGAGAGAGTATTTACCACTAGCAAACTTACCTTAGATACTCTCTCTCTCTCAAGTTTTACTTGATCTTCTCCCAAAGACCAATAACAGCAATGATGAAATAACATGCTTTTATACTTGTATGACGATACAAGAAAATAAGTTGTTTAAGTTTTGGTCGATGAAGTTCTTTAGAGTGAAGATTACAAATTCAAACTATTGATTGCGTGAAAGAATAGAAAAAGTCTCAACTGTATAAACCCTAGAGTTATATTCTCTTGTCTTCTTATCCCTTCCTATTCCTACCCGTGTTTAAGGTCGAATCCCTATATATTTGATCGCTTACATATCCTCGCTGAATCTCTCATAATTCGCCACAATTTTCTGTCGCACACTTTGATTCTCCCCTCTCCCCTATGCACCCTTTCTCCAATCTCTCCTGGTTCTTTCTCTTTCCCTCTCTATTTCTCTATACCGCCACGACGTTGTCATTTTGTCATTGCCATAGCGTCGCACTATCTGCGTCAAAATGTTCCGCAACGGAAAAACGTAAAAAATAGGCTTCTTCAATTGAAAGCAATTGCGGCGCAAAAACGTCGAGATACTACTAGATTTTTTCCTTGATTTAAATTGTAAACAATTGATCTTACATGCAAAATTTCAACCAATATATAAACACGGCATTCATTCTCTCACATGCAATTAATGTGAAATCATTCTTATTCAATAAGCAATTAGTTGTACTTTATTATGTTAATTGCGCATGCTGAGATTTGGTTTATACAAGTGACATATATAATATTACTATTTGAATACATATGATTTGAGATAATTTTTTCAAGCAAATGAAAAATATGATCATGTTCATAAGCTAGTAGTTAATTTCAATCAATAGTTCATTTGAGTTGACACGATACATCAGTGGATCACATTTCAACAGTGGATTGCATTTGACTTAAAAAAAAACAGTGTATTGCATTTCAGTATTAACATGGCCGTGAAACCGTGACAATGTACTAGTTAATATGTTCATATGACGATTGTTCTGCTTCATCCAATAGTACCTTTGTACCCTGACGATGTAGTAGTTAATAAGATCTAGTGGACAATGACATTAATTTCACAGAAAACGAAAAGATAAAAAAAACTAATATTCTAGACAAATTATTGTTCATTCGAGGAAGCAATTATTGATTCAGCAAATTAAATAATAACGCACCAATAAATGATAATAAAGAATATACATAAGGGTCCACCAAATCTTCAAAAGATCAAGATTAGAAAAGAATCCAAACCCCACACAAGGCGTTAAAAGAGTTTAAGAGTAAGTCGGCCCTAGAGAGAAGAAATGATTTAATCATTTTCATGATAAATTCGTCGCAAGGTCTAAGTGCAGTAGCCTAATCAGATTCAGAGCACAAACATCCACTGTTTGCAATTTGTGTAAAACTTTGCGCTGGCTGATGCAAGAGATGACGTAGACGAAAATTATAATTAACATTGGTGAGACTTGACCAGGCAATGACGTATAAGAAAATTAATCTATATGCATGATAAAATTTTGCTCTAACTTAAATTATTTAATACATAATCTGTGATTTTGTGTCTGATTGTGTAAAATGTTGCCCTCTTAGATTCTATCAAGTTTGCTATTTCTATATATCGTGCCAAAACTCTTCGACTCATACTGTAAACACGACACTATATCTTAGTATCTGTGCAGGTTAGGTTCGAATCAAATTTGCGGCAACGGTGAATATAGTTAAATATTTTTTGTATTTCAACTGACCACCAGTTTTACTGCCAAAATAATTTTAGTATACTATTTTATTTATTTTAATAATATATTTAATAAAAATAAATATATTTAGTGTCCAATTTAGTTTTGTAGTTGAAGTTCGAAATATTAAGCTTTAAAAACACAAGAAAGTAAAACCATAAATATACTCGACAGAAATAAAAACTAATAAAACCAGACGCTCATAAAACCTGAAGATTAGTTTTCCTTCCAAATGCAGTTTTGAAGATACACATTAGCAAGCTCCATTAAACTGGAACAATTTAAAGTCAAATCTAATATATAATAAGTCTTATTTGTACAGCTAATCCTTCAGAAATAAGTTTTTAGGTAGATCATTTACATTTTATATACTTCTCGTAGTATTAGAAATTTGGCATACTTATATTTTATTTTTGTCAAACTTCTGTTATTTTCGACAAAATCTCAAATTGGCGACCTGATCTTTTCATGGCTATAATTTTACTTATTATTGGCTCCGTTTGACATATATTTGTTTTTAAAATAAGGATTTCAGATTTATTGTTTGAAAAAACTGTTATTTTAAAAAAGAGATGTATTTGACAAACTTTTAATAATTGCTACTGTTAGTAAAATATGATTTAGTGTTTGGGTAACATAAATTTTTATATATGTAAATAAAAGTTATATATAATATAATTAATAATAATAAGATATTTTTTGATATTAAATTAAATATATCTACGTTAGTGACTATAGATTGCAAAAATTATGAGAAGATAATTAAAATAAAAAATTAATGTAAGGAAAAATTAAAGTATGAGAGAGAAAGAAAAAAAAAACTAAAATTCAATAATTACAACTGATAATTTTTGTTTTTTTAGTCAAAATTTATAAATTTACTTTTTGGCATTTAACAAAAACAATTTTACCAAACACTTAAATGTAATTTAGCTTAAAAAATAATTTAAAAGTAGCCTTAATAAATCTAGCTAAACATAGCTAATCTAAGGAAAAAATGCAGTATAAAAGAAAAAAAAACTAAAAAATAAAATTTTACGATTCTAAAAGTGTATAATTTTTAAGATTGTAGTTAAAAAAAATTAATCAATTTTTACTTTTAAAAAAAATAATTTTACCAAATACTTAAATAAAATTATGTTTAAAAAAATAAAATTAACCTTAATAAACTTAATCAAACACCATCGTTATTTTTTAAATTAAAAGTGATAAGGTCATGTGAGAAAATTCCCAAGTAGTACACTTACAATTCTGTTTGAAAATGGCAGTTGCATGTGATTTTGAGAAATTGCACATTGTGCCACTTTTACTAGCTCACTTTTCTAAAATCTACTAAAAATAATTTTTTTCCAAAATACTAGTGTAAAATACCAAATGCCCTTAAAAATTGTGGGGGAAGAAACGGCTTTTTCAAAAGATCGCCGTATTGAGCCCATGAGGCCCAATACGCGAACTACTGAAGTCTCACCCAAGGATTAAATTACCAATACCGATACCGCTACCAAGATTCTGATTTTTAGAGATAACCGCATATCGACATGTATACCGATGAGTATTTTATAAAAAGATTCTTACCGACTACCGATTATACCGACAAATTATCGAAGGTATACCGAATACCGACATATATACCGACAAATATCACATAAAATATATATTTATAAAATCCAAAATATACACATATCCAAAATCTAAATTTCTAAATTCAAATTCAGTATCAAAATTCGCAATTTCATATTTTATGGTCACAATTTTATATTCAAATTCAATATCAAAATTCACAATTCCATATTTCAAAATTATAATCTTATATTTTAAATTCAAATTCACTATTAAAATTCACAATTTCATATTTCATATTTCATAATCATAATTTTATATTTTAAATTCAAATAAGATACAAAATTAACAATTATATATTTCAAAATCACAACCTTATATTATAAATTCAATATCAAAATTCACAATTTCATTATCACTTAACAACTTTATACTATAAATTTAAAATTAAAAAACTCTATTCCAAAATCCATAATCAAATTCAAATCCATAATCCATAATCAAGTTCACAACTTTATATTATAAATTCAAAATCAATTATCAATTAACAATCTTATATATAAAATCAAAAATCACAATTCCATAATTCATAATTAATTTCTAATCAACAATACATTATCAAATTCACAACTTTATATTATAAATTTAAAATCAATTACCAATTAAGAATCTTATATTCAAAATCAAAAATTACAATTACATAATTTAATTTTATTCACAATGTATAATCAACTTCACAACTTTATATTATAAATTCAAAATCAATTATTAATTAAGAATCTTATATTAAAAATCAAAAATCACAATTCTGTAATAAAATTATAATCCATAATCAAAATTACAAAAACAAAATTAAGTTTATAACCACTATCGTCGGTAAGTATAAAAAATGCACTGTGGTGATCGGTAAAAATCGGTAATTTGGCGATAATTTGGATTTTATAACTAATCAAATTAGCTCGGTAAAAATCGGTAAATTGGCGATATTTTGGATCGGTATTATAACTTGAACGGTAACTTTCGGTTTTTTACCGAGAAGTTGATTTTTGCGATATACCGGCGGTATACCAGTGGTAACTGTCGGTATTTTAAACCTTGGTCTCACCACGATCAAGACCTATTTCAGACTGAACGATTTATTGGGCTCGGCCCAATAAATATTTTTTTCTTTATCAAAGATTTGTTAATCTTACGAATAATCGATCTAATGAATCAACGAAGTAACGCAGCAACAATGGATCCCGTGATATGCCGAAGATCGATGATCTAACCCTAAAGATTCGGATCGTTGACGAATACTAAAGTAATTCAAATATAACGGATAGACGGCGTGGCACCCGAAGAGAAAATCAATGATGATATCGGCCAGCACAATCCTTCGTGATTTTAGCCTCGTCTTCAGCTATAAATACATTCCTTCAGAGAGAATTCGGATCTCTTCTTTTCGATTATTTTTTGCTGACATAAAATATTGTTCTCTGAACTCTCATTCAGTTCGGTATAATCATGATAATACCGATCTCGGCTTGTAATCTCTTCAATTGTCAATAAAGTTGTGATTACGGTTTTCTGATTCTTTTACAACTATTATTCGGCTCGTACTACCTACAACGTCTTCTTGAACCCAATTATAAATTAAAACTTTATTAAATCCCATTTATTTAAAGTTATTGTCGATTCTAGCATCAACAAAAACAATTCTTCCTTCCATTTTAATCCTCTTTGAATTTTGACCGGTTATATTTCAAAAATAAAAATAAAAATAAAAAATAAACCTCAAAACACCCACATTTCTCACTCTCTCTTCTCTTTCTTCACCCTCACTAAAGTTGCTCTCTCTTTCTCATGGTCTCCATCTCCCCGAACCTATCTCTCCGACCAGAAAAGTCTGACGAACCCGCTAGCTCCGTCTCGTTGTCTCTCTTTGTCGCTCTGTTACTCGCTCGTTGGTGGCACACTCAGGTTTGGTTGGGATTGGATCTCGGATTTATGGTTTATTTGGGACACGCAATTTTGATTGTGTTGTATGTTTATCTCTATTTGTTTTCTGGTCTTTTTATGTCGCGAAGAGTGATTGTATCGTCCTATTTGTTTCCTTTGAGCTAGTTCTTCAATTTTTTGGGTTTTAGGGTGATTTTAATGACTCCTATTTTTTTGCTTTTTTGTCTCGTCTTCTTATGTCTCTGGTTGATTTTAATGTAGCCTAAATTTCTTATGGTTTTTTGTTTTGAATTTCGCCGGAGTAATGATTTTTGTTTCCTCGGTTTTTTTTTGTGTTTGTGTTCTTTGCAAACCAAAGAGATACAATTTGCGTGTGTGTGTTTATGTATGAGTTTGAGTTCTCAAGTCAAGTTTATGGATTTTGGATGGTTTGAATTAGTCGTAGTTTTTTTTTCTTAACTTTTTTTTTCTTATAACCACATGAGATTTACAGTCCATTTGTTGTATCCTCAAGTATGTTTTTGTGTTGTTAATTTTATGATTTTTGTGTTCTGTTTATTGTAAACTTTTGTTTTTGTTGTGTTCTTTGTTTCTCATTTCCTTAGAACCATATGTTTAATGTAGCATTCGTCGATTGTTACTATAAAGTGAGTATATGATAACGTAAGTATGATAGAGTGAGTATATGATGAGAACATGTTCCCTTGTTCTGTGAACAGTTAAGAACACTGAGAGGCGGTCACAGGACGAGAGTTGGGTCAATGGCTTGGAACAGCCACACATCCTCTCGGCGGGAGACTCGAGATATGCGGCAACATAGTCGACACCTACGCGGACCACACTCTCGAGATTTGCGGCCTTGAGTGGTCTCCCTCGGGATGACACTTGGCGAGCGGCGAGAACGACAATCTCGTCCTCTTGTGGGACCGCTCAGGATCGAGAGTGAAATTTGATTGGTGAGTGCGAAAGCTGGAGGACCACCGAGCTGCGACGAGGGCTACGGGCTCACCTGGAATAAGGGCGAGAGAGAGTTGCTTATTTTGCAAGGCTGCGACGATAATAGGCTCATTCTTTGAAAGTATCAAGTGAATGTTTTCATTCCCATCTCAAGTTTTGGCTGTTTTGAGATGATAGTTTTGATTAGTGCTTTACGTTAAGAGAAAGTTGTACAAAAATGCTAGTATAGTACATATTATTATTTGTTGTACACATAAACTAAGTTCTATGGCATAAATTTTTCTTTGATTCTTCTTTGGCCATGAAATTATCAAATTCTCTTTGAAGGTGCGCTCAACGTAGACTCGTGCAATCTACAATGCAGTCTACATTAGACTTATGCAATTTACAATATACGTTATTGCAGACTGTAATTTATAGTAAGTTATCGATTGTAAACAAAGGAAATCTACAATAACGTCTGCAGTAGACTCGTGAAGTCCACAGTAGACATCATTGTAGACTATAATTTCTAATAAAGAGGAACAATATAATTGGTTGTAAACTTGGTAGTCTACAATACAGTTTATAATAGACGGATGAAGTCTACGACATATGTCATTGTAGACTGTAATCGGTTGTAAACAAGGAAGGTTACATGATTTAACAAAAAAATGTGTACCTTCGAATTGGGTATCCATAATCAATATTACATTAGCCATCAACGTATACAATTTGGTCTATAATATTATCTACATTAAACACCAACGTCTACAATGAAATCTACAACAACCTTTACATAACTTTCTACACAAATGTCTACAATATTGTCTACAATAACGTCTACTCTGTTGTCTACATTGAATATCAACATTGTAGATAACATTCTAGACTCTGTTACAAATTTGTAGACAACATTATAGACTCTGTTACAGATTTGTAGACAACATTGTAGATACGGTTACATATTTTCAAGTTTGGATAAAGAGTAAAAGATAACGGGAAAAACCTAAACTCGTCTTTAATAGATATTCTGCGCGGAGTTGGATGCGAGATGGCGCGGCAGCATTGTCGGAGATGGAGCGGAGCTGTGTCGGCGACGTTCAGAGATGGAACGGAGTTGTGTCGACGACGTCGAAGATGGAGCAGAGCTGCGTCGGCGTCGTCAGAGATGGAGCGGAGCTGCGTCAGCGTCGTCGGAGATGGAGTTACCAAGAAATGTTGTAAAAAGAGAGATGACTTACAACAATCTCCTTGATTTTTGATGGGATTCACGGCGCCTCTCTCCCTCCGGTCAACGCTCGCCGGAAGCGACGACGAGTTGTTATTACTGTTACTATCACTTCTGTTGTTGTTGTTATTGATCTGGAAGAATGATGACAACGATGATATTGACGTGGTGGCGGTGGAGGGGAGCGAGGCGGTTGAACTATCGGAGTTGGTGTGGTCAGCAAAAGCATTGGGACTGATAGTGAAAGAAGCGTTCTTCCTCATGTTGAAGCTTTAAATGGACTCCACGTTCTCCTTGACCACTCCCAGCCTCACTCGATTCTCCCACTCGTCGCCGTACACACGCCCGTACTTCTCCATCCACCGCTCCTGCTCTTTCTCCACGTCTTCCATCGCCGCCGCCGCTAGTATTAGTATCACTATCGATGACCCCGTCATCATCACAAATGTTCTTCAATTCTCTACAAATATTGATAATAATATGTTTATCATAATTATCATAGAAATCAGAGTTTCGTCAGAGACAAAGAAGTACTAACGAAGTTTCGTCGGAGACAACTAGTAACAGCGGAACTTCATCGGAGATAAACTATTAGCAGTGGAGTTCCGTCGGAGACAAATGACTAGCAGCGACCTTCGTCGGAGATAGACCGGAGCTGGGCGTCGGAGATGAAACCTGAAAAAGAATGATTTTTGGTTGAGTGTTGAAGAAGGTGAGTTTTGGTTGAGTGTTGAAGAACAAAATGCGAAAAGAGAAGAGAGAGAATGTAGGAGAGAAAGTGTTGAGTGTTTCAGCTTCATGTAACATTTGTCGCATTTCTTCTCAGACCTCTACAGGACACTTTTCACATCGTTTTACGTTATTCTTCGGATCGTTTCCGCTAAGATGCAACTTCATACGAGTGATACCTACATCTCTTGTCGTTAAGCTACAATATTTGCATGTAAAGTGATTGTTACTTTCGAACGCCTTCATCTCCCATCTGTAATCGTTAATAAACAAAATTCTCAAATCCGTAACTCAAAATATTACGAAACAATTCTACTCTTCTTAAATTTAAATTCCAAACTGATTCTATTTCACACATATTTTTTTAGAAAAAATCATAGTCAACGACTTCTTTCTATACAACCTAATATAATAATTTCCGACATACAATTCAAATTTTCAAATCCGTAAGTCAAAATATTCTGAAAAAATTTCATTCTTCTTAAATTTCAATTCCAAACAGATTCTACGTCACACATATTTTTCAGAAAAAATTATAATCAATGACTTCTTTCTAAACAAATTAAAACAACAATTCTTGACACACAAGTCAAATTCTCAAATCCGTAAGTCTTAAAATTCTGAAAAAATTCCAATCTTCTTAAATTACGATTCCAAAGAGATTCTATTTCACATATATTTTTTAGAACATATTATAATCAATGAGCTCAATAACAATATTACTTAACGAATTATCGAACTATAAATCAAACTACCGAATTCACTGCATATTTCAAATTTTTGATCTCAATAAAATTTGAAAAAATTCTAGTCCTCTTAAAATTCAGTTTCAAACCTATTTCATTTCACCCATATTTTCGACTAAAATTTATAATCAACGAGTTTAAGAACAATCTTATGAGTCTATCTAAAGAAATATCGATTTATAACTATAATTATCGAAATCACTTAATCTTTCATAATTCGGATCTAAAAAAAATCCAAAAAATTACATAACATTCAGAACCACAATCCTAACACAATCTATTTCTAACATAATTGCTAAAAAAAAATAAAAATCATCACGAAATTCATGTTCCTATCTCACAGATCTAAAAAACGGCCATTACCTCGAATTCCCTCGGTCAACGACGACCTCCGGCGGCGTATTGCTATTTTTGCATAGATCCGACCGGCAACGAGGCCGCTAGCGGCTATTCGGCTGCGAATTCGTCGGTGTAGTTGTGGTCAACCTCTACTCCCAGCGGCCACCGAAACAAAACGAAAGAGAAAACCTGTAGGGTTTTCTTCGTCCAAATGTTGTTTTTATACTATGAACAAATGACATTTATGGGAAAACGACAACCGATTTCCCTCGGTCAAAACGACGAAATCCACCGGCCAAGGACGACGAAACTTTTATATGTGTATTTTTTGGCCGGCGAACGACGAATATGGGCAATCCCATCGGAATCCGACGAAAACCGGCGGCCATTTTTTCGTTGCTTAAAAGTAGGGGCTGTTTGTAAGTTTTTCTTTTTTAAAGGGCAAAAAGTCTTTTCAAGTGAAAAAAATTAATATTTTGAAAAAAAAAAATTTTGGATGGATTTTAGGAAAATGGAATAATTTAGTGGCACATTTAATATTTCTCTATGATTTTTGCATACCGCAATTATGAATAAACCTAATGTAATGGTCAATAAAATAGTATAAAGTGGAAAGCCTGAGATCCGGTCGATGTCATTTTCTAAATAAATAAATGAGCAATTATTTTAAAACTTTGGTAGTTCAGTTGTTCTGTTTTTGTTTAACGTAGCACAAATGCACAATAGATATAAAAAAAAAAAAATTAAAGCTACGCCCCAAATCGTATTCTTTTTATGTCATAGTTTTAAATCTTCTCAATTCAAAATTCATATAATAATATGGTTTCCCTACGTGAAAAAAATATAGTAATTAGTGAATATGTGAATCATGAAAGTAATGCCAAAATTCGAATAATAGTTTTTTTGCATGAAATTCGAATAATAGTTAAAGGTATATGTATGCTATAAGTATATGAGATACATATCAGAAAATTAAAATATATACATGTGGAAATATGTATTAAAATTACGAAAGAAACGTGAAATATAATATTGTCTTATGATTTCTCTTTGCAAGAATTATTAAGGAAAATATAATTAATTAGGAAAGATGTATGTAGATATTTATGAAAGTTATGTAAAATTCAAATAATTGATTTTGCTTTACCTATGAGTTAGTAAGAATAAATGTATTAATTAGAAGATGAATTATGAAAGAAACAGTAAATTTATGGTTAGGAGAAATGCTTACATATGCGAGAATTATTGAGAAAAAATAAATATAATATGCGAAAATAGTAACTAGTAATCTAGTGCTCGATAAAAAACATTTAAAGAGAAAAAGGCAAGTAGGGTGATGGAAGATAATGCTTATCTGCTTGTTTTCCTCTTTTTGTGGACAGATGAACGTGCTTCAGACAGAACTTTGTATTTTAATAAGGGGAAGATTGAGAGCAAAAACATAAAAATAAAATAAAAAACATAAATAGAAGAGAAGAAACACGTGAAACTCGCCGGACGGGGGTGTATAAATAATGATCCCCAAATCTAGCATTTGTGTATCCCACATAACAATTAAGAAAACAAAGAAGGAAAAAGACCGGTGTTCAACAATATGAGACTTATTCACGAGTTGTCTTCGCTAGCATCACAAGCAAGTGTTGCTAGTTATACTGTTAGTTTTCAAAGGCCTTCCTTACGTCAAAACTCATTGCCCATGTTCAAACACAAAAATAGTACGTACTGCCCAGTTCAGTGCATTGCAAGCCCTCCTAAAGTAACTTCTGATGAAAAAACTATTGTCCGGCGAAATGCAAATTACCAAGCGCCATTTTGGCCTGCTGAGTACATGCACTCACTTACAAGTGACTATTCGGTATGCTTTTTCTTTTTATAATTCTTTATTATATCAAATCACCGTAAGGACATACATGCACGAAGATAAATAAAAATATACTGTACAAATACGTATATGTAAACTAGTGCATATCATATAGAAAAATTGTGCGCATTTCATTGTAATCTACATTTGTTAGACCTCTGATCATAAAGGGGGAATACAAACGTACGTAAGTACCCATATTGTTGTTCAAAATACATAAAAAAAAATATTGAATAATTTCCTAGCTATCCGTAAATTAATATTATTTTATAATTAACCGGTGATAATGAAATAATACGAAAATATGTGCATTCATTTAACAAAAAAATTGGCTCTATAGTCTTATAAAACGTTTCCACTTTGCATACACCCAAAGTTTCGTTAATAGATTGAAAATACTCAAGACAAATTCGTTTACACATTGTTAACAGTCCAAAATACCATTAATTCGTTTACATATTGAAAACATGAATTAAGAGTATTTTGGACTGTTTACGACGTGTAAACGAATTTGTCTGGTTATTTTCAATCTATTAACGAAAATTTTGATATATCCAAATTACACATAGTTTACAAGGCTATACATCAAAATTACCCATAGTATAATCATAATATAATGTAGAAAAACTAAAGAACTTAAGTGTAGTAAACTAAAAAGAGGCTGTACTGAATTTGCGGTACTAAAAAGATTACTAGCAAAAGTTTAAGAGTACTAAAATGAAACAAAAGTTATAGGGAATCTAATTCGTAAATTTTCAAGATAAAAAAAATAAATTTAACTAAAAAAAGTATTAAAAAAATTGAGAGGCGCTTAAGCCTTTGCTAAGCTTTAATCGGATCTGTCCCTGATAACAGTCAAAAATCAAAATTCAAGAACCTTAAGAGGTTTGAGTACATGATTTGAAATTCATTCCTAGCATGGTGTTCAATTGCAGGGAGATAAACATTCGGGTATAATCGAAGATCTAAAACAAGAGGTCAGAACGATGCTTAGGCAGCTGGAAGCTGATCCTTTAGCTCATCTGGAACATATTGATATACTGCAAAGACTTGGAGTTTCTTATCACTTTGAAAATGAAATAAATAGTGCATTGCAAGTGATACAAAAAATTGGTAATGACAAGTGGAAGAGAAACAATTTGCATGCCACTGCTCTTGAATTTAGACTTCGACGACAACATGGGTTCACAGTGCCCCAAGGTATGGATTGATTTACTTATCTTCATATGTACATATTTTTCTAAAGACATTCATAAATAGAGCATAAGAAGCCATATTTTATGGCATCATTTTGATTAGTTACAGTGTTTTTGTGTGGTTTGATACTATTTTTAGAAATATTTCACAACTAAACAGTCATTATGCTTAAAATTTTCCTTTACAAAAAAAGTCGGCAATATCACACATCAGACTTTGTTTAAAAAAATGTACTATCTTGTATGCGTTTTTCACTACACCAAATAATCAGTGTACTATAAAAGCATAACTATTTGTTGAAATATAGGACAAATTATTAACTAAAAGAACAAAAGTCACTAAAACTGTGTTATATACATTATATACACACACACACTATATAAATAGCTCTGGTTTATATTCTTAGTAGAATACCAAAATAGTCAAGCTTTTCAGTTTAAGTAATAGAATAAAGTTTAACACCAAGGTGTTACAAAATGATTGACAACTGCTGCTTGCATATATTTATAGGATAACTATTTTAATAATTTAGATAAATGTTAACTATTTTATATCAATCAAATAATTTCAGTTAGCACTTTAAACCGTAGAAGATTCTAAAAAAAGACTTCGACTAAATGTGAAATAAAATCATTACTTAGGCCACCTTTTATGCGCTTTGATCCCCTTTTGTAAGATAGAAGGGAATCGTATTAACAAAACGAGATAGTATATGGAACTTATCATAATAGTGTTCTGTTAAAAAAATTGACAAGCTTCTTTGATATAGTCTTTGGTTGAGCAAAGTAATATTAGTTTAGTTTTTTTAATTTATTATTATTATAATTGATAATAATATTTTGTAAAAATGGAAATATTAAAATACTAGTAACATCACATCTAACTTCACATTAAATATTCGTAGTTCATTTTAAGAAAATTCCGATGTCTAGGCCATCACATTAGATAGATAGTTTATTAAATTTAACTATATATTTTAAACAACATATATTAATATAAATTCAGAGAATGTGATTAACATGACAAACAATTATAGTTAGGTATAACAATCGTCTCGAGATATTAAACGACACAGATTAGCTAATTAATTATAACTTCTGGTTATGATTTTATCAGATGTCTTCAATGATTTCAAGGACTACGAAACTGGAGAGTTTATGGCTAGCTTGAGTGAAGACACTCATGGATTGTTGTCTTTATACGAAGCCTCATTCCTTTTGGTAGAAGGAGAGAACATTTTGGTGGAAGCGAGAGATTTCTCGAGGAGATTTCTGGAAGAGTACTTGAAAAACAAAGAGGGTGATGAGAATGATGACGAACTTGGTGTTCTTGTAGCTCACTCTTTGGAGGTTCCATTACACTGGAGAATGCTGAGATTTGAGGCGAGATGGTTTATTGATGTGTATGAGAGACAACAAGGCAGGCAAAAGGCTTTGGTTAATCTTGCTAAATTGGATTTCAACGTCCTCCAAGCCACATACCACGATGACCTTAAAGATGCTGCGAGGTAATAATTTTAATTGAAATTAACTTACTTTTTACATCCCTAAAAATTCTTGAAACAAAATAATAGTCATTGAGTATTAAAATTAAGAAATCGCTAACGACATGTTTGTCTTTAACTTTTAAGACGTACTCTGATTTTTTTTTAATTACTTTTAGTTTCTATGGTAAAGAATTTTGTTTTGAAGTTGCCTATCGTTACTGTTTCGTTTGCATGACAAATAGTACGATCGATCATTATTTAATTAGCCTAGCCACTCTTGCTACATGGAAACAAGGTCACTGCAAAGCTGTTAACTTTTAGTCATATCAAAGCCCACTAATTTTCCTTTTCGATAAATTTTAATAACAATTATTAGCCAATTACTCAACTTTTGGCTCCCCACTATAGGAATAAAATATAATATCTGTGTGTCGTATCAGCAAATCATAACAAAGAAAGGAAATAATTAAGCAAAGTGATAATACATCGTCATCATCAATCAATCAATCAATGAACGATCACGTGAGTTTGGTGAAATCAGTTGGTGGAAGAGCACCGGGCTCGGGCCGAATTTGGAGTTCGCGAGAGACAGGCTCATGGTGAACTTCTTGTGGGCAGTCGGAATCACCTACGAACCGGAGTACGCGTATTGCCGTAGGATCGTCACCAGAGTTCTCTCTCTCATAACCACCATCGACGACGTCTATGACGTGTACGCCACGCTGGATGAACTGGAGCGCTTCACAGACGCCGTCGATAGGTCCACTATCCATGCTTTTACAAAATCTCTTATATATTGACGGAGAGATAAACAATTTACACTGATATACCTTACTTTCGTTGGAAACCCTAGATGGGACACGAAAGCGATGGATGACCTACCGGAATACATGCAGATCTGTTTTTTCGCTCTCCATAACTCCATCAACGAGATAGCCTTCAACTCGCTCTTGGAACAACGAGCCAACATCATCAAGTACCTCAAAAAAGGGGTAATTAATTCATCAGTAAGCTTACTTAGAGTGATCTGATTATTTGTGTATTGATATTGTTAGTATGATTATGGTTTTAGTGGGCGGATCTGTGTAAAGCGTATCGGACAGAGGCGAGGTGGTATTACAGTGGATATTCGCCGACGTTGCATGAGTATATAGAGAACGCGTGGTTTTCGATATCGGCGCCGATTGTGCTGATTCACACTTACTTTCTTGTTACCAAACAAGTCACCCAAGACGCTTTGGATTTCTTGGAAACCTATCCCAGCATTGTCCGTCAGTCTTCGCTTCTTCTGCGACTCTCTGATGATCTTGGAACTTCCACGGTCAGCTTTATAATTTTACATTTACTTTTTCTGAAGATTTGTTTTAAAAATAAGTATTGCCTTATCTTACTATAGCCTTGATTACTGACAGCTTGTTTAGCATACCTATGCATCTAAAATAATTATTGAATGAATTGTTTGAAATATCTTCACTCAATTTTAATATTAGTTTATTATATAAATGTGAAAATATATTCTGGAGCAATTATGTAAATTTATTAGCCCTACTTGTATGTTTGATCTTGAGCAATTTATGAAGTACTAAATACATACACAAATTTTTTAACGTAATGGTGTAAACATATTTATGACATTAGTAAGTTTAATATTTAGTAGAGAGTGGCTACCTTTTACTTTCAACATGTCACTAGTTGAATTTTTAATATCATAACTTATTCGTGATTACTTAATAACGTTTGTTGTCCACTGTACTACTATATCTTTTATATGTTTATTTTTCAATGTACTTTTATATCAATTTAGGTATCTAAATAAGAATGTGTTGACTAAGGTAACGATTTAATAAAATAATTAGATAAAAGTTCTAGATATATAACATAAAATTTCCACTCGTATTAGTATACCACTACCTAATTCTGTTTTTTATTCCTAAAAGTAAGATCTGTTTTTAATGATATCTATGAAATACATATATGAACAAATTATTATAACTTCTAATTTTTTTTGGAGCTATTTAGTCCTTATTTTAAATACATAAACAAAACTTAGTATGATTTATTATGAACATACCTAAAGAAAAAAATCACTAATATCACCGTCATTGAATTATACCCTGATATCAAATTGCAACAGGATGAGAAAGAAAGAGGCGACGTGCCAAAATCAATCCACTGCTACATGAACGAGAACCCTGACGCAACCGAAGAGGAAGCCCGTGAATACGTGAGGCACTTGATCAGCGAAGCTTGGAAGCAACTGAACGCCGATAGAGTTGACAAACACTCGCCGTTTTCAAAGCCCTTCATCGAAGCTGCGACGAACCTCGGAAGAACCGCTCAGTTCATGTACCGCTACGGCGATGGCTACGGCTATCAGCACCGCGAAACCACGGAGCGCGTTGTGTCCTTGTTCATCAACCCTATAGACTCGCCGCTTCAAGATATGAATTGATAATGGCCTCTATTGATTCTCGTGGTTTGCTAATTGTTTTGTACTGATGGGACTTGCGACGTTTGATGATGGTGTGATTTGCATTTTGCTTTCGTTTTTTATCTGTGTTTTCTCGAATAATAATCATGACGTTATTGATCGTGCGTCTTAGATTTAATTCGTGCATGTTTTTATATTTTAAGACGCGTCTTGTATTATGTCGGATTGGGTTGAATTGGTTTGTAACTTGTATTAGTATGTACAAGTAATAAATATAGCGCGGTTATCATCAAATTGCTTTGTTCTGTCATATTATCTCTTATGCCTGGGAATACTGAGGTGCTTGTTGAGTTTTTTGGAAGAAAATGTATTTTATTATTTTTTTCTTCTTCAATATTATGGGTTTTCAGGATTTCGAACTGATCTCCTCCAAGCGAGTTTAATATATGATATTTCAATAAAGCACTTAAAGATTTTTTTTCAATAAAGTACGTGATATACAGCAGGATTTTAGGGAGCTTTTTCTCCTTTGAATATTTGTTTCGTTTATATCCAAAAATCTTGGCAGCGTAGTTAAATATTGGTAGAGAGAATTTTAGGGAGATAGTAATGATCGTATACGTTGGGGTGTTTGGCTGGTAAATTTTTCTGCTCACTACTCCACTGTTCAGTTCGGCATTTTTTCCGTTTGCCAGTTGTGTCTTCCGGGTAAAAAAAGTTTCTCTCTCTTCGAAAGAAGTATATATACTCTTTGTTGCCTTTTTGCTAGGGTTAAGCATTAACTCTCCCATCGCCGTCTCAAAGTGTTCTCAGTCATTCTCGATGCTGGTTCATTTGTAAGGATTAATTTTTAGAAGGTTAAACTATTTTGTAAGTGCTTTTATATTTTTACTTCAGTATTAAAGACAAAATATATAACTCCATAGGTGTTAAGGTGAATTAGTGAGTGTGGCTCACTCCTAGGAGGAGCTCTAGGTAATTTAGGTAAGTTTACTTCGGAAAGAAAGTGTTAAGTTTAGGAATTGAAAATTCGCTTGTAAAACCTTTATATCTTAATTGTTCTATTCTTATAGTAAACTTTTCACCGGGATAGTTTGTCCCCCCAGATGTAGGCAGTTGCCGAACTGGGTTACGAACGTTGTGTGTTCATTATCTTATATTGCGTTGTCTAGTGTGCTTCAGTTTACGTTGTAAACATACTAAGTAACATCCTAGATAAGTTCATAAACAGAGTATTCACGTTTTCAATTTGTATCTGTTGCGAAAAACGCGCGTGCAAGTGCACGTGTCAAACAAGTAATATAGATAGTAAGTACGGTTCATTCCCACGAGAATTTATTATTAAATGTAATTCTAATTTTACTATAATCTGAATCTAGAGAGAATGAAAGTGAAAATTGTGATTTCTGAATTACTAAGCAATTTATTTAAAACGTTTAAATGATGAATGTGTGGAATAAGGGTGAGGTTTCACTTCTTTATTCTTCTGTTACAAAACTTATTTGACTTCAAGTTTAATTTACTACTTCGTCTGCAGTATTCGTGTTCACATATTAAAATTGCTAACCCTCGCTAGAGTGATATTAATAACCTAAATCAAAATTATTTTTGTCATTAGAACAGTATCGGATGCGACATAGTCGTATCCAAAAATGTTATAGGACTATCGGATGCGACTATGTCACATTCAAAAGTTACAAAAATTTCCCCCCTTCTAGATTGCTTATCTAACGTGAATCTTTTTTCCAGAGCATTAGATGTGACAAAGTCGCATCCGAAAGTTACAAAAATTTGACGGGCCAAATTTCCCCCCTTTTGGATTGCTTTATCTGATGTGAAAATTAAAATTTTTATTTTTCAACATTCAGATGTGACTTTGTCGCATCCGTATGGTATCATTGAATGCGACATTGTTGCATCTAATTGTTAGGGTTTAGGTATTTTAAAGCTCGCCTCATTTCCTCCTCATTTCGACTCAAACACTAAAATTCTCAAATTTCACTCTCAATAAATCTTCCCTCTGCCCTCCCTCCGGCCCAACATCCGCCCTCCTTCTGGCCCCTCCTCCCTCCACCCCTCCCCCCTCTACCCCTCTCTCCTCCCTCCCCTCCGCCCCTGCCCCCTCCTCCCTTCGCCCCTCCTTCCTCTTCCCCTCCATCCTTCCTCCGCCCTTCCCTCCTCCCTCCTCCCTCCGCCTCTCCTCCCCTCCCTCCCTCCGCCCCTCCCTCCTCTCTTCACCCGACCTACGCCTGACCTCTCTCCATCGCCGCCCTGCCGAAGTCCGCCAACTTTGCAACATTGTCGAGCTTGACGTTGCAGTGCACCAGCCCTCCAGTGCCAACGCCACGCACCGCGTCACCCGCCCGCCTTCCGTCGAGGAGCCTGCCCTTCGCCGCATACTCCAGGAACACGTTCAGAAGCCTTGCACGCTGCCTCGCCACCCTGCCATTCTTCTTCGTCGCCTGTGACTCCGAAGCGGCCATGCGCTGCTAAGGTATAGTTTCTTTTTAAATTTATTTATTTTTGTATTAAAAAAATGAAATTTGGTAGAGTTTTGAACGTTCTTGCATTTAGGTGTTCAAGTATTTGACTTCGCTGGAAGTTGTGAATTCCGTGGATGTTAAATTGGGATACTCAATATCGTGTGTAAGTTTTGCAACCTTCTCGTTACGCATTTCAGTCATTGAATGGTTTGGTGGTTTAAAATTAATATATTTCAGGTTGCAAATATAATTTCACAGCGCCGGTTCTTTGGTTTGTCAATCGTCGTCTTCCGTCCATTGCAGCCCTTCTCCCCGCTCGTAGCCGTCGTCTCTGATCCGAACATCGTTCAACTTAATTCAGCCCAGACCATACACAATGTAAATAATTTTTTGTTAATTTACTTAGTTTTATTTGAAATGTGTTCAATATGTTGAATTTGCGATATGTGTTTACGTAGTTAATTAAAATAGTTAAATATGTTTAGTTAATTAAAATAAATTTGTTTTTTAGAATTTTTAAATATGTTTTAGTGAAATGAATATTTTGGTTAGAATTATATTAATATGTTCAATAAATTTGTTGAAAGTATTGAAAATGTTTAGTTTATTAAAATTTGTAAATATGTTTAGCAAATTGAACTTGTGTAATAAGTTTAGTTTAGTTAGGTATTGAAATCGTTAAATATGTTTAGTAAATTGAAATGATTGAACATGATTAATTTTTTAGAATTTTAAATATGTTTAGTTAATTAAAATTTATGAATATGTTTGGTTTGGAATTGTATGAATATGTGTAGTTAATTGAAATTGTTTGGTTTGGAATTTTATAAATATGTGTAGTTAATTGAAATTGTTTGGTTTGGACAGCGACGCGATTGAGAGACCGGAATAGGTCCTTCGATCCTGGTAAATTCTATACATATTGTTAGAGCATGTACGAGAGCTCGTCTAATTCATCATCCCACAAAAAACAAGAGTCGCAGGCCATATAGATGAGACGTCAAATGAAGAAGATGCAATGCCAACTCGATGCAATGAACAAAAATCCGACTCCGAACCAGCTGCCTCCCATGCAAGAGCAACAATTCACGCCCCGCCAACTGCAAGACGTGACGATTTCATTTTCTTTATGTTAAAATTAAATCTATGTTTAATTTATGTTTATTTATGTTGATTTACGATTTCATTAATTTTTAATTTTTTTTTATTTTTATTGGTTTGTGATTTAATTCATTTAATTTTTACTAAAATATTTTAACTTTTCGAAATGCCTCTCCCGCCAAGGCATCAGATGCGTCGTATTCGTATCCAAGGCTGAGCAAATAATTTTTTGTGCTAATTTTTTTCGCGGGTACATTTCTGGATACAACTAGTCGCATCGAATACTTTTTGCACGCAGACTTTTGGATGCGACAATGTCGCATCTGAATGTCATTTACCACCAATTTTTACGTTTTGTTTTTGTCAAATTTGGAAGCGTGTAGTCGCATCTCGCGTCTGATGTTTGAGAGTTCCGGATGCGACTTGTCGCATCCAATATTTAGCTACGACTATGTGGATGCGACTTAGTCGCATCCAAAAGTCAATTTTGATGCGACTTTTAGGCTTCGGAACATCGCATCTAAATGCTATTCTTGTACTAGTGTTGGAGCCTTCAACCTGGAGATCACCCTATATAACTTGCACACATTATCAAGTGTGTCTTTGTCAATAAATTCATGTGGTTGTCGCATGTAAACATCCTCATTTAATATTCTTTTAAGGAAAACTTTGTTTACATCCAACTCAATGATTGACTAGCGATTGAAGACAACAAGAGTGAGCACATCTCGAATTGTTCACGGCTTAACGACTAGACTGAAAGTCTCAGTGAAGTCAACACCATGTGTTTGAGAAAAGCCTAGAGCCACCAGACAAACCTTAAACGCTGAACAACACCTTGTTAGTATAAGTTTATTGACTATTTTCATTAAGTCAAAATTCATTGTGTCCAAGATGTTATCCAAAATGTTTCAGACATGTTCAGAAGACATCTCCAATTGGGGTACGGTTCCATGTCTGCCTGGCACTTTTTGTACTGTGTATTATTTATTTATTGCAACCCAGTTGTCTACCATTTGGCCAGCTGTGTCGAATTCAAATATGAGAACAACCACTTTTGTCTTGTTTCATATAAAAGGAAGTATACACTTCTTCCTTAGGGTTAACACTTCCTGCGCCAAATACTCACATCAACATTGGAGTGTTCAACCTGTGTTTCAACCATTTAAGGGCTGTGTAAAGGTTTTGCTGCTTGAAGGAGAACAAAACTTGTCAGCGCTTTTATGTTGTATCTTTCCTTCTAATGTTTTATCGTAAACAATGTGTGTGTTATGAAAGTGAGGAGAGCTCACTCCTAAGGAGAGCGTAGGTTCAAAATAAACACATGTGGGTGTTTGAGGTGCAAACGTTGAGCGAGACTCATACTTAGGGGGGCCTTAGATCGAGTGATACTTCGGAAAAAAGGTGTTAGGTTTAGAAATTGAAGATTCGCTTGAAAATCCTTTGTAACTTTGATGTTCAGTTCATATAGTATGCTCTTTCACCGGGATGGATACTCCCAAGATGTATTCAGTTGCCGAACTGAGTAAACAACTCTCCGTGTCGGTTATTTTATTGTCGATATTACTATTTTGTTCAATGTCTCAACACATGTCACTAACATCTTAAGAAACATTATAAACAGTCAATATATAACTTTCACACCTGAAGAGGCATATTTAACTTTCTAGAGCCACCGATTTCCAATCATGCTCTGACCACGACGAGGAGACACAAGAGACTAGGTATGATTCTCGGCCAAAGCATGAAATTCTTGAAAATGAATTTACACTGTTTCACTATAGGTCCTTCGTCAGGAGGAATATCCATCCTGGTATAAGATTATACTTTAGATCGAACAAGCAGTGAGTTACAAGGGTATTACAAAGGAATCTCAACTTCCTAACCTAACTCTCTCTTTCCAAATATATAAATTAACCTTAAACTTCTTCTAAGTGTGAGCTTCACTCACCTTTCAGTTAATGTTCGTCTAGAAAAAACTTAGTACAATCATAAATACACTTACAATTTTGCTCTTTGTCATAGAGCTAAAATCTTAAAATGAGATGTAAATGAAAAATCTTTTTCACGGGTGTTTCGGCGTCTTTAGAAAAATGCATAAACTTACCAAATATTAAGCACAGTATTTATAATACCAAAAAAAATGATTTTTTTTTATTTTATCGAAATACACACCATTGGCGTTAATTGTATGCCAAAAGAATAACAAAACTTGTGAAAAAGTGTCATATAGAAACAAACAAAGTATAAAGAGATAGTTCTCTGAATACACCTTACTAGAAATTAAGTTTGGAGTGAGCAAATTAGCTCAGACAAAAAATTAACAATTCTAAGTCCGTTGCTACTGACCAGGCAGAGGTAGACAAAGCTGAAATTGAGGTTGGTTCACTAAGACCATAATCAAGCATGATAGGATGTTTTGTGGTTAAGTAAGACATTGGGATTTAATGAGCAATTAAAATTAATATATTTATAACATAAGTTCGATGTGTGTGGCTTAGAATTAGCTTTATAGAATTAATTTACTTAATTAAGTTAATATGCAAATATTAAATATTGATTAACTTAGTAGTTATAAACTTTTTTTATTTACCATAAAGTCCTTGTGCACATTTAAAATCTAATACGACTGCCTCATATAATGGAAACAAATCAAAACTGAAATTTATTATTAATATCTTTGAAAATGATTTTTTGAAAATAAAAACATGGTAATATATAAGGACAAAATTAAAATCAATCGGATAACTAGCATTTTAAACGGTTAGTTAATTTTTTTATTTATAAATATTTGTTAAAAAAGGTCAAGGATGTTATAGTTAAATAGTATTGTTTAAATTAATAAATTTGTAAGAAACCCAAAAAGAAGTTAAAATTAGTGGCAAAGCCAAAATTTATAAAACAATAAATGCGTAACTATTGGGTTTCAATAGTTCTATTGACAATGTAAATAAATTTAGTGAGAGTTAATAAAAACTGATAATGTAAATTTTAAATTTGACAATAACTTTATAAATTAATTAATTTGATTATTTTTGTATACTAGGCTATAGTCTTCTTTATACGAGATCACGTGTTAATATATTTGAATAGTCAACAAAAATGACGTCAGAATGATGAACGAGAAAACCACAGGGAATTATCAATTACTGATCAAAAGAGAAATCGTCTTATATATTTTAAGCATTGAGAAATTTCCTACGATCACAAGCTGTCTTATTTTTAAAGCTGTCTTATTTTCTTGGGCGAGTAAGATAAAAAGGGCCATTTATAATAATATTTTAATTAATTTAAAAATAAATGACCAAAATATTAAATAAATAATTCAATTTAAAAAGTTTGTAAACAAATATATATACATGAATATACAAAGATTTAAGACATTTGGTTTATCAATACAGTATTTCATTTTATAATGGTTAAAAACAATGAACATCTTTGATAACAGAAAATCGAAATTGACTTACTAATCATTTGAGAAATCCGTTGGTATTGTTATACATTAGTCGAGACAAACAAATAAATAAGCCTTTACAAAACACATAGAGCCCCAAAATTGATTGAAAAGCGTAGAACACATTTTTTTTTTGGCATTGGACAATTGTAAGACCCAATAACCTCCCTATTCCGGAAATGTACATAATTTTCCTAAAAGACAAATATAGGAGTGGTCCAAGGAGAGAGGTTTTTTTTCAAATGAGAGAGAGTAGTGTAAAGTCTTTTTTACCCTTTAGGCAAAAAAAAAAACATAAACACCGGCTACACACCTAGGTTCCAGGTAAGGGCTTTTGCAATCCCCATTTCTAGTATAGGGGCGCAGTCCGATCGGCGTTACGAAGGTGGTCGGCGTCGGAGGTCGGCATCGGAGGTCGGAATTGTTTGGCGGTAGTTCTTGTGTATTGAAATCGGTGATCTGATTCGAAGGTTTAGGTAAGTTCGGAAGTTCTCGGAAGTCGGGATCTGCTGTGGTTTCGTATCGGAGATCGGCGGCGCGGTGAAGGTATTGTGCTATAGTTGTTGCCGCCATGGATTAACTCTGTATTTTAAAACCGGATTAAAAAAAATGGGTATGGGTCGAGATTAATTTGAAGTCCATTTTCATTTTCAAGTACCAGGTATGTCCGCCGTCGGAGGTGGTGTCTGAGGTGGTCGTCGCTTTGCTGTCCGCCGTGTACCAGGTATGTCCTATTTCTTTTATTTTAAACTGTGCTCTGTTTTTCTATTTTTTCCGACGAGGGCAGTGCTCTGTTTTTCTATTTTTTCCGACGAAGGCTTAAACTGTGCTCTGTTTTTCTATTTTTTCCGACGAAGGCTTAAACTGTGCTTTGTTTTCTATTTTTTTCGACGAAGGCTTGTTCTTGTGGCATTCGCGGGAGTCATTGATTTGATTCTGTTCAATTAATTCGGGCGGCGTGAACCTCGTTTTGTGTAGGTGAAGATTTTCCGACCAACGTCATTGACGACGTGTATGCGTTAGCTGCGGGTTTGAATTATTTCCGACGAAAAAAATAACAGCAAAAATTATCATCTCTGTAATTAAGGTACGAAAGATTTGCAACTTTTGAGATCTGGGTGGTGTACGTAAGTAAGTATACAACTGTTATGAAATTCGTAGTTATGAAAGGCGATATTTTCACGTACGTCAAGCACAGCGGCGAATGGGTTCGGGATGATTATTACGAGGCCGGTGGTTCGTTCGCAGCCCTCATACCACCGAGCACCACATTTGAAGGTTTACAGAAATTGTTGTTCACGTGCTCGGGGGGAAAATTACATGAGAACACCCATAAGGTATTGAGCGTTAAGTACGAGACAGAGGGATTGGTAAAACCTGTGACAATTGACTCAGATATTAGTTTGGCTTGTTATTTGCATATTCGTAAAGAAAAGAATGACACATCTAAAATGTCGCTGGTGTTGGAAGTCGAGTCATTGAATATGTCGTCTACGCATGTCGGTTCTAATCCAAACCCGATAGAAATTAAGCGTGAACCGAGAACTCCTCCAGCCCATGGCGAACATAGCGCTTCTCATGGGGCCGGAGAACATAGCAGCCCGACTGTAGGAGTTGCAGAGGGTGCAGAAAGGGCGTCACCAGGTTCCGACGAAGACGGTGGTGAACACAGCAGTGGTCCATCCGCAAAGTCTGGGACACCCAACAAATCAACCGATTCTACAGTGCTTGACGTGATGGACATACACTCCCCGCTAAGGGTACGACACGGAGGATTGTACGCGAACAAAGCTGCGTTGCAAAAACATCTGTCGATGTATGCAATAAAAAACCATTTTAGTTTCAAGGTTAGGACGTCTACCACATTATTTTACCATGTGGTCTGCCGTGACGAAAGTTGTTCGTGGAGCGTCCGTGCAGTCCAGTTGAAGCAAACTCGTATATTTCAGATTCGGGGGTAAGGTTTTACCAGCAACTATGTGTTTAGTTACGTGTAGTTACAATTAATTACCATCTATATGTGTTTAGTTACATTCAAATCCAAGTATTAAGTTATCTAATATGTGTTTAGTTACATTCAAATCCAAGTATTAAGTTATCTAATATGTGTTTAGTTACAAGTAGTTACGTTGAGATCCAATCATAATTATAAAATATAGTCGTAGTTACATTCAGATCCGGGTAGTTACATTCTAATATATGTTTAGTTACATTCATTTCCAATTAGTTACCAGTAAGTATATGTTTAGTTACGTGTAGTTACATGTAGTTACCAGTAAGTATATGTTTAGTTACATTCATTTTCAATTAGTTACCAGTAGTTACTATAAAGAATGTGTTTAGTTACGTGTTGTTACCAGTAGTTACTATAAAGTATGTGTTTAGTTACGTGTTGTTACCAGTAGTTACTATAAAGTATGTGTTTAGTTACGTCTTGTTACCAGTAGTTACTATAAAGTATGTGTTTAGTTACGTCTTGTTACCAGTAGTTACTATAAAGTATGTGTTTAGTTACGTGTTGTTACCAGTAGTTACTATAAAGTATGTGTTTAGTTACGTGTTGTTACCAGTAGTTACTATAAAGTATGTGTTTAGTTACGTCTAATTACAATTAGTTACATTAACATGAAATTAGTTACGATCAGCTACTTCTTGTCTATAGTTACATTAAAATCCTCTCTAATTGTGATGTTGTAGGTTTCGGCCCGAACATACTTGTGGATCAAATTTCAGGCAAGGAGACCATCCTCAGGCGACCATGAAGTTGGTCGGGGAGGTCGTGAAACCTAGGCTTATTGATCCTTCGTTATCACCTTGTAAGGCGAGAGACATCATGGCTCACATGGAACAAGATTATGGGGTTCAAATGAGTTACAAAAAAGCTTGGAGAGCTAGAGAAAAAGCATTAGAGTCGTTATATGGAACCGAAGACGGGTCATTTTCCCAATTGCCGGCGTTGAAATACATGATGGAGACGGCAAATCCAGGTTCTACTTTCGATCTACAGACCACCCCCCGCTCAAACTATTTTAAATATTTTTTTATGTCCCTGAGCGCTTGGAAAAGGGGATGGAAGTATGTTCGTCCCGTTGTTATCATAGATGGGACTTTTCTGACGAACTACTACAAAGGCACACTGTTTATCGCTTGTGGCATGGATGCAAACGAACAGATTTATCCACTTGCGTTTGGGGTCGGGGATTCAGAGTGTACGGACTCCTGGGTTTACTTTCTGACGCAGTTAAAAAAGGCAATCGGCGATAGACAGCATCAGGTGATTGTGTCGGATAGGAATAAAGGAATTCTGAATGCAGTTGCACAAGTTTTTACAAAAAGTGACCACGGGTATTGCATGTACCACTTGTTAAAAAACGTTCGTAATAAATTCAAGGGGTTGACGAAAGAAGCGTCATGGAAATTTGCCAGCGCTGCGAAGGCCTACACACCCGCCGAGTGGGAGAAGTTTATGTCTATGCTCGACGATGAGGATCCTGGTATCCGAACGTATCTCTCCGACGAGGTAGGTAACGATAAATGGGCTCGGGCGTACTGTAACGGGAAAAGGTACTCCATTATGACTTCGAATAATGCAGAGTCATTGAACTCAGTACTCGTAAGAACTCGGGAGTTTCCTATTTCGAAAATATTCGATTTCTTGAGGGAGAGGATGACGAAATGGTTTTATGAACGAAGAGAGAAAGCTTCTAAAACCAATACTATATTGGCAGTCTCACCAAACGCACGACTTCTGGACTACATTTTCGACGCAGGTGCTATGAAGGTACATTCTTAACTAAGTCTAGTTACATGCAATCCAAAATAGTTACATACAGTTCCAATTAGTTACGTATAGTTCTAATTAGTTACATTATACACTGAGTTTAGTTACATAGAATCCATAATAGTTACATGCAAAACTCGGTTTAGTTACTTGTAGTTCCAATTAGTTACATCATAAACTCAGTTTAGTTACATACATTCCAAAATAGTTACATACAGTTCCAATTAGTTACGTATAGTTTCAATTAGTTACATTATACACTGAGTTTAGTTACATTGAATCCAAAATACTTACATGCAAAACTCTGTTTAGTTACGTATAGTTCCTATTAGTTACATTATAAACTGAGTTTAGTTACATACAATCAAAAATAGTTACAATCGCTTGTGGCATGTTACCTTTATTTCAAATTAGTTACTTTCAGATCTGTTGTTTACATTAATAATCTGTTTTGAGTAGGTGCGACCGGCTTCTGTCTGCGAGTTTGAAGTAGTTGACAGTACTGGACATTCATGGGCTGTGAATTTAGCCACAAAGACATGCACGTGTCGTGTATTTCAAACTGACAACTTCATATGCTCCCACGCAATTGCATGTTGCCGTTTCCGAAATTATGGTGTTGAGTCATATTGTTCTGCTTATTACACTACCGAGTATTGGAAGTCTTGTTATACAGGAGTTATTCATCCATATGGAGATGCCCAATCTTGGAGTATTCCCGACGACATAAAGAATATAACTGTAAAACCACCTAAGATGATGAGACGACCGCCTGGCAGACCGAAGAAGAGAAGATTCCCGTCGCAAGGGGAGGAGTATAGTGGAAGTGGTCGAAAGTGTTCTCGTTGTAAACGTGGAGGACACAATAGAGTAACTTGTAAGATGCCAATTTAGTTTCAAAATGTTGGATTATGGTGGGTTTGTGTGTTTAATAATTTTAAATCGAAGTTTAGTGACATATTATTCAAATTTAGTAACAAATTATTCAATTTTAGTAACAAATTATTCAATTTTAGTTACGCATTATTCAAGTTTAGTTACGTAGTTCTACATTTTAGTTACACATTATTCCATATTAGTTACACAATTTAGTTACACAGTATTCCGTATTAGTTACACAATTTAGTTACACATTTTAGTTACACAGTAGTCCATATTAGTTACACAATTTAGTTACACAGTATTCCATATTAGTTACACACTCCTGCACTTTACTACATTATCATTTAATGACATTAAATACAGCAGGAAGTAGTTGGTCAACCACATTAATGATATTAAAACTACATTTATGACATTAAAAGTCGGGGTTCACCAACCACATTAATGATATTAAAACTGCCGCCATTAATGTTGTTGTTGGTGCAACCACCTTAATTCTTCATTCTAGTATTCCGACCACCATATTTCTTCATTCTAGGATTCCGACCACCTTATTTCTTCATATCTTCCGGTAATGGTTGTTTTGGAGGCGCCATTTCAAGCAGGTGACCCTGATTTTTCAAAAATTCGACGTAGTTATCTCCAAATATTTCTTACAACACAGATGGAGCTACCAATATTGGACTACGGTCTTGGGGTCCCGAATTATTCTCGACGTACTCTTTGATTTCTTCTTCATTGTGGTCGGCGGCAAACTTCTTCATAAACTTATCGGTAGTTGACGAAGACGACTCATCAAGAATAATATAAATTGGATTTTTCGGATATGTAGTACGTGCGTTGGTTGATGGTTTTTGCTTGTCTCCCATTGTTTGATGTTTGATGTTTGGTTTTGGTTTGTTTTAGAGGGAGTATGGAGTTCTTATATAGGGCCAGAATAATAAAGACTTACACATAGGTACACGCTTGTACATTTACGTTTAACATAATATTAACTCGATTTAGTTACATATAGTTCCATTTAGTTACATTATAAACTGGGTTTAGTTACATACAATAAAAAATAGTTACATGCAGAACTCGATTTAGTTACATATAATTCTATTTAGTTACATTATAAACTGGGTTTAGTTACATACAATAAAAAATGGTTACATGCAGAACTCGATTTAGTTACATATAGTTCCATTTAGTTACATTATAAACTGGGTTTAGTTACATACAATAAAAAATGGTTACATGCAGAACTCGATTTAGTTACATATAGTTCCATTTAGTTACATTATAAACTGGGTTTAGTTACATACAATCCATAATAGTTACATGCAGAACTCGATTTAGTTACATATAGTTCCATTTAGTTACATTATAAACTGGGTTTAGTTACATACAATAAAAAATGGTTACATGCAGAACTCGATTTAGTTACATATAGTTCCATTTAGTTACATTATAAACTGGGTTTATTTACATACAATAAAAAATGGTTACATGCAGAACTCGATTTAGTTACATATAGTTCCATTTAGTTACATTATAAACTGGGTTTAGTTACATACAATAAAAAATGGTTACATGCAGAACTCGATTTAGTTACATATAGTTCCATTTAGTTACATTATAAACTGGGTTTATTTACATACAATAAAAAATGGTTACATGCAGAACTCGATTTAGTTACATATAGTTCCATTTAGTTACATTATAAACTGGGTTTAGTTACATACAATAAAAAATGGTTACATGCAGAACTCGATTTAGTTACATATAGTTCCATTTAGTTACATTATAAACTGGGTTTAGTTACATACAACCCAAAATAGTTACATGCAGAACTCGATTTAGTTACATATAGTTCCATTTAGTTACATTATAAACTGGGTTTAGTTACATACAATCCAAAATAGTTACATGCAGAACTCGATTTAGTTACATATAGTTCCATTTAGTTACATTATAAACTGGGTTTATTTACATACAATAAAAAATGGTTACATGCAGAACTCGATTTAGTTACATATAGTTCCATTTAGTTACATTATAAACTGGGTTTAGTTACATACAATAAAAAATGGTTACATGCAGAACTCGATTTAGTTACATATAGTTCCATTTAGTTACATTATAAACTGGGTTTATTTACATACAATAAAAAATGGTTACATGCAGAACTCGATTTAGTTACATAAAGTTCCAATTAGTTACATTATAACCTGGGTTTAGTTACATACAATCCAAAATAGTTACATGCAGAACTCGATTTAGTTACATAAAGTTCCAATTAGTTACATTATAACCTGGGTTTAGTTACATACAATCCAAAATAGTTACATGCAGAACTCGATTTAGTTACATAAAGTTCCAATTAGTTACATTATAACCTGAGTTTAGTTACATAAAATCTAAAATAGTTACATGCAGAACTCGATTTAGTTACATAAAGTTCCAATTAGTTACATTATAACCTGAGTTTAGTTACATACAACCCAAAATAGATACCCCTTTTAGATACACAGTATTCCACTTTACATACATTTAAGTTAAGTTACACACACGTGTAATTGGTCCCAAAATAGTTACAACATCTCTCTCTGCCTCACTTAATACATGTATAAACCAGTTTACGGCAGTTCGTTCCAAAAATACCAAAACTCCAACTTCTATGTCATATACCTAAACTCTAACAGCTTCAGTCCTCATTATCTGAGAAAGGGCATGCGTTCATGCTCTTGATGACCCCGTGTTTGAATAGTTTGACACACAGTTTTTTACGGTACAGTGGCATGTCGGAAGCTTTCAACATTCTCAGAGGCTCGGAGTGCGCTAGAAACTCGGCGGCTTTGATCGTAAACATTCCGCAGTTCCCCCTGTGAAATAATATATTAGATAACATATGGTATATATGGTATATATGGTTCATTCGTGTAGGAGTTATTACCCGTTGGTCTGACGCGGCATATATGGCTCATACGTGATGGAGTAAGGAGTAGGAGACGCATATGTATTTCCACTGACTTCCCACACTCGTTTGAACAGGATTGCCGGTATCAAGTCAGCCATCCTTACGATCTCGATATACGTCTGGTCCGGCGAATACAAGGAATCGTACACGTTAATGTGATTTTCTAGTATGCATACCCGTGCAAGTACCCAATGATTACCCGTCACATGGACAGGTACGTATATGTAGCTTGCCCTGACCCATGGCATTTCCGCTCGATTTTTCGGTCTCTCAGCCAAGATGGCTTCGACCAATGAACTACGTCGGAACCAGTCATACTCCGTTTTGTTCTTCTTCCACTCGGCGTGGGTCCTGTTAACCAGCTGACAAAAATGAGTGTCGGCTGTCGTGTACATATTTCCGGTGGTAGGTTGCAACTTCCGGAGGTAGTAGAAGGCGACATTAATATGCTGGTTATAACATGTAGGTAGTAATTAGTGTCGTTAAAAAACATAAGTATATGAACGTCACAAAAACAAAAAAGCTATGTAACTACTGATAACTGCATGTAACTAAAACTCCCATGGGCACGTAACTAAACGTAACTAGTGATAACTGCATGTAACAATTAGAGTAACTACAAGTAACTGATGGTAACTAATAAATAAATGCTTTGTAACTAATGATAACTAAACATAACTAAACATAACTAAACGTAACTACGTCTACAAGTATCTGAAGGTAACAAATAAATAAAAGCTATGTAACTAGTGATAACTGCATGTAACTAAAACTGCCATGGGCACGTAACTAAACGTAACTAACTCTAACAATTACAGTAACTACAAGTATCTGATGGTAACTAATAAGTAAATTCTATGTAACTAATGATAACTACACGTAACTAAGTCTACAAATTATATGTAACTACAAGTATCTGAAGGTAACAAATAAATAAACGCTATGTAACTAGTGATAACTTTATGTAACTAAAACATTCATGGGCACGTAACTAGTGATAACTGCATGTAACTAAAACATTCATGGGCATGTAACTAAGCGTAATTAACAATAAAATTAAGAGTAATTACAAGTATCCGAATGTAACATATCAAAAGTCGTAACTGAATGTAACAACAAGTTTCATTTAGAACTGGAAAAACAAAATTAAACTTTAAACTACATGGAATCCAATTTTGAGTTCAAAACAACTTCGACTTACAACATCCAAACATCAGATACTCTAACAACTTACCGATCCACAGAGCCAGTACCCCGAGTTCCATATTTTATTGAACCAGGTTTTGTGCTCAATAATCTCTACTCGGTAATCAAATGGACGGGGCTGTAGCAGTTCCTCATCGGGAGTATACACCCTGTCGGCGTCACAGACCCTGTACAGAATACGTATTCGTTACATTCATTAACAAATGATTGTATATTAATCAAAAACTGACCTCGAAATTCCAAGCACAAGCCAATTTTGCATCAATCTGATATCTTTAGTACTAGCGCCCCTGAATGGGTCCTCCAAAGGATGCTTCGTAGGTTTAGGATGACCTCTTGTGAAGGTGTCGAAGATTTCAGGCTGGCTACTTGGTGTAAACATAATAGCCCGACGGCGGACACGTTTTGGTCGTTGAGGTGAATCTTCGATGGTGATTAACTTCTGTGAACTATTGTCGTCGGAACTGTCCTCGTCGGTCCCGGGACCAAAACACTCCACTCCGCCATACTTGTATGCCTCTCCAGAACGAAGGGACTTCAACGTCCCTGAGATTAAATCTGGACTTCGATCTCCTCCCCCTACGTTAACCACTTCCTCTTCGTTGTTCTCCTCTCCGTTGTTCTCTTGCTTCTTATCGTCCTCTTTCTTCTCCTCCTCTTTCTTCTCCTCCTCTTTCTTCTCCTCCTCTTTTTTATTGTCATCTTTCTTCTCCTCCTCTTTTTTTTTTCATCTTTCTTCTCCTCCTCTTTTTTGTTGTCATCTTTCTTCTCGTCTTCTTTTTTATCGTCCTCTTTTTTCTCCTCTTCTTTTTTGTCCTCCTCTTTCTTTTCCGGTGTTTTATCCGGTTTCTTCATGTCGTTGTCACTATCATCATCGTCGTCGTCATCCTCTTCCTCATCGTCATCTTCATCTTCATCTTCATCTTCATCTTCATCATCATCATCGTCCTTCTTCTTCTTTTCCTCGGTCTTCTTCTTCACCTCTTCTTCACTACTCTCGTCATCATCACTACTTTCCTCGTCGCTTGAATCCGAAATTGATGCTTCAGCTTTCTTCGGATTGGGGGGAATGACTTGTGCCAATAAAGTCTTTTCCGCCTCTTCTTCGCGAAGCTTCTCCTTCGCAGCTTTCTTGACCATTAAAGTATTCATGGTCTCTAGAACGTGAGCCAGGTCCTCCGACATTTTCTTCATCTCACTAGTTAGAGATGTGAAGTCTGACCGTAGTCCTTGGAACTCCGTCTCCAACTTGCTTAACCGACCCTACAAATTAGTTACACGTACTCCTAATTAGGTACATTCATAACTTTGTTTAGTTACCAAAAATCCCAACTACTTACATACACATATGGATTACTTACCTACCATACCAATTAGTTACATAAGAACATGGATTAGTTACCTAAAATCCTAATTATTTACAAACTCAACTCGATTTAGTTACCTGTTATCCTAAATAGTTACATACGCAACTGGATTTAGTTACATACTATCCTAACTAGTTACATACTAAATTGGATTAGTTACCTGTTATCCTAAATAGTTACATACGCAACTGGATTTAGTTACATACTATCCTAACTAGTTACATACTAAATTGGATTAGTTACCTGTTATCCTAAATAGTTACATACGCAACTGGATTTAGTTACATACAATCCTAACTAGTTACATACAAAAATTGGATTAGTTACCTGTTATCCTAATTAGTTACATACGCAACTGGATTTAGTTACATACAATCCTAACTAGTTACATACAAAATTGGATTAGTTACCTGTTATCCTAATTAGTTACATACGCAACTCGATTTAGTTACATACAATCCTAACTAGTTACATACAAAATTGGATTAGTTACCTAAAATCCTAATTAGTTACATACTCAACTGAGTTTAGTTACTTTTATTCTAGATTAGTTACATTCGAAAAGGTTTTTACCTCGACTATTAGGGGCGACGTTGAGGACGAAGCACCGACACAGACTGTCGGGGGAGTACCATCACCTTTCTGTACCTGCGACGGGATGATCTGCAAGTCATCTTCCGGCCATGTACTTCCCATTGCCTTGAACTCCGCCTATAACAAATAATTACAAACTTTTTACATCGTGACATTTCAAACATAAAGCACAAATTGAGGAAGTTACTTACATCATCCAACTTCATGGCATGCATGATGTTGTCCTTCACTTTAGCTGAGGCTGACCACCGAAGCATCAGCGGGGTTGCAGTGGGCTGAAGAATGTCGCATAAACCCAATAGCGACAACTTCGGTATGCATTCATACGCCCAAATTTGCAACGGCAATAAGAATCCTTCTACATGAACCTTCTTCGTCTTTTCAGGATCGCAAGGGAGCTGGGCTTTCTGAATGAAGGACAGGACGCTCGCCATAAAGTGGTCCCAAACCACATTCCCCCACGGGAATCCGTTGAATTCACACGGGTTGTCAACCATCTTGATAAAGGACTTGTTCTTTATGGCGACGGTACGTTGGCCTGGCAGTAGGACGCTGTACAGAAAATGAATCAACAGAAACCGAACGCGTTTCTCGTCGTCGGTCCACTGTTGACTATCCTTTACAAGGGCGGCTATGTTCGCTCTGGTGGCAAGGACACCGCCCTTGAAAGTGTCCATGTATAATCCCCCCGGGATTTCCTTGTCGAAGGCGTTGGAATGAGTCAGCTTGAACCCCTCCTCAACATGCAGTCCAGTTATGTCACTGAAATGCTTTCTCGTGAACTCTCGTGGGTGTCCACCCACGTCAATCAGCAACCTAGAGTTTGATTTCTCAACTCCTTCCAAATATCCTGTCCTTAACATCAGGGTGCTAAGGATCTTCGACGACCTCGTGATCGACGGCATGTCCAAAAATTGACCGAAGCAGGACTCCCTGAACAAGTCCGCTTGGGTCTTCGACATGCCGGCTTCGTCCTTGAACGACATGACGTTGCCATGGAAGTTAAAGTTGAATTGTCCAGCTATTTCATCGGGGACATACCTCTTCCAACCCTGTAACAAAATAAAAATCAGTGTTTTCTGTCTAACTAATAACATTTAGTCTGTAACTCACATCAACAACTTTTTATGTGTGTAACTAAATGTAACAATAACACTTAAACCTGTAACTATTGCAAATTAGTTTATCTTAGTTACAATACCTAAATTGCAATGGTGTGTAACTAAACATCAAAATAACACTTAAATATGTAACTATTGCATATTACTTAATTTTAGTTACAACAACTACTACGCAATGATGTGTAACTAAACGTCCAAATACTTCTTCAACATGTAACTAATTCCAATTAGTTTATCTTCATACACTAATAACTTCTTAAAATACATTCTCTAAATGTAAAATGAATCAACCTGTAACTTACAAATACTACATACAATTTCACTCACCGACGTTCCTGACCCTCGGCGTGTCCCATCTTCTACGGTGGACTTGGATTTTTTGGGGGCTGGGAGTTTGGGTGTAGACCCACTTCGTTTTTCTGCCTTATTGGGGCTTCCAGATCCACTGCCTCTCTTTTTGGGTGAAGCAATGCGTACACTACGGCGTGGAGGGGAATCATCGACAAAATCAGATGTTATGGTTCTCTTGCCGCTTGCATTCGACTTCGCCTTAGACCGAGAACTCATTTTTTTTAATCACTGTAATGTAGCGTAAATCAATCAAAACTCTAAACCCCAAAAACTGTAATTACGTGACAGAATAGTAACAACTTTCATAAAATGGGTTTGTTGTGTTGAACACATTAAGGCATTTTATCAATGCCTGATAGACGCGCCGGTCGGAGAACGTCGCCGGGGTTAGGAATTTAACAAACCTCAACCGTCTGTAAATCCGAAATAAAACACATGCATTCAAAGTAATACCTGAAATGTTATCGGCGACGGGAGGCGACGAATGGTGTGATGCGAGATAAGTTTAGGTTACAAACTTGCCTCACACGAACGCACGTCGGTTGGAACCAAAGGTCGTGACGATCGGCGACTGGGTGTTTCGGTTTAGGGCTTTTGAGCGGCGGCGACGATGAGCGGTGGCGACGATGAGCGGCGGCGACGATCGGCAGAGGGAGAGAAGGATTCAGGGTCGGTAGGGTCGGTAGGGTCGGTAGCTGAGAGGTTTTTTGAAACGTTGGAAACTGTAAAAATGGGTTTGAAGTTGAAGGAGATGAGGGTATATCTGACTTTACACTACCCACTTTCAAGTGGGTACTCCTATTTCTGTCTTTTAGGAGAAATATGTATATTTTTGGAATAGGGAGGGTACTGAGTACTATTTTGGGCAAATCCTATTTTTTTTTTTGTCTGAAAGGGGGCCTTGGGCCGCCCCACTCGCCCCACCCTTGGGCCGGGCCTGATTGTGAACACCGAACATATAACTTTAATATATTTATTCAAATTGTGTTGACGATTTTATACGTGCAGCCAATTTACAGGTTTCCCTGTCACAGTTCCAAGAACTGAAAATCTTGTGTATTAATAATACTACAAATATACAATAACTTAACAAAATTTAAATTTTCTATTACTTATAAAATTTCAGATACCAAAAACAAAAATAAAAAATAAAGCTTCCAGGTCAACAAACCACGAAACTTCTGTAAACCAGGTTTTGAATTACATGAAGGGAAAATGAAACTACGTACATTGTGATATCATTGTTCCATAAAATAGATATCATAATATGATCTATTCAAACACACGCCATATGATATATGGTCGACGACATTCAAGATAAGATCAGATCAGATCTCAGTTTAATTACCTTATCACATTTAAAGACTAACTAATCACGTAATATTAATTATGACCTTCATCTGTAAGAGCAACTACATTTCCCTGGAAATTCCTAATCATTGAAAGTAAAACCTTATGACGCTCGTTTGGCGTAAGCGTTGCTTAGCCTAAAAGCTTCTTACATTTCTCGTGCTCAACATAACATTGAACTTATAAATAACAGTCGAAGAAGCTGAGAGATATCAGATATACAATTAGAAAATCATGACTAAAATACAGCCTAATATTCAAGAAACCATGGCGGTGAATGTTTCCGGTAACTCCACGGCAGGTCAGAGCTCTGGCCAGGGCGGTCAGCAGATCCAGCCTTCTGGTCAAACCATTTTCGCACCAAAGTCATGAGCCAACCAGAAGCCATGATTAAATATTAATTATTATCCTTGATTTTTTTATGCATATGGTTTTAGATGTAAAATACACCTTGTTTGATAGGTTTAAGGTTAGCTGTTTGCGGTTGAATTGATGTTAGATATTGTTTATGATCGCTTCGTTTATTTTATTATTCTTTGGTGATCTATATGTACGTGATACTCATATCTCGTATCATTTACTTCTTGTATGTACCATATATAGCAACGTTTATTGTTTATTATATTAGTTTCGGGAACTATGGACTTAATATTCATGTATCTCGTACCATGGACTCATTACATGTACTAATGGCCAAGTTTGTTTTATGTTAATTATTAAATATATTTTTCTTTGTATTTTAGGTCCCTTTTGGATTTAATCTGCGTGTTATTCATCAGATTTGACTAGGTCAACTACACCTGGTCCGTGTTTCAATTGAATAACGACTGGGTCAAATTATATAAATCCTATTAGAGAATAAGCTATGTAAACTTTGGAACCGTAGGATTCTAGTTTAATAGAGTTTGTTATGCATGGACAACTGTGATTAGCTCTCAATGATTGTATTCCTAATTAATCATTTATTAATTAGTTTGGTAATACGAGATTCACATTCTCTCTCATTTTCATCTTTCTCTCTCTCACAAACTCTCTCAAATCTTATCATGATATCAGAGTCAAAGCTCTAAAACCTAATCAAGAACTCAAGATTATTGATCCTCTCGTCAGTCGATGATTTTTCATATCAATCCTCTGGTACGAGATTCACATTCTCTCTCATTTTCATCTTTTTCTCTCTCTCACAAACTCTCTCAAATCTTATCATGATATCAGAGCCAAAGCTCTAAAACCTAATCAAGAACTCAAGATTATTGATCCTCTCGTCAGTCGATGATTTTTCATATCAATCCTTTGGTACTTCGTTTGGATCAGAACAACTATCAGTTTTGGAGCACACAAATACTGTCAACGACGAGAGCATACAGCACTACATTGAAGGCGTATCGGTCAAAATTGTGAATCCATAGTACTTTCAATAGTTTCTCCATGACCAATTCCTTGTGAGTTGGTTCTTCGCCAATATCTCAGAAGGAATGTTAGGTCATGTAAATCGATGTGTTACATCTGCAAACGTTTGGCCAACGTTGAGCCGGACTTTTCAAACCATGTCCAAAACAAGAGTTCTTCGACTATGCTTTTGCATTACGAATGATGAAGAAAGGAAACCTCTTCATCAATGACTTCATTTTCAAAATGAAGACAATCGCAAACGATATGACCTGCGCAACTATGGTTCAAGATGAGGATTTGATATTGTACATTCTAGGTGGTCTTGGATCTGGATATGATTCAGTGATTATGAATATAACAACACAACCAAATACACTCTCTCTTTCATAAATTCAATTCGCACTTCAGTCTCAAGAAATGCAAATAGAATCACTGAATGCACTCACCACAACAGATCCAAACTCATCACCAATAGAAAATCTCGCTCAACGCGGAGACAGACAACAAAATGGTGGCAGAAATGGACTCGTCCATGAAAGAGGTGGAAAATGAGGTCGATCTAAGTCCAACAACAGGCCAACATGTCAACTGTGCGGCCGATTTGGAAATCTAGTCATCAAGTGCTATCACAGACTTGATGTGCATTTCATTGGAGCCCCACACAACAACCATAGTAAACTTGTCCACAACAAAAACAATAATCTTAACAAGGTCAGACTCATGCCTATACAGTAGCCACAAATGATGATCACGATACGCAAGAGAGGTACCTTGACAACGGCGCAACAAACCACGTGATATCAGAGCTATCAAACATGACAAATCAGCCCAACTACAAAGGGAAAAGCATGCTTATAGTAGTTAATGGTTCTTCTTTTACCAATCTTGCTACAGGAGGTATATCATTAAAAATAAATCGTCGTAGCCTGCTTTTGAAAAACATCCTACACCTCTAAAACATTACACAGAACTTGTTGAGTATATCACCGTTCACTAAAGATAACAATGTCCTAATTATTTTACAATGATAAATGTCTCATTAAGGACAAAACTACAATGAGAACCATATTTGCAGCAGGTCTTAGAGATGGACTCTATCAACTAAATCTATCAAAACTAGCTTGGATTTTCAGACATAAAGTACAAGCTCTTCAAACTTGAAGGAAATATATTGATGTGTGTACTAATGTAGAGTTAAACCAAATAAACATAGCCACAAATTCTTAGCCCAAGAGCTTATGGTAAAGTTGACAATTAAATACACTAGTCTATAACACCGAGTCAAATTACACTAGTGTATCTAATGTAAACATATGGCACACGAGATTAGACCATGTACCAGTTGATATTCTCAAATGTATTCTGAAAAATGTATTTGTTACTACTGCATTGAAAGATTTGAATTTTTGTTCTAGTTGTGTACGCGGCGAAATACATCAATTCAATTTCAAGACACTAGAAACTCACACAGCAAAATCATTTGAATTAGCCCACTCAGACTTTTGGAGACCGGCACTAGAAACAACCTTAGAAGGCTATAAGTATTACATTCATTTTGTAGATGACTATACTAGATTCACATGGAAATTTCCACTAAGAAAAAAGTAAGAAACCAAAGACATCTTCATCAGATTCAATCAATTTGTAGTAACACAATTTCAAACAAAAGTCAAAGCCTAACAAACAGATTGGGGATGAGAGTATAAACCATTAGCCACTTACAAACTAAAGGAACAACTTTTAGACATTCTTGTCCACACATACACCAAAAAAACGAGAAAGGAGAAAGCAAAGACCAACACATAACCAAACTTGGCCGAACCCTATTGTCTACAGTCAAAATGCCATACACTTTCTGGTGGGATGCATTTGTTAGTGTCATTTACACAATCAACAAAATTTCTTCACGTAATCTTTTACTGAAATCACCATTTGAAACACTATACAAACAAAAACGAGATTACAAGTTCTTAAAATTGTTTAGTGGTGCATGTTATTTGTTTCAAAAACCCTACAACAACCGTAAAGTCATGTACAAATCAGAGATGTGTATGTTAATAACCTACAACCTAAGTCATAAAGGGTATGTGTGTACATCCTAGTGGAAGAGTCTATGTTTCAAGGTCGGTTGTCTTCAATAAAAAAAAATAGTCCCATACATACACCTATTTGGTCAACATAACAAGTCATTGTCAATAAGTCCTTTACAAAAATGAACTATAGTCCAAATACCTAACACAACACAACCCACGAACCATAACCCAAAGATTCAATTATGGAATCTAAAATTGTTTTGCTCTTTGAACAAGTGTTTTCTTATAAGTCTAAAAAAAATTAACCGAGTTTATCAAATCAACTTCTTGACGATATTGCTTAAATCACTAAAGAAAATGATGATGAGATTGAAGACCAGATAACTCAAGTGGCTGAGGGACATAAAAGAAGAAAATGAGAAATGGTAGAAAAATCATTTGGTTTTGACTTTATGACCTATATGCTTGAGGCTCCACTTCAAACAAACAAGGAGGTTGTAAACTCCGTTGAATGTCATTATTGAAAGATGTCATAAGAAGTGAGATAGACTCTATCTTACATAATCATACTTAGGAGTTGGTTGATCTTCCTTCATAAATTAAAACACTTGGTTCAAAGTGGATCTTCAAGATTTGTTATCAAATGGTATAGACAAAAAGAAGGGTTGGATTTGTTATCAAGATTGATAACTGTAATTGACGCGTTGTGGAATTAAAAAATTCATCAAATGGATGTAAAAATAGCTCTCCTTTGGAGATATTGAGGAAGGGATTTACTTGGCTCAACCCGAAGATTGGATTGCTAGTGAAAAAGAAAGGAAAATTTGTAAATTGGTCGAATCACTTTATAGCTTTAAAGAAGCCCCAAAGCAATACCATGAGAAATTTGACACTACAATGATGTCAAATAGATTTAAAATCAATATGTGTACATTAAAATCACTAGTCATGGATATGTGATTGTATGTCTATATATTAATGACATGCTCATTGTAGGAAAAAATGATCATATGGTCAAACCCATGAAAGATATCTTGACTCGAGGTTAGATATGAAAGATCTTTGCTGATCTAATCTTAGGGATTAAGATTACTCGAACGGAGAACATAATTTTCCTAGACCAATCACACTATGTTGATAAAATTCTAAACAAGTTTAGAAAATGATTTTGGAATCGCTAAAACTCCAATTGGCATAAGTCAACACTTGTCTAAGAATAAAGGAGAGTGAATATCTCAAATTGAGTATGTGAGAGTGACATGCAGTCCCATGTACTTGATTAGTTGAATGAGACCTAAATTTGGCCTACATTATTAGTAGACTAGCTCGATATACGAGTAATCCAAGTGTTGAACGCTGGAAGGAAATTATGAGAGTACTGAGGTATCTATGATTTGCTTGTAATTATGGTTTAAAGTATACGAGATACTTTTGAGTCATTTGAAGTTACACTGATGTGAGCACTGATGTGAGTTAGATACCTGATATTCGAGATTCTAAGATCACAGGTGGATATGAATTCACTCTGGAAGTGGGGCTATATCTTAGAAATTATTTAAACAAACAGTGATAACTAGATCCACGATAAAATCTGAGTTCATTGCATTCGGTATATGTGGCAAAGAAGCTGAATGACTTAGGAACTTCGTGGAAGATATTCCTGATTGAAATAAACATATCATTGCAATATGTATATATTGTGATAACCATTATGCTATTGGTAGATCAAATAATTTGATTTATAATGGCAGTCTAGACATATTTCTTGACGACATAATATCATTAGCAAACTCATCTTATATGGAGTCATAGATATTGACTGTGTTAGGTTCAAACGAGAACATTGCAAATTCGTTTACCTAACCATGATGACCGAAAATCCCGAAAGGGATAAACTAACTATCAATGATTACATGAGGTCACTGTGACAGAAACCATGCTATTCCTATTATATATTAATTCATTTACAAGGTTAAACTTAGAGATTTTAATGATTCCGTAAAAAAAATTGGAGTCTTGAGAATCTAAATGAGTAAAGCGGGATTACTTTAGATAAAAGAATCAGCTATGTGAGAGAGAAGTGAGGCCATTTCGAAAGAGAATTATTTGGGCTAAGCTCTGTAGAAACTGTTGCGGAAACAAGTGAATGTTCGAGACCAAAATGAACATAAGCATTAAAACTGAACTTGTGTCATTGGGATATTAGTGGGGGATGTATTTACGGTTTATACAAAATGATTAATAGTTCAAAGACATTATGTCTACTGAAAAGTTAGTAAAAATGATATATCTTTTCGAAAAAAGGTTCCGAGGTTTTACCTACCTATCTTATAATGATATTGATTGTGAACTATCACCACATTGAGTCGTGTAGTGTTCACAAAAGATTGTCCACCTTAAGGAGACATCCAAGTGCTAGGGAGAAGAGTGTGGGCGGTTAGTACTAACCCCGCAAGCACATACATGTGCGCCGCCGCCGCCGCCGTGTCGTGCCGGACTTGGGCTCTTCTTGACTTTCGAGCTTTCAGGCCGGACTTGGCTTATTTGTGATAAATATTACCTTTTAATTACAAATCCCACTTCTAAAACATTTTAATTCCACAAATAATTTTATGTTATTATGGGAATTTGTTATAGGATTTGCTACGGCAGTTAATGACGAGCTTAATGCTGAATGGATAAGAAAACTTTCAAATATTTTTTAACCGATCATTAACTCTACTAAACGCGGTTACTAGTCATTAAAAATTAGATCGTTTTGTAAACCATCAGAACATTGTTCGTAGCCTATTAAAGGCAGCCGAATTCTGATTCGAAAACACAACTCGAAACACCAAGAAAAACCTTGAATCTTAAAAACCTCTCTCTCACTTTAAATTGTTTTCCAGTCTTGTACTTCGGTGTTAGTTCAATACAAGTTTCAGTTAGCCGAAATCAAGAGTGTTACTAAAGTCGTTTTACATTGTTGTATCATGAGAAGTTTTCAAGCATATCATCTCATACGGTGATTAAAAGTTTCAAAGAAACTGTCCAACAGACCTCGACGACTCCCATTTTCTATTTCCGGTTTAATTTTATTTCCTTATAATATTGTTAACACCAAAATCGAAAATCAACATAATAGGACCATGGTGTGATCAAATGAAATCACAATGTAGGGGAAAAACCGAAGAAGAAAAAAAACACAAATATACTCAAAGAAATCCCAAAACTCAAACCGTCATCTCTTTTCCACACGACTTTTTGGACCTGATCAATAAATTATATGGATGAATAAATGGATTAGAAAACAAATGACACTTAAAGGAGTTAGAACTTAGAACATCAACGAAGGAACCACCATAAGGAAGTATGAAATTGGTACAAAAAGAAATCATGAATTGATAAATTAGAAAAGCTCAAAATACAACAAACCCCAAAAAAAAGCCTAATCACATCATCATATTCATACAAATTAGAATTCACAACAAACTAAACTCACAGATCTTCAGCGGGTTGAAGATGGCAAATGAGGATTGGGTGTACAGGGCGAGCGTGCGGCAGGATGTGGTGACCGTGTGAGTAAAAACAAAATGAGAGTCAACATGCGGCGGCGGCAATGGAAGTGGAAAGAGAGAAAATAAACAGAGGAAATGAGAGCCACATACCTGAAATACATCGACGACAGAGGAGCAGGCAGAGGTGGAGGAGAGTGGTAGCTGCCGCAGCTGCCTTTGAAATATTTGGAGAAAATGCCTCAAGGAGGCCGTAGGTTGTTTTTTTGATGAATTTGGGGAAAAACTGAAATGAGATCAAAATGAGAGAAAAAAATGCGAGATTATTTTTGTAGGAAAATCTTACTTATTAATGCGATTATGTCGTATTTAAAAGTTCAAATAGATGCGACATATCGCATCGCATAACATAAAAAAAAAAAAAAAAATGATGACGTTAATTAGAAGAGAAAAAAAAAGAAAAATTGTCACACTCGAAAATCATCCGTATCAAAATTACACTAAATTTAGTTAACTATATGCTAGAATTATCCTTTGATTATCGTGCAAGTTATTTTCAACAAAAAAATCCAAACAGGTGCAAATATAAACTGATGCACATAGTAACTCATTCTATTGATAATGAAAAAAAACTGATGACGTAGTAATTTATCAGCTGTGATAATTCTTTTAACCATAACTGGCTAATTAATTAGTTTAAAAAATTCAAAATGACTATTGTGTGCAGTGTTAGGTAGGTTTGGGCCATGTTATCTATGAATCACGTGTGTAAACAAAATTTGTTGTTATTCGCTTTTGTATGAATAAGTTTTAAAAGTCAACAATAATGACATCAGAGAAGGATTAACGGAAATCCACCGGGAAATAGCCATGTCTGATCAGAAGAGAAAGTGCCTTACATATTTTTTAAGCATTCAGAAATTCTCGAATCGCCTACGACCACCCGTTGTCTTACTTCCTTCGTTTTAAACACGAAATACACAGCGATAGTACAAAATAAATATAATAATATTAAATTCGATCAAAACCGTGTTACCGTGACCAACTATATGTAGAAACAAAATACTAGTTTGCTTCTATTCTTATTGAATTCCCATTACAAAACAATTATTACAAAAGAAATAAATATTCTGGTAACATCCAGGAAATTTCTGGCAGGAACGAACCACGGACCTTCTGTAACCACGGTGGATTGAGAAATATAAAACCACCTACATTGTGATGCAAAGAAATGCTTCACACAGATCTATTCAAACACACTTCCATATATATCACAGCTGTACATTCAAAGACGAGTTAATCACGTAACATTTATTATAACCTTCATATGTAATAGAAACTACATATCGCTGGACATTCCTACGCGTTTAAAGTAAAACCGAATGACAACTGGTTCGTGTAAGCCTTTTGCTTAGCCTACAAGCTTCTTCATATCCGCGTCCTTAACATAGTTTGAAAATTTGAATTAAAATACCGTCGGATTTCGACGAAGAAGCTTTCAATCCAAACTTTAATAGTAGTATAAAACCAGGTCGTCGCTCAGCATAAATCGGAAAAGATGCCTAAAATACAACCTAATATTCAAGAAACCATGGCAGTGAGTGGTTCCGGTGGCTCCACGGCTGGTAAGAACACTGGCTATGGTGGTCGACCGATTCAGCCTTCTGGTCAAACCATTTTCGCGCCGAAGTAACGAGCCAACCCAGAATCCATGATCTGTAGATAATAGTTCATCAATTTCTCTTTCTTTTTTAGCATGGGTTTAGATTTGATGTTGGTCTCACTGCTGCATCTTGTACAGAAACAATATTTGTGATGGGTCTAAGGTTAGCGATTTTCATTTAATTTGTATACACATTCTCGTTTATTTTATTATTTTCTGGTGATCGAATCTGCTCGTATGTCGTCCCATGGATTCTCTATGAAACATATATTTTTTTATTTGTATTTTCATGTGCCTGCTTTCACTTTAACATTCTTTGTTATTCACCAGATTTGATAAAGTCAACTGCAATGGCCGCTTCTCAGTTGAATAGCAATAAATATTGTTCAACGATTAGTGATAGAAGTATTATAATCGAATGAGGCTAAGTAAAGGATTATATTATTGACCTCTTCATATATATATGGCTTCTTCTGCTTCTAAAATTGAATGATAACTTGGATCTAAATATGCTTTAGATTCAATGCTCGGATCTCAATATTATTAATTATTTAAAGAGAATGTCAAACCGCTATACGTTCTTCCAACGACAAAACCTCTATTTTAATAGCTCGTGGTCGGAAACATAACTTCGTCTCGTTTCTACCAAGTGTTTGAGTTTGCATTTGTTTTCAATCACACTTTCTTTTTTAATTTTCTATAGGTTTGAGGAGGGTGAACAAATGGGTTTATTTTGGTAAAATTTAGATTGCCTGAGTTTCATATGTGCGTATAATTAACAATTAAAATAAGGGTTATTTAGTAGTATTTAAACATAGTGGATTTTCAAAATGGTCAACGTTTAACAATTTTTTGGTAAATGACTCTTTTAAGTTTAACATAAATTGTAGGACGAATTTGCCTAAAATTTTCAAAAGTTTCCGAAATGAAAAAAGGCAAAACTGTAAAGTTATCCCGTTAATTATTATGTCACGTAAACAATATGACCATTAACCAAAACGTTGATCATTTTGCAATAGACACACAAAACGTTGCTCATTTTACCAATTTTTTGTTAAAATAATATAGTTACGAGTCTTTCTTCCCGGTATTAATTGTTTGCGTCCCCAAGATATGTTTTCAGATACTGCTATTAGAACTTCAATACTAAACATTGTTTTTTGAAAAAAATTATGTTTTGGCTTAGGCAAAAGGCTTGTGAGGCGAGGAGATGGTCTAATGAGTTGTAAACATCTTGCTTTCAGTTTGGAAAACTCTTCGTATTGCACTGTTCGGACAACGTTATAAGAAATGTTATGTCCATTAATGAAAGTTGATCGCTATACACAATAAAATTATAATTAAACACTAAAAAAGAAAGAAAAAAAAGTTAAGATAAAAATGTAAAACAACAAAATAATATAGCGTAAAAATAGATATTTATATAGATTAAATATATAAACAATATCTATGAGGGATTAATAAGTTTGAAAAAGATTTGAATATCATTTCCACTAGGTAGTCAGAATGAACATTCACTGGCCAACATCGATTTTGGACCATAAATGTGAGTGGCACTCACATGTCCAAAACGGCTCAAAGGTAGATTTCAAACTTTATATACATTTTAGTTCGTAATATTGGAATTTGGATTGCTGTAACTAATAAATTAGTACGTAAAATCATCGAAATTAGTCAAATTTAAACATGTCGGTCTGAATTATTGACGCGCGTAAGATCATTCTTGCGTACTATTAAGCATAAAATATCATAGTCAAAGGGTCAAAATCGTCCAAATGTTTTTTTTATGCTTGTCAACTGCTCACAAAAGTGGCAACACATAACCTCGGACTCTGACCTGTCTTAATTATCGAAATACTGGGATATTTATATATATTATGAAACATTCTTTGTTTTAGTTGGATATTAAAAAAAATCTACCTAATTGCATACTGAAATCTTATCTTTAATATAAATAAATAAAAGTCAAAAGTTCCATGAACTATTCTCACTAAGTTTTTAATGTACCTGTTACATGCTCTATATTATATTCTACATGATCATATAATTATGTAAGGATTAATATTTAGCCATCTATTATTTCTAACTCTGTGAATACGGTATGGCATTTTTTTTTTGTGACTGCAAAAGTAAACATTTTATTTACGCCACAAATAACTTTCATATTAAAAAATATGTCTATAAAATTATAAATATAGAGCAGTTTCTCAATTACTTTAATTTGGTTTATGCCAAAACTGAGTATATTGTATTTGGCTAGATAAAACTACTATTTACTTCTATATATAATTTCGCCGGGTATATGATCAGATAGTTGTTTGGGTTCAGAGAATTCAATCTTGTTTTTTAAAAGTCAAGAAAAATTAGGACTAGATTGCAAAACAAGAAGATCATCGGAAATAGCCATTATAAGAAAGTATTCGGAAGTAGCTTTGAGAGACGAATTTCAGCGAAAGGATCGATCCAAGTGTTTCATTGATTCCTTGGTTTGGGAGACGCGTAATAGACACGGAAATAGTAATATCGAAATTTAGGAATACGTGGTTTGGTGTTACGTGTTCGTTTGGTCATGCTGACGACTGTTATACGCGTACCAACGATTTGTACGGTTCAACTGAATATTATATCTATATCTGGATGGAGATGCATGTAATACAATATCATATTAAAGTTATGAAATATAGGTTTATCGTATATTGTTATCGTTAGTTTGTGTGTTACAGATTGATAGTTAGATTTATTAAACCCAAGACTGATAGTTAGAATAATTCAACCCCACCAAACCTCGATGTTTGTGAACCAGACTTTGAATGGAAAAAATATTACGTACGCCATAATATAATTCTTAAAGATCTAAATGTGGTCATATATATATCACGCTGTGATAGTAAATACAATATTATATGTTTTACGAAGGATCTCTCTATATGGTTGGTCATATTCAAAGACAAATGTTTCACGTTATATATGTCCTTCATATGTAACAGCCATAAAGCTTCTCAGTTCCTAAGAGTTGAATAAATAATGATAATTAATTACGATCGTCCACGTATTAGATTTCTTAACCTAGAAGCTTAATTCTTACGCTCATTTCTGGGTCACTCCGTGTATAAGTACAGGGGGTACTGAGTCGTTATGCAATTAACAACAAATGCCTGAAATACAACCTTCTCGTCAAAAAGCCCTAGCGGGTAAATTTTTTGGTTCTGGCACGAAAAACAGCGATCAGAAATTGAGTAACAAAAGCAAGCCAGAAAAACAACCTTCGAAACAGAAAGCCCTAGCTGTCAAAGTTTCCGGTGCATCAAAACCTGATAAAAGCAAAAGCAATGGCGGTCAGAAGATCCAGCCTTCAATAGAGACGATTTTCGGGAAGAACCGCTAGAAGAAAGCAACCATGACCAGTCAATTATTTAATTTTTTTTATTGTTTTGTAACTTCAAGTTCATAAGCCGTTGCATGTGATGTAAAATATAGACCTAGTTGATGCTGTTGCTTTCTAGATATGTACCAAATAAATTCCTATCCGTACTATGTATTTGTTTTATTTGTTTTATAAGTGGTTGTTTGTAATGAGATCTTGGCCCAGTTTATTCGATGTAAAATAATTGTTCTTGTATTTCAAGTGTCTTTTCGCTTTGTTCTTTGTGTCCATTCTCTAATTGTATAGAGTCGACTTAACCTCAACACTAATTCTGTATCTCAAAAGTGAATACATGACAAGATCTTCAACAATTGAAAGGCAAAAAGTTCTACATATTTGTATTTGTGGAAAAGGATATGCACCTGTTTTTTAAAAAACTTAATTTGGAAATTATAGACAAATATATATTTGAAATTTTGGAATTACATTTTCATATTTTTGGCAATTTGTTTTTCTGCTCTTCTTATGGAAGTTATTTACATCTGCTGGATTTATTTACATTTTGGTACATTTGAAGAAATAAAATGAATTTATTGTTTATTCATACAAGATAATAAATGTAAACATAAAATAATTAAAAATAATCAACTTTGAGAATATGAACAGTTTTATGGACATAATGTATTTCAGAAGTGAATGTAAACAGTCTAAGAAGTGAAACAAACATTCGTCAAATATAAATGATTATATCAGATTTAATATTCGTATTTTATACAAATATAAAATAATTTAATTTTTAAGCATGAAAAATATAAAATAAATGTTTTTAAAAAATATCATTTTTACACAAAAAAGAGAAAAATGCATTGTACTCGTATAATTTAATCAACTAAGATAAGGTATTCCTGATATTAGTAATATAGTAAGAAGCTCGTATAGTTAATTATATATCTTGTTAGTAATTGAATAGTATAAACTACAATTTACGTTCACTTTTCTTTAATTGATGGAGAATATGAATCGTGAATGCATCCCTGTTTTATTTTCTGAGGATTTGGTCTCAGTTCTTTAGGTATTAGGTATACAATGACACATAATACACCTATTATCAGAGAAGAAATATGTATTAATTTTAAAAAATAAAATGTATGTTTACAAAGTCAAGAGATGAACAAAAATGGATACCAAGCGTGTAATTATGACACGTGATAGTTCGAGCAGTTGAACAAGTACACGTGCGTAGCTTTAATTTTTCTTCACGTAAATTTGACCCAGCTCTCACACACTTGCTAGCAAGTTCAGTGTGAAACCGGAGCATGAAAAAAGACTATGAATAAACCGTTCATTACATACCTCTGTTTCACATTGCGTTAAACAAAAAATGATGATATGATATTTCGTCTTCTATTTGCCATGGGAGTTAATTTTCTTTTTATGTGTCCAATAAATTAATACTAATTTCTAATATCCAAATTATTAAATTATCCTAAAATCAAAACACCCAAATTTAACCTAATTCTTCCATTCTCTTTCTCTCTTTTCTCTTCACACGTCTTCTCTCATCTCTCTCGCGCCTCTCTTCTCTTCACGCACACATCGCCAGCCGTCACTCTTCACGCACACATCGCCACAACCATCGCTCTTCTCTTCTCTTCTCTGTCGTGCCTCTCTTCTTTGCCGCGCCTCTCTTCTCTCCTCCTCTTCACGCACGTTTCTCTCTTTTTCTTCCCAGCGTCGTCGCAAACTTTCGCGTCTCCATTCCCTCGCTCGCGCAGATCGGGTCTCCTCCATCTCCGATCTCCGCTCCTTCATCCTCCGCTCACTGTGGTCGTAATATATTTGTCATCGCCGTCGCATACTTAATCTCTAATAAGTATGAATTTTTTCCTGGTATATGTTACTGCATACGACCACAAGCAACAGCAACATACCGCACAACCGTATTCATGTTTTTATTATAAACATACCGCATGAAACCGCAACTAACACCAGTAATATATAAATGTTCATATTTTTTAAACCCATATGGACTCTACAAGTTACCGCAGTTTACCGCAACTGACCGCAATTGTTGTGGTTCATTTTGTGCAGATTACCGCGGTGTAATAGTGTTGTATGATGGAATTTGGACTCTTAAAGATGGTGAACTAGCTGCATTTCGAGGGAGTTCTACGTATGTTCTTCAAATGAAGAACAACATAAAGTATAACGAGTTATTGGATACGTTATATGAACTATTTCGTGTGGATATGTTACTATTTGATCTCAAAATTGAAGTTTCTTACAAAATCGGTGATGTGCAATGTCCTCCTAGTACGATTTTTGGTGATGGCACAATTTCCTACTATGTTAAGTATGGTCAAAATTTTCCTTTATGCGTTACTCGAATTGAGAAACGTATAATTGATGTTAGTCCCTCTGAACATGTACACTTTAATGAATACGTTCCCGGAATCGATGACTTTTGCTCATTTAATGCAAACAATGAAGACTACAATATAAGGACCACATCAACTATCGTTGCATCACTTTCTTATGCTAGAAGAGACTCGCCCCCGCAACGACATGATTCACCTCAATCATCACCCATAAGGTCAAATTCTAATCCTCATTCAACCCCGGGAACTTCTTGTCAAAATCAATGGACAACACCAAATTTTTCAGCCGACGACACACAACAATATTCATTTGCTAGCTCTTCGATAAATTATTTCATTATATTCGAAGAGCTATTTTCCATGAATCTATGGAGATTTCATGTGAAAGTTGTTAATACATACAAATATCTTCATTCGTGTCAAGATTCAAATGAAAGAAAAATAAACTCTAGAAAAAATGATAATGTGTCACAAAATTTTTAACAATACATACTTATGTCGAAATTTCGCATCCAAATACTGAGATTAGATGCTTATTGCCAAATACTGAGATTATATGCGATAAGTCGCATCCAAATGTACATTCAGATGCGACTTATAGATGTGACTCAATTGAAAAACTTTATTTTATGAAACTTTAAATTTTTACTGATTACCACATGTGTGGTCATATATATGTATATATTAATTAGGAAATAACTTTTTCCTTTATATTGCTAACATATGTTTATTTATGTGTATGAAGAATCAGTTGAGTAAACAAAGAGTATTGAAGTGTCAACAATATATAGTACGCGTATATTTCCAAAAAGAAAAAAATAGTACACGTATGTACATGTATAATATTATGTATGTATATGCTATAGTATAATATAATAGGAAGCAAATATTTCATACTTTAGGTTTATATTATTATTTTGGAAAATTATTGCTTTGAAGATTACTTTTGATTACTTGCATATTATATTCACGTGGACTTTTGTTCCACACACAAAATACAAAAAATTTAAGAGAAAGATTTTAATAACATTAAGAACATTCATTTGATAGTCTTTAACTTTTCATCCCGTTACTATCTTTATCTGTTGAGTTAATGACGACATAAATACTAAATGTTTGGTCAAATTTACACTTATATATTCAATATTTTAAAATAGTAGTTAAATTACTTAAAGTGTTATTTTATTGGCATCGTCCAAAATTTTTTTGTTAAATTTTCAACTTTACAAAGTATGGCGTGCAGATTAATTTGATTTTTTATTATTTTGTTCTAGTGAACTTTTCCATATTCTGAATAATGTCTTGTTGTCGTTTTTGTGTCCACAAAAGAATAAGAACGCAAAATCCCTAAATTCTCAACGCTGATTCTGCTGGCGATTCGTTTTTCCGTTCTTATTCTTTTGTGTAAATAAAAACGACAAAAAAACATTATTCGGAATAAAGAAAAGTTTTTGAGAACATAAGAATAAAATGCCAAATCAATCTACACGCTACACGTAGCAAAGTTAAAATTTGACGAAGATTTTTTGGACGGTACCAACAGAATGAGACTTTTGGTATTTTACCCACCATTTTTAAACATTGGTTATATAAGTGTAAATTTGATAAAAAAAAAATAAGTATTTATACCGTCATTAACTCTTATATTTTTATCATTCTTCTTCTCTTGCACATCAACCATATTCTTTTTTTACATGCCAATTTTTTTTGAAATAACACAAAACAATTAAAAAAAAAGGGTTATTGAATAGAATAGCCTACATAGGTTTCCCAATTACAATTTGTCCAACGTTTTGTAAAATTTTGGTAAAAGTCTAGTAAATCAATTCGGCCAAATTTTCATTCCCAAAAAAATTATCCCGCCCAAATGAAAATTAATTAAAAAAATTCGGTTTTTTTTTGGTAAATTCTTAAAATCCGGAAATCAATTAACCAATTAATTAAAACGTCCAAAGTATTGAGAGAGAAAATCAAATCATTATGTCACAATTTTTTTTTGCATTTTCTCTCCAAAATCGCTGCCGCCGCTCTCTCTGACCACCTCCGAGACCTCGACATCCTCTTCCACTCCGGCGTACTCCGCCAGTTCAACGTCCTCGTCCTCTCACATCACTCCGCCAACGACGATATTGCTTTCTTCCTCCGCGATCTCTTCACGCAGCTCGACTCTCTCCTCTGCCTCCTCGCCGACGACGAAAAACCGCCGCCATCGTCCAGTAAATTTAATTTGGTAAAAAATTGAAATATGGGTCTTCAAATGTATGTTCTTCATTTTCTTCAACAAAAACCGCTGAATTTGTTTTTATAAATAGGAGTTTTAAATGTTTTGTCTCCGCCATCGCCGCCTCCGGCGACGAGTCTGCTCGCAGAATCGTGTTCGAAGAAGGCGCACTCGGACCGTTGCTTCAGATAGTTGAATCTGCTCCCGCGGCGATCAGAGAGAAAGCACCCACCACTGTGGAAGCCATCACCGTCGATCCGGAAAATGCCTGCCTGGGCTGTCTCCATCGAGCATTTACGTTGTAAAACTCAACGCAATTTACGTTGTAAAATCATTTTACGTTGTAAAACTAAACTCAATTTACGTTGTAAATTCAATTAACAGTCGTAAAAACTGGACGATGTAAATGAAGAATTTGAAAAAAAATATGAAATAAGTAGTTCTGTTATTAAAATCGGTAATATGATATATTTTCTATAAATAAATGGATATGAAACTGTAAAAAAGAATTAAAATCGACCAAAATTGAATAAAAATCAGTAATTAATATGAAAACAAAGTCAAACCATTAATTCAGGAAATAATACCCACACTTAATAACCGAATTCATTAAAAACGGAAACAATTTAGAAATTTCAAAACGAAAATAAATTTTTAAAATTCGAAATAACTATTCAAACTCAACTCAATTTACGTTGTAAATTCAATTAACAAACGTAAAAACTGGAGGATGTAAATTAAAAATTTGAAAAAAATATGAAATAAGCAGTTATGTTATTAAAAATCGGTAATATAATATGTTTTTCATAAATAAATACATATGAAACTGTAAATAAGAATTAAAATCGGCCAAAATTGAATGAAAATCAGTAATTAATATGAAAACAAAGTCAAACCACTAATTTAGAAAATAATATCCACACTTAATAAATTCATAGGAAATCTCTTTCAAAAATACGTAAATGGGAAGTTAATTCAGAGGAAATCTCTTTCAAAAATTTCAGAACACGTAGATAGAAAATAAATTTAGAATAAATCACTTCCAATAAGCCGGTTAGCGTAAATGGAAATTACTAAACACGTCATGTATCAAAAGGGTACTAAATTTATATAGAATAAATAATCGGTTAGGTTAAAGTCAATGCCTTGATTAAGGAAATAAATCAACAAATAAATCAATTGCTTAATAACTGATTACCAATAATCCGGAACAAATTCAAAATTCAAAACAACGGGTTAATTATAAAATTATCCAAAAATTAATTCTGAAAATAAAAACCAGGTTAATTAAAAGGGCTTAAACGTAATAATACGTATGTCCACGTCATCAGTAAGGCTATTTATCAAAGTTTTACAAAAGGTTGAACTTTTTAAAATTATGTTTGTCAACCAGGACCAATACGTCGAATTTTTGTTAAAAAAATATATATAGTGCGAAAGAGAAACAACACTTTTATAGTGAGTTTTTATATTTGGATTTCAAACTATAGGTCACTCTCCCATCTTTTCAAACATACGTTTCCATATAAGATTTTGTCTTCTTAACTAGTTTGTCCGACGTTTGTTGTTATGAAATTATTGTGAACCATAATTATCAATGTATTTATGGTTGAAAACCTCCTACCTTACATAGTTACATAATTTATTTATTATTTATATTTTTATACACGAATGTTTAAATTATTTCAGATTCGATTTAAAAAATTCATGATTTCCGGATGAAAGGTATTCAGATTAAAAATACATTACAGCCGATGTGATGTGAGTTTTAACTTGTTTTCAATAGCATGTTAATTAATGTTTTTAAAATATATATAGGAATGAAATCTTAATACAAAATAGTTTAATGTATCAATGTCATATGATAAAAATATTAAAAGTTTCTAATCATCGATTTTATATTTACTAATTAATTGTGAACAAGTGTCCATATTTACCAAAGGAATTGTTTACGCACTTTAAACTTTAACTTAAGGTTTGTGAAAACGCAGATGTACTGTTTCTACAATGTTTCTAATCAAGTTTCAGACATTGTTAATAACATGCGCACAAACACAACAAATAAGTAAATATACACGCAACGTTGATAACCCAGTTCGACAACTGCCTACATCTGAGGAGATAAGCTATTCCGGTGAAGAGTATACTATCAATATGGAGTAGCAAAATTACAAGGGTTTACGAGCGAATTTTCGATTCCTAAACTCCGCTCTTTCTCTCCAAAGTAATACTCGACCTAAGGCTTCCCCTATGTGTGATCCTCACTCACTTTTCACCTAAACACCCACGGTGTCAAACTCAATGTCTGTAATAAATGAAGGAACATGACGAATACACTTACAGTTGAGCTTTCTTTCAAGACGCTGAACTTTACAATAATGGGCGATTGAGAGGTTTTTCTTTTCTTTTGAGATACGGGCCGAACTCAAAAGTGCATTAAACCCTGATCAAGAGAAAGCGGGGTTTATATACTCTCCAAGAAAGCAAAGACATGCTTTTACTCGGAGGAAACAAGGGCAAAAAGCAAGCGCCGAATAAACAGTGTAGAGGGTGCTTTGTGTCAGACTAGACATGCACAACGCTGTAAGAAGTCCTTAGCACAAGATTAGAACATTTTGAAGGACACTTAGGATTTGACGAAGCAAACAGGCTAATAAGCACTAACTTCTGAAATTTTTGCTAAATTTTTTCAAAATTTTTTCTCATAAATTAATATCTTTATCGAAATACGACAAATGGTATTTTCTCTTTTATTTCTAAAATCTTATCTCTAAGATCGTTGCAGAACCTTAATATGTCCAGAATATATTTCTATAATTATTAATTATTTTATTTCGATTAGGTCTCAAGTCTAATACTTTTTTCGATCGCCCGATGATATAAAGTCCTACGTTTTGAAATTAAGGTGAGAATAATCTCACTACAACACATATTAGTTTAAATTAAATATGATGAGTATGTTATTATGTGGATAGTGTATAATTGTATGACATTTTATATATGCTTGAGTATGTGTTGATGAATTATTTGTGATGATTATTATAAGGTTTTGTTATGAGAAGCATATGTATGAGTTATCATAATTTGCTTAGCATGGAAGTCATAATATTATTTATGTTTATGTTATATGTCACGTTTGTATGTAATGTAAATAATCAAGTCATAAGATAAGTAAAAGAGTCGTACCACCTTGAGTTTCATAGGTAATAAGAAAATTCTCTCAAGTAGAGTTACTGGCTAAAAAAGAGAGTTTTCTCATATGTTACGTTTATGATGGTGCGAACCACGGGATGTCGTAGCCCCATGGTTTGTTTTCAAAATGTACATTAAAATTGATAGAACTACTAAAGGGGGACCCCAAATGAAAAGTATGTAGATATTATGGTAGGATATTTAAGTCACATTTTTAATTTTAAAAAAATAATAATTGATTCATGCATGTGTATTACTTTTATTTGTGAGTTATAGTTATACTCGCTGGACGCTAGATCATTATGTATATCCGTCCGTGTTGTAGGTAAGTAACAAATGAACGAGTATGGAAAGTGGATCAGCGGAGCTCGCTGACTAAGAGGTAAGGTTGTGGTTTCTACTTACTGTTTACTAAAATATTTCCGCTACGCATTTAGAATCATGGTTTAAGATATTTAATAGTTAAGTTATATTTTCAAGGCTTATATAGATTTACCAAATTAAAATTGAATTTCAGTTTTTTTATTTTTGTTGACTACGTCAAACTACATACTTTGGTATTACTAATTTTGTGGGAAATAAAAAGTGAAAGACTATTTTTTAAGTTGTTTTATTTTTTTTAGACCTTATAAGTAAATGATATACTTTATTTTTTGAAAGTTAACAAATTTAGCTTAAGAGTGACGGTCTGATAAGGTCGTCACGGTTCGAGAATATATTCTACAAAAAAAAACTTTTAAAAGCGACATGGATAATTAGAAGCGATATTTTACCTTTAGAGGCGATTAGTTGTTTCTAACGTAAACACTCCGCTTTTTCTCAAAAATGAAATTTTAATTTTAGATAATTAAAAGCGACTAGTCACTTCTAATGGCCAAAATCTTTGGCTCGCTTCTTTCCCATCAATTTTTTTCAGTATATTGGGGCATTAAAAGCGATTAATCGCTTCTAAAGTCGTTTTTAATACCCAAAATATTTGGCTCAAACTTTTTTCCATCAAAATTTCACTATGTATAGAAATTGGGGCATTAGAAGCGACTAAATAGAAGTAACATTGTCGCTTTAATGTCGGTTCTAAAGGTAATTTAGAAGTAACTTTTGTCGCTACTAAATGCTTCTTTTTGTCCTAGTGATAAGTAAATGAATAACCGCATAGCACATGTTGATTTTTCTTGCAATTATTTATTGAAATATGATGTGTTAGAAATTTGATTACGAGATGATATAATTGAATCCCGAAAGTTGGAATCTGAACTGAATATGTTGATTGTTGTTATAGTCTGTTAAGTAATGAACGATGCGTGTAGATTTTTACTTTTAAGGAAATAATGTATGAAATTGAATTTTGAAGAGATTTTTTTTTTTTTTTTTTTTTATATTTGTTTGAGACACAAAATTGGTTATCTCACATGCAAGTGTTGTGAGTTGACAACAAGAGGTGAATGTATCACTCGTATGAAGGTGCATCTTAGAAATGATTTCGTACGGTCATTTTCAAATTTTTTGATATATGAACTTTATATTTTAAATTGAGTTTATGTTTTAAATTATGTATGACCTTTATGTTATAACAAATAAATATGAAAATTATGTTTTAAATTATGCAATTAATCAATATTTTTCCGTCAATTTTTTTGTATTTCTTTTATCAAATTTTCGTAGGGTCAACAACATTTTCATCGACATTTTATTTTTTGATTTCCACATTTCTTCTTCTAATTTCGTTCGGCAAACACATTCTCATATTTTAGAATAATCAGTAATTTATTAGCATTCAGCCGTTCATTCTAATATATATCATAAAAACTTTCATATTTTTCCCTTCTTTTAAAATAATAAATTCATTTTTTATTGATACATGTTATTTTTGCAAGATAAAGTACTTATTTCATTGAACTTTGTCTTGCTTTGGTTTTCATGATAGACGTATCTTTATTTTTCTCGGTTGCACACTGAAAGCAACTCCAACCTATAGCACTTAATTCGATGTAATTAAAAAAAATTCATCTCCAATTACAATACTAAATTTTTACACTAAAAATACTATTAATAACTATTTTATTATTAAAATTATATAATACTACACCACCAAGTAACAATTTGGCAAGCAAATAACATCGTCCAACAAATTACAAGAAAAGTACAGACCATCATTGATAAATTAAATGATATTTTGTAGACTGATATTATTTTTTTACTTTTTTGTTTTTATATACAATTTTTATTTTTATGTTTATTTTTTAAGACAAGCTTTCGTTTGGACGAAGATTGAATCATGATCTCTAATTCAAAAATGGTGTGGTATTATTATTAGATTATCTTATATATGTAATTAATTTGTAGGAGTGTTATTCTTTCCTTATTTTTAAACATTTAGTTGATGTGTCAAGGAAAATAGGGTCTAGCTAAAATTGCAAGGATAAATCTTTTAGATAATTTTGGATGTGTTGATGATATGACCATAAATTATAATTTCCTTGCATTTAAAAGAGATAAGGAAAAAGGGGAAAAACCTGGTTAAGAAAATTAAAGAAATAGATATAATATCTATCTATTACAAGAAACGAATTTGTGTGGCGTTGGCTAATCTGTTTGATATATTTTTCTCTCTCTAAATTATCTCTTTCGCCAAATTCTTCGTCTCTCACTCTGTTCCCTCTCTCAGCTTGCCTTCAAAACCCACGTCTTTCAGACTCGCCGATTCATTCGAATCTAAGCGATTTCCGACAATCTTTTCATTTCTCAGCACTATAACTGTTTTTTTTTCGATTTTCGTCGGTTCGATCATTGACGTTCATCCACATACATTTGGATTCCAGCTTTGTACTGTTCTTGAAGCTTTCTTGCTGTGGCGGCGAGGTTTTTCTTGCGTTTAATGCTCAGCTCGGTTCAATGAGATTGCTCTGTTCTAATAGGAATGGCCTCTGCTTCTTCCATGTCTGGTATGTATTGTCTTTTCTCTCATTGGCATGAAATTGGGGAGTTTTAACGAATTCGGAAGCTCGGTATAGGAATTTAGGTTTTGTGTAGTAACGAATGCGTGATTGTGGTTGAATAATCATAAAGCTCGGTATTGGTCTTATCAAATTTCGATTCTTGATGAGTTTGTGGGAATTTTCGGTATTTTCTGAAGTGCTTGTTTGTTTTAGTTTCTTTAGAATGCGTGAATGTGTGTAAGCTGCTGAAAGGCGATGGGACTGGGAAATACGACTGTAACATTCTTTCGTGCGCGTGGAAAGCTCCGAGAGTTCTGACTGGCTCCCTTGCCAGCACGGCTCATCCATTTCCGTGTTCTTTGCTTTCTTCTGCGTGGAGCAGAAGAAGAAATCAAGCGAATTTTGTAAGTTCCTATGAGTTCTCCCCAATTTTTCTGCGTTACATAAACATATACATGTACAGGGTAAGAGGGAGGCAAAATAGTAAGATAGTAAGTGTAGAAACTGAAGAAGGAAAAGAAGACGCTATCGTTTTGCTCTTGGTATCCCCTGAAATCCTACTAGAGATATTCTATTTACGATAATAAAAAGATATCCCAAACCTTAGGAGATTACGTTTAGTCTAGAAATTCCTTAAATACATCTAGTATGTGACCAAATATTAAATTGTTTGCCACTCCGTTTATAATAAACCCTACACATAATTACAGAACTATGTTTAGGAGCAATATTCCTTGGTTATGGTGACCCGATTGAAATGACTATGATATTATTTTCGTGCCAAGTGAGAAAAGTTCAACATACTAATTAATGATATTTTTCTGTTTGTTTTGCTTGTTGCTAGATTATGTGCAATTCCTATTTTATGGTTATTATACGCTTTCATTTGTACCTTAAACACAACAATTTTTTTTTCTTTATATTGAACTGTTTCCAGAGAAGTGATTCCTCCAGTAATGGTAATTGGTACGGTAGCGAAACATCAGATTCCACTCTTGGAAATATCAGCCGGTCCAGTTTAGCTTGCAGAAAGTGGCAAGTATGCTGTTCTGCATCTTTAACTTCTATTGCTTTTGGAGAGATAACACCTGAAAGGTTGTGGGAGGTAAAATTTTGCTTTCTCTTATCTGGAATTTCTACATATTGGCATTAGCTATTTAACTATTAATAACTCCTTTTCACATTTCTTTTGACTTCGTCTGCAGGATCTTAGCCCAACTATTTCATATCTTTCACCTAAAGAACTTGAGTTGGTCCATAATGCTCTCAAGGTCCATTCTCAGCACATAAGAAATATCACAAAATTTTCACCAAGCCTGGTATTTAAAATTGAGCCTTTTAAACTCAAAATAGTTTTTGGGCGCAGCTAGCTTTTGAGGCTCATGATGGTCAAAAGAGACGGAGCGGAGAGCCGTTCATCATCCATCCTGTTGAAGTTGCACGAATTCTAGGAGAACTTGTGAGTCTCCAACGTGAAAAAAGCTATCATATTTTTCATTATCTTAGTGCTCACCACCCAATATAAAGTTCACAGTAACTCTCCATACAGGAATTAGATTGGGAATCAATCGCTGCGGGATTACTGCATGATACAGTTGAGGACACTAATGTTGTGACCTTTGAGAGAATTGAGGACGAGTTTGGTGCCATTGTCCGCCGCATTGTAGAAGGAGAGACCAAGGTAAACTTTTACAATAATTCTCAAATTGAATTTAAGTTCTAGATTCCTTTGAGATTATTTCATTTATGCGTAAGTTTCCACCAGGTATCGAAGCTAGGGAAATTGAAGTGCAAGAAAGAAAATGATACAGTACAAGATGTGAAAGCTGATGATCTGAGGCAGATGTTTCTGGCTATGACAGAAGAGGTGACTACTTCGCTGTATTTTTATACTTTAGGATATATTTCCATAAAGCTATTCATCAACTAATATGGTTAGTAAACCAGGTTCGTGTTATCATTGTCAAATTGGCGGATAGATTACATAACATGCGAACATTGTCTCACATGCCCCCACATAAGCAGGTGCCTTGTTATTCTCTAAAAGGTTAGATGTCATTAGATTGCCAAGATGCTGATGACTTGCTATTACAACTAATGTTATTTTGTGTTCAGTCCAGCATCTCAAGAGAGACATTACAGATTTTTGCTCCTCTAGCTAAGTTACTTGGGATGTACCAGATCAAGGTATTGTGAGTTCCAACATTTCTCCATTCAGTTGACTCTATTCAGTTGTCTGTTTAGCGGCGTGGTTCTTTAGTAGTACTATTTACTTGTAGCAGTATCACAATGTCTTATCATCATGGTAACTAGGATGGCCTAATGGTAAAATCACACCCCTCCAAGTTGGAGGTCGCGGGTTCATTCCCCACCCACCGCAAGCAAATGAAAGCTTGCCTTAAAAAAAAAACAATGCTTATCATCATTTATTTGCTTTGCCTACCACAATATTTGAGTTCGATAATCCTACCTTTAAAACTGAACTTGATGGGATTACATATTTTATATCATACCATTTTGCAGGCAGAACTTGAATATCTTTCCTTTATGTATACAAATCCCGAAGATTATGCGAAGATCAAGAGGAGGGTTGCAGACCTCCAGAAAGAGCATGAAAAAGAACTCGAGGAGGTAATTCTTTGCAGATAAAGATTACTGAAGTATCAGGTTGTCATCATACATGAGGTCAAGGTCAAGGCCATGTCTGGCTTTTTAGTTTTTTTTTTCTAGTTAATTTGTTACATAGTTGTTAATCAAGGTTTTTTTAGGCAAATAAAATTCTCATGAAGAAGCTCGAGGAAGATCAGTTCTTAGACCTTATGACTATGAAAACTGAAGTGCGCGCAGTATTTAAGGATCCCTACAGGTTAATAAATAAATTTCATTTTCAAAGTTTCTTTTCCTGCTTTAAATCCATGGAGAAATATTGTCTATTTTCCAATGAATTTTGCAATATGTGGAGAACTGGCGGGCATCAGCTATTAATTATGTTTTCTACTTGCAGTATTTACAAATTGGTGCTGAAGTCTAAAGGATCAATCAATGAAGTTAACCAAATTGCACAGGTTAGTCGTGGTTTGTTCTTGAACGATTTACCAGAATTTCCTGAGGTCTTGATTATGAAACCGTGTTTAATTGAACCACCAGCTTCGCATAATCATAAAACCAAAACACTGCGTTGGAGTTGGGCCTTTGTGCGCGCCACAGCAGGTTGATTTAATTGAGCCAAATAAACTGTCTACCCATGTGCTTTCTATACTCAATGTGAGCTTGCTTATAGTTAGCTTGTTTTTCAGATTTGCTACCATGTTCTGGGGTTGGTACATGGAATTTGGACTCCTATCCCTCGATCTGTGAGTGTACTTAATTTTCTTATTCATTGTACACCGTGCTTGGTGAACATAAAAAAACTTCATTATTAATACATTCGGTACAGGTAAAAGACTACATAGCAACAACAAAGCCTAATGGCTATCAAAGTCTTCATACAACTGTCATTCCATTCCTTTACGAGAGCATGTTTCGATTAGAGTTGCAGGTAAATGTGGTCGACTACTTTGAAGTGGTGTTCCATTCTTCAAAAGTAGCTAGATCACGCGCCTTTAAATTACACTTGAATCTTGGGCTGTACTCCAACTGACCTTTGTGTATATGTCTATCCTCATATTGGTACTATATTTAATTTTTTTATTGCGACTGGCAGATAAGAACTGAGGAGATGAATTTAATTGCTGAGAGAGGTATTGCTGCTCATTATAGTGGGAAAGTACTTGTTACGGGTTTAGTTGGACATGCTATGCCTAACGGTAAAACTTCAAGAGGAAAGGCGGTCTGTTTGAATAATGCAAACATCGCGCTTAGGGTATTTCTTTCCCTGTTGTTGATTTGTGATAGTTTATCGTTCTTGAAGGGAGACTCTTCGTGTACTCTTTTCTTGTCCCCTATCTTTGATTTAGCTTCCGTGGATAACTTTTATCCAGATTGGCTGGCTTAATGCAATTAGAGAATGGCAAGAAGAGTTTGTTGGCAACATGAGCTCTAGGGAATTTGTAGACACCATCACAAGGGACTTGTTGGGTAGCCGTGTCTTTGTCTTTACCCCAAGAGGAGAGGTAACTTGAGGTTGTCTTGATTGGCTGTTAAGACTACAATAGATTAAATGGCGTACTGTACTAGTGGATTTACATTCAAGCTAATAACTGTGCAGATAAGGAATCTGCCCAAAGGGGCTACTGTGATCGACTATGCTTACATGATACACACTGAAATTGGTAACAAAATGGTGGCTGCAAAGGTACAACTCACTTTTTAGTTTAATACTTTCAGATTTTTCACCCTGAACTTTGAGTTTTCTATTGGCACAGCTTATGTGTTTCTTTGATGCAGGTCAATGGGAATATTGTAGCTCCTACACATGTACTTTCAAATGCAGAAGTTGTTGAGATAATAACCTACAATGTCAGTACTTAATTTATGCGTTTCAGCACTTTGTATAAGTTTATAGAATCCAGGAACCACTTGCTCATGCACAACGAAAAGACAGGTTACCAGATTCCATTTCACTGCTGAAGCAGTGAAATCTAACTATATTGCCATCTGGGTAGTATATTAGCATACTTAAATTTTCTTGTTTGTTAAGTTTCATGATATTCATACCCCAAATATCTGTCAATCGATAGAACAAAGCTTAGCAGATCAGGATTCGATAAAGAACAAGAACATCATCCATTTGTCTTAAATCAATTGCCAGATATTATGGCTATTTGGAGTACAATTTGTAGAGGTCTTGGTATCTATCATGCACATAGAGGCACAAAAAGCATCTGGAGTTGTTTTGCGTCATTTTCTCGCAATACTCTTCTTTACTTTTTGCACTTTTTTGTTCACCCAGGCACTTTCTGGAAAATCTGCATTTCAGAGGCATAAGCAATGGTTACAACATGCCAAAACACGAAGTGCTAGACACAAAATAATGAAGGTAGCCTTTCCGTTGATCTTTGTTTCCCTTGATTTTTTCCCCAGAATGTCCTGAATCTTGTTGTGTAGTTCTTGAAGGAGCAAGCTGCTCTATCTGCGGCTGAAATAACAGCAGATTCACTGAAAGATTTTGCCACCGACTCTGAAGGAGAGAGTGAAGCAGAAGAGATCCTAAAGCCTCCTAAAGAAAGCAGACCCATGTGGAATCAAATTCTTTCCAACCTTTTGGATATGTCAAAAGGTCGTGATTCCAAAGGTCCTTCAGTGAGCAACAAAAATGGGAGTGTTTGGGTTCCAAAGGTCAATGGTAAACATAATAAGCATGTGAATAATGTAAGCTTGAAGGTTGAAGGAGAATCAGCGACAAAGGGGTTTAGTCTTTCCGAGATGATACAAGCTAATATTCCAATGTACAAGGAGGTTTTGCCTGGTCTAGAGAGCTGGAAGGCTAACAAGATAATGTCTTGGCACAATATGGAAGGGCACTCCATCCTTTGGCTATGTGTGGTTTCCATCGATCGGAAAGGTAAGAATAGAGTTATTATTACCGGGCTCGGTTATTTTTCTTCTTCTATTGTCTACTCCTTGGTTGATTTTTCTCTCATGGATTTCTTGAGCTTCCTTTGGAACCTGTAGTTTTAAATGGAAACTGAAGTAAAATGAAGATGGCAAGAAAAAGTTGACTGAAAGTTTAATTCTTTATTGTGTATGGAAAAATTAAGAAAGGATGATAAGTAGATTCCTAGAATCCTCTCCAATCCTGTTTGGATGTGCTTGGAAAAGTTGAAGGTAGAAATCCTAGAAAATTGAAGGATATGGGAGAAAGAGAAAACACAAGTGTGCGCAAGACAAGGAAATCAAATCTTGCACAAATGATATTCCCTTAATAATATTTTCCCCACTATTTGTTTTTTCTCCAGGAAGATGAAATCTTGGTTTTAGCAATACATCTTCACGCTAGGGAAATGAATTGCTTGGGTTTTTCATTCTTTTCCCATTGCATTTACCTGGTTCCAAACTCAGCCTTAACAAAGTCTCAAAGTACAACATAGCCCTGAGCTCTGATAAACTCCCAAAATACCCCGGAAAAATCTAATGGAAGTCCACCAAATATCCATTGTCTTCACACGCTTTTGATTCGGTTGCTTTCTGATAACATGTGGTTGATATGTAATGATCAATTTATGTATTTTCAGGCATGATGGCTGAGGTGACAACCACCCTGTCAACTTCAGGGATTGCAATATGTTCTTGCGTGGTGAGTAAAATTAGAATAACTTAAAAGTTTTTTGGTCTTGATTTCTCATAATAACAAGTCTTGCTGTGTATGACCAGGCCGAGATTGATGGAGGACGTGGCATGTCAGTCATGTTATTCCATGTTGAATGTGATGTTGATAATTTGGTAGTACATAGAACTTCAATCTCATTGTAATCAACATTGGTGTTGCAGCTTTTCACTCCTGACATATATTTTTATTTTAACTCAGGTGAATGCTTGCTCAAGCATCGATACAATTCTAGGTGTTTTGGGATGGTCTACCGGTTGCAGTTGGTCAACCTCGACAGACATTCAAGAATGCTGATAAGTGAATTGTACCAATCAGCCAACAAGCTCTTTGGGTATGAAGTTTTGTCCTTTTTGAAATCGAGGAGATTCGAGATCGCTCCTAATAACATATTCAGTTTCTTAGTTTTGATTAATTTTATTCGGACACTCAATAATCACATAAACTTGCAGCGGCTAATTTAAGCATAAAAAAGTCTAAGATCAGGGCACTGTATATACCAGAAGTGAGCGCACAGTTAGAGTTAGCATATACATTATTTTGTAAAGAAGATATTTCCTAGACTACACACCTATACAGAAAGGCTGTACCAATCTTTGTTGTGCAATGCCATATATTTCTTGTTTCAGTTCCACCGTTACATTTCACACTTCATTCATAATTTATTAAGCTAGTTTTTCAGTTGTACAAACATCATCTTGACCACAACATAAATTTAACGCATTATTCGATTGCACCCAGTTGATTAATCTTGTTACACACTGCCTTGAACATCATTATAAAAATCAGAGCTACGAACATAGACTTACCAGAAACAGAGATTAGTGAAAGCACCAAAATCGAGAAAACGCAACCCCAAATCTTCAGTGTCTTGTGTTCTGCTTTTTCTGCCGTTTGACTGAAGGCACTGTAACTACTGCAGCGATTATGCATTGTTTCAAATGTCGTTTGCTTCTCTAGTCTATATGCTTCTGATTCAGCCATGGTTGACGTGTGAGAGCACCAAGCCTCATCTTTGGAGCTTTCATTTTCGGTCTCGGAAATAAGTCCATCTGACAAATTGGTGTATTCAGCAACTTGGAGGGGAATGATTTTTTTTTCTGGAACAGTTGTCTCAATCTCCGTCGTTGAAAAACCTCTGCGATCTCCATTACTGTCACACGAAAACATTATAATGCCCACCAAGCGATGCGGAAATAGAAAAAAAAAACAAATGATTGAGAATACGAACGGGTCTCTTAAATGACTAACCTCGGGTGATAATCTCGGAGAAGACAACGCAGTCCTTGAGTTTCACGTTCTACTTTGTTTTTGTTTACCTCTTTGCATGCTTTTGGCGATTTACCATGCTGGCTACTTGTGTTGCCGTTAAAATCTCGTCTTTTGTTTCTTTTGGCAAGAATCATCGCGGTAAGAAAACCTACAACCACAACTACGACCAACCCTCCAATTTTACCTCCGAGACTTATCGGATTCTTCCTTTTTCCTTTAGTTTTGCTATTGTTATTACTATCCATATCCATTTTCTCATCAGCATCCATTATATTTTCTTCTCTTTTAGACAATTAGCACTCCGGGTCCTGAAATCACGTAATATTATAAAATACCTTTCTTATCAAAAGAGACAGTAATAAGGTGAATCATCCCAGCCAGATATATTTTCTTTTTTTTTTATTCCAAATCGTGTTTTGACAAGCATCTTCGTTGCTTTGTCTGCAAACAGGTTCATGAAGACAGGTTATGCTAACCTCACGGCTGCTGTGATGTTTGTGTGGGTCACAGCTCGACTCATCTCAGTCGTGGGAAGTGAGTAGTTAGTCACCCACGTTTTGAATCCAAAGCCAATCACTAAAGTCCTTGTTCTGTATAAAAACATTGAAAGTAAAGCAAAGGTCTAACTAATATACTAATTATATATTTTAATCAACATAATCTATTTTGCCACTCAAGTTCATGAACCTCAATCCAATATATAAACCGTGTAGCATGAGAATTTTAAATCTAAAGTTTTTGGAAAATTGACTATAATAATACTAAACAAACATTGACACATAATACTCAGTTCACTACATCCATCTGGTGACATATCAATCACGAAATAAATGCAACTCGTTATACTTGTAGAATAAAATAATTAAAATCAAACTCCATTACATATAGGGTCTCAAAATTAATATTATCGAACAAAATCGAGTATAAAATCAAACTCTTACAATTAGGTTTCAAAATTAAAATTAACGAACAAAGTTAAGGCTTCGGCGCCCTTTTTATCACGAAGTATATACACGTGTAACGAAATGCTTCTACTTCGTGATATAACAAAATAATGAAATTAAACAAAATTCTAATTATAGCAAACTAATAATTCAGACTCAGTAAAGAAGAATACGAACTCAAACTCGACTCACAATGAGAAGATGAGCTTATTGATTAAAAGATTGGACTCAAACTAAAAATAAGTGTATCCCTAAACCTTAGGAAACGTTACGCATTCTAATCCACAGGGGAAACGACGAGCTCCTTCACGAGATTCTTTTAGTTGAGTGTGTGAATTCCGACGAAAACTGTAAAGAAAGATTATGGCTGCTAAATTTTGTGAAAGTGAAAAAAAGACGGTACGACGTGAAAGAGGAATATAAATAGAAAGAGAAAGCGCTGAGAAAAGAAAAGAAAAGGACAATGATATTAAGGCAATATTTGTTTCGGGTAATTGAGGACATTTATACCTCTCAACCTAATATTAATACGAGATGTGTCCAAATTTGAGTCTTGGTTTCTCTTTGGTAACTGGCAAAGAAATGAATTAGTGCTCTTAGTATCCTTGAAGTTTGTTCTATGTTACACGATGTCAAACGACTATTTATTTGGAAGACTAAGATATTTTTTACATTTGGTTCTGGTTCTTCGTAGTAATAATTATTCTTGTAATATAAATTGGAAAACTGTAGTAATTCTAATTCAGTTTATGTGTATCAAAAATTAAAAATTCAAAATATATGTAAATTTTACTTGTATGCCTTTATTTACATAGTTTCCAATTAAAAAAATAACTGTAAATTACGATATTTAAATAAAAATAAAATAGCCCTAAATTCTTCAATGAGATTAACTAAAAGAAAGTTTTTTTTATTTATTAAAAACGCATTTTCATATTTCTGTCAAATCCCATTTAGAGATTGGAACTGAATTACGTGTAGTTTATGCACAATACGAAACGAGAATTTAAGAAAGCATGTGTGATAGTGGGGTATAACATTTTGTTTCTATGTGTCATGAAATTTTATTATGTGATATATGTATCAAACGACAAAAAAATCCTTAATAACCGGTATGTTGTGGACGATTATATTATCTTGCAAATTTTAATACTAATTGCGATACGTTGCGGTCAAATTTTGTAAAAAAAGATTGTCTTTTGACGCATATATTTCCTAATAAAATTTTATCACAGATAAAAACCAAATATTACCCTACTATCCCACGTATTTTCCGAAATTCCTCATTAAATTTCCCTAACAATTAACTTCCATCAACAGAACTCTTCTAAGAGCTACATTCGGTAAATGGACTATCTATATAATGACATCATATATCGCATATATCTCTCTTCTATATTATCAGCAGCAAAAATCTTGTCATCATTTATTTAATCAAACCTACAACTGTTTACACCACACGTAAATGAATCCAAGTTGATCAATTCTCTCTCTTTCTTTCTTTCTCTCTCTCTCTCTCAATATATATTATGTACATTTGGTATCATCAATAACCATCATTATTGGAGACTGGTTTAGGCTCAGAGGTGTAAAAGAAAGGACCAACTGTGTAGAGCTTCATGTCGTTGTCGTTGAGGATGTGATGAGAAGAGAGCAAAGCACCAGAGATTCCTTTGTTGATGTTGGTTGGGATGTCACAATCCTCCATGGAAGAGAGCTCGAGGAAAGCACTGCACTCCTTCACTGACTTCCTGTTCGCCCACACCTCCGAAGGGCACAAAGTTGCTAAGAAATAGCCCTTCTCATTCGTCGCATCGCTCAGGAACGAAAATGGCTCCGTTTCGTACCCGAGTTTGTCCACCGCTACGCATGTTATCCTCACCACAGCCCCTGCAAAGAAAATCCATTTTTTGTTGGTTTTTGTGCGAAGTAGATTAAAAAATAACTTTGGTTAATTTTGTGTAAATATCTTGCTTATCTTTTTAGGTCAATTTTAAAATTTAATATTAGAAGAATTTGAAAATAGATTATAGTTAAACAAACAATTCAAATTTCGAAAAAACAAATCTCAAATATATAATATACCGATTGAAACAAAATGACAAAAAAAAAAAAAAATTCACCATGTATTCATTTTGATGATTTTTATTTATTCATTACTTATGGCAAATATACCACGTGGCAAAGTAATTATTGTAGATTACCTTCGAGTGGGACGGGTTTAGTTGCTTGATTGGATTTGCAATAAACCATGCCTTGAATTCCAACGTTGGAAGATAATAAGCTCTCGTTTTGTTGTGGCTTTGGCTTAGGAGTTGGGGTGGACTTCTCACCATTATAATCAGCTGAAGAAAGAAACGTCAACGAAAGAAGCAAAACACAAGCTATGGAGAAGGAAAGGTTTAGAGCCATGACTATCAATTATTAACTACGTCGACAATTACTCGATTAAGAAAAATTATGAATGCGAGGCAGTGATCGGTTCGTGGCCTTTATTATAGAGAAGAAAGTCAACATATTTTTCAAATAAATAAAATGAAATGCAATCTAACATGGTTGCACGTCTAATTTAAGGAGATAATATATTTTGATCTGTCGGCGGTTAATCCTTTTTAAAATTATTTGAATTCATTTTGTTTAATATGTGTGCTTGCTACCGATGGTACTAGCACCAACAACAAAAACTTATTATCATCATTAGTATTATTATATATCTCTCTCTCGTACATACTTTTATATATATATATATATATTAATTGCACATAAGTACACGCATAATTCTCTAATGTGATATTTAAAATGGTCCTTACAACGATATTAATTGTTTTGACTTATTTTTTGCTCAAATATTTTATGTATTAACTTTTTCAAGATATTTTTTATGCATGTTTTAGAATTTTTTTTTATTTTAACTAATTTGATGATAAATGTATTTAACTTTCTGATTTTGTGATATTTAGTTTCTTATTTTGACGGATTTCGTTATAATGTTGTAACATCCATCTATATACATTTTAGTACGTTTTGGAAAATTTCTTGTTTTGACAAATTTCTTGTTTTGACAAATTTCTTTATAAATGTTGCAACATTTCGTGCAGACATCCTGCCTGTCGGATCATCAAGCATTAAATGGTGAAGAAATCCTAGGAAAACTTATAATTTGTAGGTTTGCTATAAAAGTCGAGAGTCTCCTTTAGCAGTAATGAAGAACGCCATTTCATCAAGTTTATAGGGTTCTTAGCCGTGCTCGATTGACGGACTGCGACACTATTGTTTTGTAAATGGTTGTAATTCTCTACACTTATTCATTACTATAAGATTAGAGAATCGTGTGTTTCATGATTGCGTGATTGAAGTCCTCACGAATGTTTATTGATGCGACCAAATATCGGGTGAGTGTTCGAAAAGTGAAATTGACAAGGGTCTCAACGTCAGGGAGAGTTTTTTATTTTGTTTTCACATATAATATTGGTCAAAGTGACATCAATGTTGAGATTCATATAAAACCATTATTGTACAATTGAATTTTAATTAGTGACTTTTTTTCCACTTAACTGAGAGACCCCAGATAGAAGTGACATTAGACCGAAGTGATTTATCACTTCTTATGTTATTTATTATTCAGCACTGCTTGTTTATACTGTTATCTCACATTAGCTCAGCAAAGTGTTACACTGTTACATTATTTATGAGTAATAGACCGCATAACAATGTTTCAAAAATTAATTATATTTTGAAAAGTTGCTTAAAGTACCACAACTTGTTGTTGGTTTTTCCAGAATCTACTAAAATTATTATCTTCCCAACATACCAGTACAAAAGATCAAATAGTCCAAAAAAAAAAAATTTATTCTTACATTATATTTCATATTCATATTAATCGGTTATTATTTGTTTTTACAATTGTGAAACAAGCTTGCAACAGCCGGGTTGTAATTTTAATTTTTTAATTTTTTATTTTAATTTTAATTTATTTTACTGGTGATGTAGTATAGAATCTTTGTGTTAGTTTATTTTTTAAAGAACATTCCGTCTTTTTTTGTTATAAAATTTACTTGTCTTTTGAAAAAAAAATTATTTTGATAAATTTTAGAAAAACAAAAATAAAAAAATGATACTTTTAGCAATTTCTCGTATATTTTTGGGCGACCTTAAAATAATCTGTTTATATCTCTTGCATATAAATTGTTAACGCACTTAAGATATTTGAGCAATTATTCAAAACTGTTTCTTTTTTACTCTCTCTCTCTCTGAATTTCTTGATTTGTTTATGATATCAGCGCTTGTGATCAAACGCTATAAATTTTCCTGATGAACTCAAAGTTCATCAATGGAGAGTCCAAATACTGGTCCATTTCTCTGCTCCCATAATCATCAGTCAAGTTCCTATGCCTCTCAGTCTCACCTTTACCAAAATGTATCTCCTTTCTAATTCCTCTATCGACTTCATTATCCACCACAAGAGCGTACAGATTGGATGGCTTTCTCCTCGACATAATCACAACTCTGTCGCAATTCATTGAGACTCTCGACTCCAATGGTGTTCAAACTCGCACTCTGCAAAATTCATGATATGAATGAGACATGACCATTTGTTGTTGAGCTGGTTGTTTTTGTCACTTTCGGAATCAATGCGCATGTGCTAGGTCACGTCAATCGGTGCCTAAGCGCATGTGCAGTTTCGTATATTCTTGGCCAAATATTCCAAGCCTCGTCGAAAGCAAGAGACATACAACTGCAATTCTTGCTCTACGAAATGAAGAAACACAGTAACTCGATCGACGAATTGCTTGTGAAGAAATTTGTAACTGTTTTCGGTAATCTAGGTGCGACAAGATTGGAAATCAACGAAGATGACCTATTTTCTTACATTCTTGTAGGTCCTGGACCAGAGCATGAATATGTGATTTTTAATCTCACCGAAAAATTATAGATTATTTCTCTCCAAGAAGTGCATTTCGCTTTTCAGTTTCAAGAAATGTATAAGGCTTATAGTATGTTACTTAGCTGATAAGCTAATTACTTGTTATTTATTATTAATATAGTTTAATAGGTTTAATGTCGTTTATATTATGATATGTTAAAAACGACTTGTTATTTACTTAGTGACCGTTCGTAATCAGATATAACACCAATTACTTGGTTATTCAATAAACAACTTTTTCTCTCGAATTCTTAATTTTCTTCTTCTCCATCCTCAGATTCAATAAAATGTGTCACTCGAACTAGGTCTCTAATCCTCTCTCTTATCTGATGGCTCATTTCCCACATTGCAACGGAGGTCACAGTTGGTCTCAAGGTGGTGGTTGCAATTGATGACTTGCTCACAAACGATCTTGAGGCGTGGAAATCGTCCTTTTGTGCCAACTATATGATCGTGTCGATCATCTCGCTATAAAATGCTTTCCCGTCTTTTATATGACCATCCATGGCGCACAACAAAACTAATCCTCTCAAACACAGTCTTCTCATCAAGCGATTGATGATCAAGGCAATAGTCAAAGAGTGGTACCTCCAGTTCTAGGAACACAAATATACAAAGAATCGATAAGCAACCAAGATCGTTCATGAGATTCACCGCCACGTACTCATACTTCAACCCTATGTTCAGAGTTTTTGATTTCCTTGTTCATGACATTGAAAGAAAAATTAAAAGTGAAAATAATAATACGAACAAACACCTTTCAAATTGAGAGCGATTCTGACTCGGAAAGAGCAAGAGCTTCTGATATAGGAGTGGAGCTTAAGCTTCGGTGCCTCTTCAGCCTGTATTGCAATCAATTCAAAAATCATTATAGAGCATTCGATTTTCGTATTTTATTTGTCAGTTGCAAAAATAAATAAAAAATTGGGTGTTTACCATGATTGAAAGTAAGGATTTAACGGTCGATTGCCGATAAACGACCGATAACTAAAAAACACGGGAATGCGTTAGTCGAGCGGGAATCCGATAAAAAAAATTTGGACAGCCGAAAAGAAAATGCCGATGAGAGTACCATTGGCCGGTCAGAAATCCGACAAAAATAACGGGAATTCGACGGAAAAAATGTTGATCATCAAAAATTGAATATTACAAAAATTATAGCAGTAATATTTATAAGATCTTAATAATATATTAAAATGTTAACTCAAAATTTAGTTGAAATTGAATTTTAATTAAAATGTGTGCAAGATTATAAGAGATTCAACATTATGAATACCAAATTTTTAGACTAAAATAAAATATTATTGACTAATTCTAAAGTTTATATAAATAAATAAGTTCAAAACTCAAAAATACAAAAATAATATATTAAAATGAAGACTTCAAAATTTAGTTAAATTTATATATTTAAATTATTTGTTTTGTTTAGTTTTATAAGAAAATAATTATATTAAATTGTCCATTATATAAATATTATGTTAAAAAAAAGACATCCAATAAATAGTTCAACTTGGGATTCGAACTTCAGCCATGAAGCCATTTGAGCTGTTACATTTCTTTAGTGTTATAAGAAAATAACTATATAAAACATATAAATAATATGTTAAAAAAACATCCAAAATAAGGCTAAACTTGGGATGTAAAAACCCAGCCTGGTAGCTAGTTTTACACAAAGAAATGCCAATTGAGCAATCTCATTTTTTTGATAAATTTTGACACTAAATTGTATCGAACTATAAAATGGAAACGACTTGCCGGAATTCGACGGCCAAATCGACGATTTTCGTCGGCCAAAAACGGCGAAACGTCGAAAAACGGCATACTCATGAAATTTCGACGAATTTTGTGGGCATTTTAAAGTTTTATTGAAAGTCGAAAAGGAAAAAAAGGATTATCATGAAATCCTTGACCTTCTTTAACTCTAAAAACAAGATTTCTTAAAAAAAAAAAAAATTCCTAGTAGAAGACAAAACATATTTCGTTTTTGAAGAATAAAGACAACGTAATCATCACTTCATTTTTCTCATCCCTAGTGGCGTTTTACCTGAGACCCACACCATCCTTTTCTTAAAACACTACCTCTCCCCAGAGATTTGGGAAACGATAAAATGAAAAAGAAAGCTTTTGAAACGTCTTTCATTGAGAAATGTAACTCATATCCATATACTTGTATAAAAAACATACTGACTAGATATTATAACATAAATACTCTTATGAACTCAAATGAGTATATAAATAAGCCAATGGCATTGATATATTGCAAGGAAATGTATTACAAAAAAAATGGGTGTGGATAGAATGTAACGAGACATAGTATGAAACGAACATTAATAGTAAAAAAAACGAACATTAATGCATCGTGCTCATTAGATACTTGAACGTACAATAGTATAAAACTAGTATCATTATCCACTGAAGTTGACTGTATATAGAGAGAAATGTATATGCATATCAGTGGAAGATGGGAGGAGGTGGGAGTTTGACCGGCAGTCTCTTCTTGAGAGGCTGAATGTCATTTGGCGGAGGAGGTGGGAGTCTGAGGCGCAATCTCTTCTTGAGAGGAAGCTGAGGAGGAGGGAGTTTGATGCGCAGTCTGTTCTTGTTGAGAGGCGGCGGCTGAGTGGCATGGGGGAGTTTGATGCGCAATATGAGCGGCGGTCGGAGGAAAGTGTTAGTGTATTATTGGGTTCGTTGTTTCGGGCGCAATATATCCTACTTTATTTTATCAAATTAAATCCTACTTATTTTTTATCAAAATATATCCCACTATTTTACATATGTTACGAGTAATTTTTTAAAACCCTTGACCAATCACATATCAGCAGCAAATCCTTATTTATATAATACTTACCAATTTTGAAAATCTCGGATTTCTAAAAATATTTGCATTGTTCTTGTAAAGAAAAGAGCTATATTAGGAACTCTTAGTTAAATCTTAAATTACATAATTTGGTTATACTTAATTAAGGTGTTTGAAATTTCTGTATCTCTCCAGTTTTATTAATTTTAAGTAAAGAACTATAAAAATATAATGACATTTATAATCTGCGTTTTCATTAAAATAAAGTTAAATACTTACATCAATTTAAGCATATAAATAGACTCGTGTAAATGACCAGCCCAATAATTTTAAATTTTTTTACAAAATTGATCTAAATTTTTTCCCTGCATTCAAGGAGCCGGTTTTAATAAATAAATAAATTAATTAATCGAATTAATAGAACGGGAATTGAGGATAATAAATTAATTAATCTAAACCATTTGAAACGGAAGAACAAATTATATTAAAAACAAAATACTACCGGTTCATCTTCACCCCCATAAATCGGTACCTAATCTATACGAAAAAGTTCAAAAATTTGAAAATTAACACATTAATATGAAAGAGTTCTATCAAAATCTATAACTACTAGAAGATATATTTCTTCACGAGACTGAGAACTAACGTTTGATATTAAAAAAATTCAAGGATTTCGATAATTGACATTACAAAATTGTTATACGTCCTTATTAGAAATTTTACGAAAATTTGGGAAGGGTTTTTCATAAAATATAGAGAAACCAAAACTTGCAATTTTATAACAAACCTATATATACCAACAAAAACTATCATATTTAATCAATAAATTTTCAAAACAAACTTTAAGGGCTCGATTACATTTATATCTCATTGCGAATATCAATAAATATAAATTAATTGCACATTCAATTAACAAAAAATTAGCTCTATACCCATCTTTAACTTTTTACTAATTTCAATATACCCAACGTTTGGATAATTTTGTGAAAATACCCATTGTAAATTGTTTGCTATCAAATTGAGTCAAAATTACCCTCCCTAATAATTTAGGAAATTGTTTCCCGGTAAACATAGCAATTGTGAAAACGATTGTTTTGCCAAGGGAGCGTCAAGCAAACGCTTTCAAAATTCAATTTCAATAACCGGCAAACAATTTCCGAAATTATTAGGGAGGATAATTTGGACTCAATTTGATTGTAAATAATTTACAGTAGGTATTTGCACAAATTTATCCAAACGTTGGGTATATTGAAATTGGTAAACGTTTACATGGGTATATAGGTAAAAGACCCTTCGATTAATAATTTTCTAAATGTTCAATTCTAAGAAAGTTGGCCATGCAAACAGATAAATATCAATGGTGAAAATTTCACAACCAACAATTGCGGAGAAAAACGAAAACGCAAGCACGACGCACGCAGGCAAAGGCTCACACAACAAATCAATATTTTGTTAAACATAAATCAACTTAAATATGTTCAACAAACAAATTCTATAAAAGTTAACAAATAGAGAAAAACAAACACAAATTAAGCAAAAGAACGAACCTGAGCACCTAAGGCGTGCTAAAGGGCATCAAAGACGTGCTCTCACGCGGTAAAAAATGAGCGGATGCGGGTGTTCATTGTACAGGCAAGAGGCCGAATGGTGGATACTGAGAGAGAGAAAAAATCAGGCAAGGAGAAAACAAAATCAAATTGGCTACAGAGAAGAAAAAATAAAAGACACAAGCTTGATTCTTAATAACGGCGAGGAGAAGTCAACATCGAAGATAAGACACATAAGAAGAAAACCTCTCATTCTTAGACGAATTTGGCATTGTTGTTCTAGGAAGATCAATGTAAAGAGAAGGTGTACGCACAAAGGTCGTGAATTTTTCAAGCCGGAGGAGCGCAGACAGCACTAAGAAAAAATAGCAAATTTGTTGAACATGTGAATTGGTTGGTTTTAATATAAAAACCTAACTTAGAAGCGGCTGGTCGCTTCTAATCTCATTCAAAATTAAAATATCGCTGTTTCACTTAAAACATAGTTTAGAAGTGACTTGTTGGTTCTGAAGTCGCTTCTACTGTCCAAATAAAATTTCCTTTTTGAAACTTTGACGCAGAAAAGTTGGAGTTAATTTTTTTGGGGTTTAGAAGCAAGTCACTTTTACTGTCCAAAAAAAAGAATAGCAAAAATTTGGCGGCGAAAAGTTGGAGCCACTATTTTTGGATTTATGAGGGACTTGTAACTTCTAAATCCTCTTCTAAACTCCTAATTTTTTTTTAAATATGGCGGGAGAAAAAAGAGCCAAAATTTTTGGTCAACTTAGAGCTCACAAGTTTCTTCTTAAAGTAGTTGACGTTAAACTAGAAGCGACTTGTCGCTTCTAAAAGTGAATTTTTATCAAAATTTGATTACGTTGACTTAGAAACGACAAGTTACTCCTAAAAGTCTAAGATTGTTTGTAATATAAGCGACTTGTCACTTCCAAAGGTAAGCATCGCTTCTAAAAGTAGTTTTGAAATAGTGAATCACAGTAACTTCAAGTAATTGTATTTATACTTCGTGCTTCAATTCGTGGTTGGAAATAATGTCGTCTAGTTATTTATGTAGATGGTACATTCTTGAAAGGAAAGTATCATGAAATTTACATCTTGCTACTGTTTATTTCTGTTGGCAGTGGTTATTGTTGATATTTTATAAATGATTAAGTCATGGAATTGATTTTTATCTCAAGATAAAAATGCCTATGTTTTTAGAGAAGAGATGATAATTGTGTCTAACATAAACAGTTCTTTCCTAATGCTTTGTATAATGTATATCACGAGAGAATATACTATTTGCATGCAGCAAGTTTGGGTGAATGTTAAAGACAAACATATACATTCAACCATTGTTTTATAATAGTAAAAAAATCCAAAACTATTTAGTATGGATTCCGTTTGTTGGCAAATGATAAACTTGAGACTTAGAAATATATACTTGATATCGATCAACAACTTTGGATTAGATGCAGATCTCCAAGTAAAATATTCAACACAATGACCAATAACATTTTGTATGCTCTGTTGCATATCTTATTTTAACCTTTAAAAGTTTGATACAAATGCGGTTTAATGATAAACCTGCCACAATCTATTTATGGTGTTTGGTCAAACTAGAAGAGCCGTTCAACTTTTCTCTAAAGTTGAAGTTAGTGCAAGGACATTAAATGTATGTTTTTGTCCAAATTGATTTCGATTTACTTACATGTTACCAATTATATTTGTTTTCATAATACTACTTGATTTTATGTTTTTGTCCAGATTTTATCAATAACTGTTCATTAATTTTGAAATTATTGAGACTGTCCTTCGCAGTTGTTGATGTTAGTAATCGCACTTGTTCTTAAGGAGTATGACAAAAATGATTTCGTGTGTTTATGTTCTTTTGTGGGGGTTAAACGCGAAGTCTTTAGATTTTGTTTCTAATCATTACAAACATGAAGATTTTGCAGCTACATACTCTATGAATGTTACTTCAACAGCGTGTGATAGTGAATGGTTGTTGCCACTAGGAGCTGAAATAATAAACCATCCACTTCAAAAAGTTAAAGCGCTGGGAGGATAGAAATGAAGACACATACATTCTACGAGTTAGTTTTCTCATCCTCATCTCCGATGAGTAAATATGGAAATTTTGGTCATAAGAAGACAGTTAATGCGAAATTAAATTTAGTTTTTTATGTATTAATGTTTGTTAGTATTAAGGTTGTACTTGTTTATGATAGATGACTTCTAATTATTGGCTTTATGTTAGATTGGTTTACATGTTATCTAAATTTATTTTTGTTTATTAGTAGTCCCGTTTCTATTTGTTCTTGTTAGTTTCTCTAAGCCTATAACTATAAGTTTATTACGAACTAACTTCCCCTACTTTGTTGACATAATTATTTCCTTAATTTTGTGCTATTATAACAACTTCTCTGAAAAGAGGTTCTATAATAGCATCGAAACAAAAATAAATTTTCTTAAATTGGTTGAACGGTCAACGTTTGGTGTGTCTTTTTGCAAAATGGTCAACGTTTGGTTAAACTTTGGTTAGTGGCCATATTGTTTATATGACATAATAATTAACAGGATGACTTTACAATTTTTCCCTTTTATGTTTAGGAAACTTTTGAAAATTTTGGCGAATTCGTTTTAAAACTTTGGTTAAACTTTAACAGGATCATTTATTAAAAAAATATGTTCAGCTTTGGTTATTTGAAAACCCACTATGTTTAAAAGGCTATACTACTTAATAATTTTAGCGAAATAGTTCTACCTTACAAACTTTATTTGGTTTTGTCCAACGTTTCGTAAATTTTTTATAAATGTCCAAAACGATTACATGACACTTTAATTTATGCAATTAAGTTACAGTTTTTCCCTTTAACTTAATAAAAATATGTATATATTTTAAATGCAAATATAAATTAAATATGCACTTTTTTTTAAATGTATGTCAGCTTTTTTTTTAAAAAAAAATTCTACACTACTTTTGTCAAAAATATTTATTAACCACTGACATGTGAAGACAGTATCGGTCATCAACTTCTTGAACATTCGTATAAATTGCGACTTTAGTTATAATTTTAAATTTTTATATAATTAATGTTTTTCATTTTAGGCATTTATAAAAAGTTTATATATTTACATGCGTAAAGTAACGTAAAACTTCCACCATTTTCTTTCAATAAAAATCATGTCGTTTTTATAATTATTTTATCTACAGTTTACAAAATGTTCATTATGTAAAACTCTCAAATGTTTTAGTTGACTAATTTCTTGATTTTTTGGAAAAAATAATGTTTGTTGCAGTTAAGTAACTATTCCCTTTTTAAAATAATTAACGGAAAGCAAGTCGTGACAACCAACATAATTACATACCAACTCTAAATTAAAGTTCATAGGTTCCCACATTGTAAGCAAATGAAAGATTTCCTTAAAATAAAACTAACGAAAACAATTATGAGTTTAATATGTTATTAATGATGATTTCATTTAAATAATTACGTAGTTTGATTTGTACACATTTATTTATTTATATATAGTTTTTAACTGTGATTGATTATATTAACTTTAACCATTTAATTAATTTTAATCAAAAATAATTTTATGGAACTGCTACTAAGACCGTAGAATTAATCATTAAGAGTTCTTTTTTTTATGAATTTTTTTTTTTATCTTTCTCAGAAATAAATAAAACAAATTTGGTTAATAAATAGTAGATTAAAAGAACTCTTAACACATACTTGATATCTTAAAAGAACTATTAACACATAAATAAAAAATGTGCTTTTAGATTTGAAAATATATTAACACACAAATAAAATAAATATGTATATATTTTAAATGCAAATATAAATTAAACAAAATCAAATAGTTGGTTAATATTGAATATAGTTCATAAAACTATTTATTTATCTATTTCTGTTGAATTATCATTAGCAAATAATTATATGTTTCAAAAAGAATAATTTATCTCTGATTAAAAATAATAAATTATAAATTGGAACTTATATTAACCTATGTATAAATAAAAAAACTAAATTAATTTGATTGGTATTGAATAAAATAAATGAAAATATATTTATTATATCATTTACTCATTTATTGTGACTAAATTATTATTATTATCTATATTTTAATTTTTATTCTTCATCTGGCAACCCCTTATATATTTTATATAAGGTTATATATTATTTAGACAATAAGTTTTGGTTGCGATTGTTTTTTTTTAACTTTATTTTTAAGCTTTGTGATTAATAAAGAATATTTTTGTCCATGTTTTCATATTTTATCGGCATTTTCATCGACAATCAATATATGCAATAATATATATTTTTCAGATCACCAATTTTCATCAGACGACTTTTCGATCTTTGGTCACGAGAGATTAAACTCGATCAAAGTATCTATTCCTCCCTCTGATCAAACTTTTTGTATGATAACGTGCAATCTCATATACTTCATATGGTATTATATTTCATCAACTTGTGCATCAATATATATTTTGGTCGTAATCACTATATAAACAATATTTAATAAATACTAATGCAAAAATCGTTCAAAATTACTAAAAGAGAAATAAAGATTTTTTTTTTTGAAAAAGGAGCTATTTTACTCTAGTATTTAGTCTTATTTTAATCCAAAAGGTAATTTATATATGAATACAAAAATAATGCGTTTAATAATAATATTTTGGGCATTTTCTAGTCTACAAAATAAAATTTCTCTGACAAAAACTTAGAACTCGGGAACCTTTAAACCGACTGGTGGAACAATACCTCTGAATTGAGATATGCCCACAACTTCGTCAAATTGGTCTAACGCAATGTAGAAGTTAAAATTACTCCGTTTACTCAAATCTTAGAAAATAACTCTTATCCACGCGTACAAAAGAAAGTAAAAGTCATTTATGTTTGGTTGAAGATGATTTAAGGGAATGTAATGGAATGGATTCTTAAAAAAATCAATTACTTTGTTTGGTTTAATGTTTTAGACGAGAATAATCATTCCAGAGAATGCTAATTAGTTCAGTTTCATTCCTCCACCTTATGAATACATTGACCATTCCATGAAATAATCATCCAATTTTTCAAATTTGCCCAAACATAAACATTCTCACGGAGAGTTGAGATCGTCGAACACCATCACAGCGTCTTCCCACATTTTGGCGACGTGGCTTTGGTCGATCCTTATTTCCGATATGAGAGATTTCATTCGGTCGATCTCCTTCGATTTTCTGAAGATGTCTAAGATTTGAATCGGTTGAGAAATTCATCGAACAAGTGGTAGGTGAGTTTCACGAAGTCACATTTCTTGTCTTTGGACAGGGATTGGACGACATCGTCCACGGTAGCTCCGATTGGGACCTGGGAGATGACGACGGGGAGGTCGGACGAGGCATCGGTGTTGGACGAGACCATAGAGCGACGGCGCCGCAGCGTTGGAGTAGTGCAAGAGAGAGCCACGTGGAGGGATGTAAGCTCATGTGAGATCTTGAAAGATCCATCACCGCCGATCGGAGATAGAGCGACGGCGGCTACAAGTTCCGACGGTGGTTTTTTTAATATGGATTTGGGAAAAACGAGAACATTTTGGTCACTTTCTAATCAACTCCATTTAATTATTTAATTGATTTAAAAAAAAAAAAAAGCAAACCAGTGGATATACACGTGATTACATTCCATTCTTATTATATTGTCCAATTCGCATTCCAATTCAATTTTAATTCTGGAACCAAACATGCCCGCAAGGTAATACATAGGATGACAAGCTTGTCATTAGTGGGTTAATATGCAATATCAAGTTCATGGAGTTAATATATAAGATCTATAAGATGAAATGAAAAAATGTTTAAAATTACAAAAAAGTGTCGAAAAGGTCATTTGCGGTGGAGCTATAGAGTTGGCTCCGTCAGTGTTTGAATATGAATCATGTCTTTTGTGCTGAGGTCGTCATAAATCAAATGTTTATCAACAAATTTATCATAAAATAAAGAATTTAAGGATAAGATTGTCGTGATGATAGGTGAATTCATTTTGTTCAACTAGTATTTATTATTTTTGCTAAGATAATTCAGCTCGGTTGTTTTCTAATTTGGTTAGAGTGTCTCTTTTTTCTCGGAAAGTTTCGTGCGTAGAGATTGATGCATTAATTAAAGAAAACTCATGTAGTTAAGACCAGGAATGCATAAACAAAATAATTTAGAATTAAAAAGAGCAACAACAAGAATGAAGAAGAATATTAGACATTTAAATATCGATCCGAGCCGGAAATTGAATTCAAGAGCCCTTAAACAGATAGGAAATGAATGGTCGTAACAACATAATTAAAACAAAACAATAATATGGAAAATTGGATTTTAATAAGACGATGATGAAAAGGTGCATTATTGGTGATTGTTATAGTGGAATGAATTAGTAGCCCTTTCCGTAAGGTTTAGGGACGGGTTTGGTGTGGTAAGTAGGCTTAGGAGCAGGGGTGGTGTAGTAGAAAGTTCCGACGGAGTAGAGCTTGGCGTTGTTGTGGTGCGGTAGAACGCCGTAATTCTTAGGAGTGAATGAGTATCCGTTGACGCCATTGTTGACGTTGGTTGGGACGTTGCATGACTTGGATGGAGAGTAGTTGAGGTAGGCCTTGCAGTTCTTGACCTTCCATTGGTGACCAAGCGCAAGCTTGGCGTAGAAATAGCCCTTGGAGTCGCATGTGCTCAAAACAGAGTACTCACTGGTCTTGTAGCTTTGCACGTGTTCGCTCACACATACAATCTTGGCCACGGCTCCTGAAACCCACATACGAAAATATTGGAATATTAACAATGATATTAAAATATATATATATATATATATATATATAGGAGCACGTAGTAAATATATAGTAGAAACCCTAATTATTTAGTAAGTATATAGTGTGTATACCTGGAAGAGGAGAGTATGGCGATTTGCAGTAAATAGCGCCTTGAACGATAACGGTGCGTGGAGCCTCGTAGGTGTTCTTCTCCTGTTGGTACTTGGGTTTTGGCGCTCCATAGATCTTCTTGATGGGAAAGAGGAAATGGTCTGGCTTGGGCTGGTTGTACTTTGGGAGGCTAGGGTTGATAGGGTATTTTGGCTGTGGCTGAGCCTTGTAATAGGATGGCTTGTTTGGCACGTACTCTTCTTTCTCTTCTGCTTTTGGCTTCTTGTACTTTGGGAGATTAATGGGGTACCTTGGCTTCTTGTAGTAGCTGGGTTTCTCGTAGTGAACATCTTCATCTTCTTCTTCTGTTGGGTATGGCTGCTTGTACTTGGGGAGATTAATGGGGTATCTTGGCTTCTTGTAGTAGCTGGGTCTGTCGTAATGAAGATCTTCATCATCTTCTGGGTTTGACTGCTTGTACTTTGGGAGATCAATGGGGTACCTTGGCTTCTTGTAATAGCTGGGTCTCTCGTAGTGAAGATCTTCATCTTCTTGCGGGTTTGGCTGCTTGTACTTGGGGAGATTAATGGGGTACCTTGGCTTTTTGTAGTAGCTGGGTCTCTCAAAGTGAAGATCTTCATCTTCTTCTTCTGATGGGTATGGCTGCTTGTACACTGGCTTTGTGGGCAAAGTTTCAGGCTTTTCAACTTCTGGGGTTGGCTGTTTGTACACTGGTTTTTCCGGTGACGTTTCAGGCTTTTCAACTTCTGAGGTTGGCTGTTTGTACACTGGCTTTTCCGACGAAGTTTCAGGCTTTTCTACTTCTGGAGTTGGCTGCTTGTACACTGGCTTTGTTGGCAACGCTTCAGGCTTTTCGACGGGTGTCCCGTAGTCATAAGCCGAGGCAATGGCTATAAAGGACAGCAAGAGAATAGAGGTTATGTAAATGCTTTGGCGAGCCATTGTTGGTAAGCAAGAGGAAAGTAAAGATGTAGAATGATGATGATATCTACAACACACATTGCCTTTTTATAGGAACAACCATCCAATTATAATATAATCAATACTCCAACAGAAATGCATCCCACTAACTAGACGTGCACATATCTCTTTAAAATAGTACTAGCCTGATATTCATAATAATTACGTGCCTGCATATACATCTCGTCATCGCTAGCTTCATATATGTAGCTTCGTACTAAGGGTCAACTACAGGCTCATTTAGTCGCTTCTAAGGCAATCCCATGAAGACATGTACTCCAATAAGACATGCTTTTTTGCAATAAATTTAACATAGAAAGATATACAAAATAAAACAAAAAAATTAGACGTGCTTTCACATACTTTAAGTCGCCTTCAACCGCTCCACGACGCTAATCACCCCCTTGACATTTCCACAGGTTTATACTTTCTATTCTAAAATCTGGAGTCAAAGTTTTATCAATAATTATCTCAAATGTATAAAAAAAAAAGTCCTCTATGAGTTTGACCGCGGATATCCAAATATGACTTTAGATCCACACATAAATATGACTGCGGACATACACATTCTATATATAACTAGAGAATCTGCCAACTTGAAATGCTGTTTTAATCTCATTAGTGCTTTTTATTACGATTTTCTATTCTTTGAAAAGACATGAAATAAATACAACCGTATATATAGGAATGTCTCTTTTAATAATTTGTCATATTTTTTCACTTAAAATACTATTTACTTCAATAGTTTATGCTTAAAACTTTGTCTACTATTATCATTTCAAAATAAATTAGATGATTGCCAATATTGGTGACTCATATTTCAATAATACCTGATGTGTTATTGGGTCTTTGCTTTATTTTCATTGATTATATTATTTTCTTTTAATTTTGTCAACTTATGTTGGAATTGGTTTATTTCTTAATGTCTGAAGAAAATTCATCTTGATTGATGGATATCTATATTTGCTTAGGGTTTAGGGTTTAATTCAGATATACAATTAGATATTAGTTACAATATCGTTTGCTAATTATCTGTTCCTGGTATTTCTTTTTTCAAATACATGTTTACATAATTAATTTATGCTGAATTTAGTTTTAATGCTAACTTACAGCGATGAAAAAGAAAAAAATGAACAAAAGAAAGCAAAGAAATGATATCTGCATCACTAATATGTCACCTATAAAAAACTATAAAAAAAACTACGTCAGCCTAACATCATCACTAATATGATGTCTTAAATTAGGTTCTAATTTTGTAAATATACTGTATACAATATGTAATAATAAAATTATACATATATGTATGTATCTATCTATATATATGAACGTAAGTATGAATATGTATATATGTTATCTTTTGTTGATATGTATTATATATATATATATATATATATATATATATATATATATATGTTAGACAATCAAGCAGTACCATATGTTTATATTTTTTAATTTTATTAACACGTAAAATAAGCCATTAATAGTATATGATATTAATATATATTTTGAAGTTTAATTTAACTCTTATTTTTTGTTTCCGTAGTGTGTTGATAGTATTTGGGTCATTTTGATGGATACCCATGTAAACTATAACTATTTTTAATATACCCAAAGTTTGGTTAATAAGTTGAAAATAGTCAGCCAAATTCATTTACACCACATGAACATACCAAATTGCCCTTTTTGTGTTTTTAAAAAATTGAATTTGGATTTTGGATTTTGAATTTCGAATTGCCATAATTAGTGCGTTGACCCAATTTTATTCCCGAATTTTTTACCAATTAAGCTTAAATATCTTAATTAGTTAGGATCCTATATTAAAAGAAACATTATCTCTTTTTTCATATTAATTACCTAAAATTAATTTATCACTCATTTTCGCCGGCCAAAACTTATTATCAACCATCATATTCTCTATTTTGATCGAAAAAAAATAATTCTAGAGCTATAGGATTATTTGAAGAAGATGATTTTTCGTTGCAAGATATGGTACGCGCTTATATTAACGTTTTATTTACATCCCCTTTTCTTTCTATTTACACGATTAATCTTGTTTTTTTACAGTCCATCTTTTTGAAAGTCACTGTTCACAGTCCCGTGAACGCCACTTTTTTGAATGCGTGTGCTGTTTTATACCGTCGACATCTACTTCCTATTGATTACGTTTCGATGTTCTACACCAAAGACTATTTTCAAAAAGATGGACTGTAAAAAAACAAGATTAATCGTGTAAATAGAAAAAAAAAAATGGGTGTAAATAGAACGAAAATAAAACGTTAATATAAGCGCGTACCATAATTTTGCAACGAAAAATCATCTTCTTCAAACAATCTCATAGCTCTGGAATTGTTTTTTTTCCGATCAAAATAGAGAATATGATGGTTGATAATAAGTTTTGGCCGGCCAAATCGAGTTAGAAATTAATTTTAGATAATTAATATGAAAAAAAGAGATAATGTTCCCTTTAATATAGGATCCTAACTAATCAAGATATTTAAGCTTAATTGGTAGAAAAATTCGGGAATAAAATTGGTCAACGGGCTAATTAGGGCAATTTCGAAATTCGAAATTCAAAATCCGAATTCAATTTTTTAAAAACACAAAAATGGCAATTTGCTATGTTCATGTGGTGTAAATGAATTTGGCTGGCTATTTTCAATTCATTTACCAAACTTTGGGTATATCAAAACATAAACGTCTAATAAGCCTATATAGTCAATTTTTTCATAATATTTTATGTAAAATAAGACAAAAATATGTCAAACATATAAATTCTCATTTCAGCATTTTTAGAATGTACAAACTGTTTTAAATTATTTTAACGCTAAAAATCTCTTCGTATGTATACTTTTATATATATAGTTAAAACTTACGTATAACCATGTGTTCGCGTTCCCGCAGCAATGCGCTGATAAATTTACTCGTAATATGACTAAACTCTAGTAGTAACACACGCACATCACTAACTAAAATGTTGTGATAAGCATTTGAAAAACAATATGCCGAGTTTTATCACTATTGTGACCTTTTATATCAAAATTCCTTCTTACATGTACATGTATGTCAGTAGATTATTTTTAATAAAATATTAAATTACAAAATATCTTACTTTATAAGTAGAGTAAGATATCAATTTTAAATAAAAAAAAATTAGGTATAAATTTGAGGCCAGTGATCAGCTAAATGTCATGTTTACACAAATAGCAGAGGCGGAAAATTCGAGGCTTTGGGCGAGAAAAAAAAAAGATTTTATATAGTTTTAAACAAATTAAAGACCTTAGGCAAAAAACAGTAGAAATTTTTTTTGTATAGTTTAAAAGAAAGTTGTAGTTATAATACTTTAGTGGTAATACCACCCAAAGTAATTTTTTTTTCAAAACGGAAGCCTTCATTGGCTAGGGGCCTTGGACCACCGCCTTTCTCGTAATAAGTCGGCTTTGGATGCCAACAATTTGTCTCTCTTTTCTTTCCCCATTTCTTTAAATAACACAATTTTATGTTCAAAAGCAACATTGTTTTGGGTGGTTGGACAATTAGTATCACTTTCAATACCGCTTCTAATATCCTTCTACTTATAACTTCGCGTCTTCTTCATATTTTTTATTATTCTCCATCATGTCTTCTTCTTTTTTTTATGAGGCCCACCGCCCAGAGGTCCTCTGAACACACCGCCTAATGTCCACTCCTCCCTCCTCCCAAGGTCCACCGCCATGCCTCCATATTTCCCTAGCATGTCATCAAGATTTTTCACCTCAGACAAAATGATTCATATTTTTCACCTCAGACGCTTTTTCTTAGACACATCTTGCAAGCCTCCGCGAGGTGGCTCTACAATTTGCATTTGAAACACACTATTTTCAGGTTTTCTTCTTGGTCACAGTTTTAACATGAGTAAATGCATCAGGCAATATTTCTGCAACTTTATATAAGTGGATAACCTTCATGTTCACACTGATTTGTATAAAGATCAAAATGAGACTTTTGTTAATGCCTTCCATGAATTTTTTTGTCTTTCGCTTTCAGACTTTTGTTTATCTCCCCCTAACGCATAAAAAATTGTCTCATCAAATTGACAGCCGAAAAATTGTGTAATTAAACATATCATCTGTTATTGGTTCCAAATATCTAATAATTGATGGAGAATCAAACCCGAGATAAATTTTTAATCTTCTTTTGGTCCCATTTTACTACATTGAGGGGGAGATGTTAGAACATAAGCTTCACAACCAAAAACTCTTAAATGAGAGATATTTGGTTCTTGGCCGTTGACAAATTGTAACGGGAAAAATTTATGATACTATGTTGGCCTTATACGGATTAGGGATGTAGCATGCAATATTGTTCTCATAAGTAAGTGTCTAACAATCAACTTAAGCCTCTTAATAAAATATTTTGCTAACCCATTTTCAGTATGAGTATGAGCAACAAGTTGTCCAATCGAAATTCCAATCAAAATATTATAATTATTAAAAGATTGAGATGTAAATTCCCCTGCGTTGTCCAAAAGAATTTTATTTATTGTATGATATGAAATATGTGCTCTTAGTCGAATTATTTGAAAACATGTCACACATGGAACTTTTTTTGACACAAGAACAGTTTTACTCTTTAAAGGATGTCGATGTGAATTTTTTTTAATTCTTCGCAACATTATGAAACCAGGATGGCCTAAACGATCATGTCATATTACAAAATTTGATGGTTCCATTGATTTTTGGTTAATCACCATAATGATTCAAGTGGAATAATATAATCCAGAGTTGTATGCCGGGATTTTTTCTACTTTTTCTTTTTCCCTTGAGACCATAGACGTAATATAGAAATACTTAACATCATTTTCATTTGATATTTCAATGCGATATCCATTGCGGCGTATATAGCCTTGAAACGTAAAACGTATCTTTTTGATGTGGTAAAAAATATTACATCATCAATGGTAAATTGTGTACCATTAGGTAACAATATATGAGCTCTTCCGGAGTCTTAAATAAGATCTAATGCACCAAATATTGTGTTTACCTTACCTTTGTATCATGTAAGATGCGAAAACTATGTTTAATCTTTTAAGATGATATGTGTTGTCACACTTTCCGTCATACAAAGTAATTTTTCATCGTCTTTAACATAATCAGATAGAAACGAAATGATCGTGTAGATAATTTGTGTTGATAGAGTGTTGTAAAATAAATAGAGGAAATATAAGATAATAGATAAAATAAGAAGAAGATGAAATAAACGGAGGGGATAATTATATTACTTGTGTGTTTTCATAGTTTAAAAGGCTCCATTTATAGGCCAAAAAATATAATGAGAAGTCACAAATAGATACATGAAAATAAAATAAAATTTAATATGAAGAAAAAAAAATCTTAGACATAAAAAGTCATCCAATAATATTCAAATATTTATAACAAGATTTGCATATAACAATTTGTTTCTATCTTTCTCGATTTCCCTTATCATATCGAATGAATGGATCAACTCAATGCATAGAGAATTGACTCCTCGTTTCAAGATTCCAAATTAATGTAAATTATTTTAATTTTTTAATAAACTGACTATTATTTTTAGCGGTAACAGTTTTGAGCTAGAATGAAAATTGGAAATACGTAAATAAAATAGATCAATGCTTTACAGAAATTTAATAATCTCGAAATATGACCAACAACATTCATTTTAGCATTTCTATTTTTTCTACAGTGAACAGAATTTATTCTAAAGGTTATCTTACAGACTCTCAAATAATAAAAATTCAAATCTAAAGTGATAAACTTTTGTGATAAAGTCAGAGTATAAAGTTAGGGTGGCGATTTAATGGAACACTAGGGATTTGATTTAAACGCATAAATGAATTTTTATATAAATTTGAAATTATTGGTAACTTATTATTCCATATTTAAAAAAAGATATAAGAATAAGGTGATCAAATATAAAAACTTAGAAACTAATTGGTACTTTTCTGTTCGAGGAAACCAGAAATTAACATGTAAAGGCACGTCTTATTGGAGTACATGTCTTCATGGGATTGCCTTAGAAGCGACTAAATGAGCCTGTAGTTGACCCTTAGTACGAAGCTACATATATGAAGCTAGCGATGACGAGATGTATATGCAGGCACGTAATTATTATGAATATCAGGCTAGTACTATTTTAAAGAGATATGTGCACGTCTAGTTAGTGGGATGCATTTCTGTTGGAGTATTGATTATATTATAATTGGATGGTTGTTCCTATAAAAAGGCAATGTGTGTTGTAGATATCATCATCATTCTACATCTTTACTTTCCTCTTGCTTACCAACAATGGCTCGCCAAAGCATTTACATAACCTCTATTCTCTTGCTGTCCTTTATAGCCATTGCCTCGGCTTATGACTACGGGACACCCGTCGAAAAGCCTGAAGCGTTGCCAACAAAGCCAGTGTACAAGCAGCCAACTCCAGAAGTAGAAAAGCCTGAAACTTCGTCGGAAAAGCCAGTGTACAAACAGCCAACCTCAGAAGTTGAAAAGCCTGAAACGTCACCGGAAAAACCAGTGTACAAACAGCCAACCCCAGAAGTTGAAAAGCCTGAAACTTTGCCCACAAAGCCAGTGTACAAGCAGCCATACCCATCAGAAGAAGAAGATGAAGATCTTCACTTTGAGAGACCCAGCTACTACAAAAAGCCAAGGTACCCCATTAATCTCCCCAAGTACAAGCAGCCAAACCCGCAAGAAGATGAAGATCTTCACTACGAGAGACCCAGCTATTACAAGAAGCCAAGGTACCCCATTGATCTCCCAAAGTACAAGCAGTCAAACCCAGAAGATGATGAAGATCTTCATTACGACAGACCCAGCTACTACAAGAAGCCAAGATACCCCATTAATCTCCCCAAGTACAAGCAGCCATACCCAACAGAAGAAGAAGATGAAGATGTTCACTACGAGAAACCCAGCTACTACAAGAAGCCAAGGTACCCCATTAATCTCCCAAAGTACAAGAAGCCAAAAGCAGAAGAGAAAGAAGAGTACGTGCCAAACAAGCCATCCTATTACAAGGCTCAGCCACAGCCAAAATACCCTATCAACCCTAGCCTCCCAAAGTACAACCAGCCCAAGCCAGACCATTTCCTCTTTCCCATCAAGAAGATCTATGGAGCGCCAAAACCCAAGTACCAACAGGAGAAGAACACCTACGAGGCTCCACGCACCGTTATCGTTCAAGGCGCTATTTACTGCAAATCGCCATACTCTCCTCTTCCAGGTATACACACTATATACTTACTAAATAATTAGGGTTTCTACTATATATTTACTACGTGCTCCTATATATATATATATATATATATATATTTTAATATCATTGTTAATATTCCAATATTTTCGTATGTGGGTTTCAGGAGCCGTGGCCAAGATTGTATGTGTGAGCGAACACGTGCAAAGCTACAAGACCAGTGAGTACTCTGTTTTGAGCACATGCGACTCCAAGGGCTATTTCTACGCCAAGCTTGCGCTTGGTCACCAATGGAAGGTCAAGAACTGCAAGGCCTACCTCAACTACTCTCCATCCAAGTCATGCAACGTCCCAACCAACGTCAACAATGGCGTCAACGGATACTCATTCACTCCTAAGAATTACGGCGTTCTACCGCACCACAACAACGCCAAGCTCTACTCCGTCGGAACTTTCTACTACACCACCCCTGCTCCTAAGCCTACTTACCACACCAAACCCGTCCCTAAACCTTACGGAAAGGGCTACTAATTCATTCCACTATAACAATCACCAATAATGCACCTTTTCATCATCGTCTTATTAAAATCCAATTTTCCATATTATTGTTTTGTTTTAATTATGTTGTTACGACCATTCATTTCCTATCTGTTTAAGGGCTCTTGAATTCAATTTCCGGCTCGGATCGATATTTAAATGTCTAATATTCTTCTTCATTCTTGTTGTTGCTCTTTTTAATTCTAAATTATTTTGTTTATGCATTCCTGGTCTTAACTACATGAGTTTTCTTTAATTAATGCATCAATCTCTACGCACGAAACTTTCCGAGAAAAAAGAGACACTCTAACCAAATTAGAAAACAACCGAGCTGAATTATCTTAGCAAAAATAATAAATACTAGTTGAACAAAATGAATTCACCTATCATCACGACAATCTTATCCTTAAATTCTTTATTTTATGATAAATTTGTTGATAAACATTTGATTTATGACGACCTCAGCACAAAAGACATGATTCATATTCAAACACTGACGGAGCCAACTCTATAGCTCCACCGCAAATGACCTTTTCGACACTTTTTTGTAATTTTAAACATTTTTTCATTTCATCTTATAGATCTTATATATTAACTCCATGAACTTGATATTGCATATTAACCCACTAATGACAAGCTTGTCATCCTATGTATTACCTTGCGGGCATGTTTGGTTCCAGAATTAAAATTGAATTGGAATGCGAATTGGACAATATAATAAGAATGGAATGTAATCACGTGTATATCCACTGGTTTGCTTTTTTTTTTTTTTAAATCAATTAAATAATTAAATGGAGTTGATTAGAAAGTGACCAAAATGTTCTCGTTTTTCCCAAATCCATATTAAAAAAACCACCGTCGGAACTTGTAGCCGCCGTCGCTCTATCTCCGATCGGCGGTGATGGATCTTTCAAGATCTCACATGAGCTTACATCCCTCCACGTGGCTCTCTCTTGCACTACTCCAACGCTGCGGCGCCGTCGCTCTATGGTCTCGTCCAACACCGATGCCTCGTCCGACCTCCCCGTCGTCATCTCCCAGGTCCCAATCGGAGCTACCGTGGACGATGTCGTCCAATCCCTGTCCAAAGACAAGAAATGTGACTTCGTGAAACTCACCCACCACTTGTTCGATGAATTTCTCAACCCATTCAAATCTTAGACATCTTCAGAAAATCGAAGGAGATCGACCGAATGAGATCTCTCATAACGGAAATAAGGATCGACCAAAGCCACGTCGCCAAAATGTGGGAAGACGCTGTGATGGTGTTCGAGATCTCAACTCTCCGTTAGAATGTTTATGTTTGGGCAAATTTGGAAAATTGGATGATTATTTCATGGAATGGTCATTGCATTCATAAGGTAGAGGAATGAAATTGAACTAATGAGCATTCTCTGGAATGGACGTGGAATGATTATTCTCGTCTAAAACATTAAACCAAACAAAGTAATTGACTTTTTTAAGAATCCATTCCATTACATTCCCTCGAATCATCACCAACCAAACATAAATGACTTTCACTTTCTTTTGTACACGTGGATAAGAGTTATTTTCTAAGATTTGAGTACACGGATAACTTCTACGTTGCGTTAGACCAATTTGACGAAGTTGTGAGCATATCTCAATTCAGAGGCATTGTTCCACCAGTCGATTTAAAGGTTCCCGGGTTCTAAGTTTTGTCAGGGAATTTTTATTTTGTAAACTAGAAAATGCCCAAAATATTATTATTAAACTCATTATTTTTGTATTCATATATGAAAATTACTTTTTGGATTAAAATAAGACTAAATACTAGTGTAAAATAGCTTCTTTAAAAAATAAAAAATAAAGTCTTTATTTCTCTTTTAGTAATTTTGAACGATTTTTGCATTAGTATTTATTAAATATTGTTTATTTAGTGATTACGATCAAAATATATATTGATGCACAAGTTGATGAAATATAATACCATATGAAGTATATGAGATTGCACGTTATCATACAAAAAGTTTGATCAGAGGGAGGAATAGATACTTTGATCGAGTTTAATCTCTCGTGACCAAAGATCGAAAAGTTGTCTGATGAAAATTGGTGATCTGAAAAATATATATTATTGCATATATTGATTGTCGATGAAAATGCCGATAAAATATGAAAACATGGACAAAAATATTCTTTATTAATCACAAAGCTTAAAAATAAAGTTAAAAAAAACAATCGCAACCAAAACTTATTGTCTAAATAATATATAACCTTATATAAAATACATAAGGGGTTGCCAGATGAAGAATAAAAATTAAAATATAGATAATAATAATAATTTAGTCACAATAAATGAGTAAACGATATAATAAATATATTTTCATTTATTTTATTCAATACCAATCAAATTATTTTAGTTTTTTTTATTTATACATAGGTTAATATAAGTTCCAATTTATAATTTATTATTTTTAATCAGAGATAAATTATTCTTTTTGAAACATATAATTATTTGCTAATGATAATTCAACAGAAATAGATAAATAAATAGTTTTATGAACTATATTCAATATTAACCAACTATTTGATTTTGTTTAATTTATATTTGCATTTAAAATATATACATATTTATTTTGTTTGTGTGTTAATATATTTTCAAATCTAAAAGCACATTTTTTATTTATGTGTTAATAGTTCTTTTAATATATCAAGTATGTGTTAAGAGTTCTTTTAATCTACTATTTATTAACCAAATTTGTTTTATTTATTTCTGAGAAAGATAAAAAAAAAATTCATAAAAAAAAGAACTCTTAATGATTAATTCTACGGTCTTAGTAGCAGTTCCATAAAATTATTTTTGATTAAAATTAATTAAATGGTTAAAGTTAATATAATCAATCACAGTTAAAAACTATATATAAATAAATAAATGTGTACAAATCAAACTACGTAATTATTTAAATGAAATCATCATTAATAACATATTAAACTCATAATTGTTTTCGTTAGTTTTTGTTTAAGGAAATCTTTCATTTGCTTACATGTGGATTGAACCTATGAACTTTAATTTAGAGTTGGTATGTAATTATGTTGGTTATCACGACTTTCTTTCCGTTAGTTATTTTAAAAAGGGAATAGTTACTTAACTGCAACAAACATTATTTTTTCCAAAAAATCAAGAAATTAGTCAACTAAAACATTTGAGAGTTTTACATAATGAACATTTTGTAAACTGTAGATAAAATAATTATAAAAACGACATGATTTTTATTGAAAGAAAATGATGGAATTTTTACGTTACTTTACGCATGTAAATATATAAACTTTTTATAAATGCAAAGCATTAATTATATAAAAATTTAAAATTATAACTAAAGTCGCAATTTATATGAATGTTCAAAATGTTGATGACCGATACTTTCTCCACACGTCAGTGGTCAATATATATTTTTGACAAAAGTAGTGTAGAAATTAAAAAAAAAAACTGACATTCATTTTGGTCTGAAGACAAAAACTGCGATAAAATATGTGCTGATAGTAATAATGTTTTTTTTTAATTTAAATAGCATAAAAACATACGAATATGCAATTTCGATTACACATATAATGTTCATCTATAAAAAATAACTAAAATATTTATTATAAGTATAGAAACACATATTGAGTTCATAATATAAAAATAGATACTTTATAATAACTAGTAGTGTTTAAATGTCATAATTGTTATATAATATTGCGTGGTTTGCATACATTTCTCGAAAAAAAAATACGTGAACTGCACAATTTAAATAAACATTTCATTTAATATTATTTTGTTAAGAAAAATAAAATAATATAAAAATTAATTTCCTATTAATCTATAAATAGTCGATAAATAATCGATAATATTAACGAAATCAAAAAAAATATTATTTAAGAAATAAATAAATTATTGAAATTACATGAAAAATTTATACATAAACAACAATATTTCAATGAAATGACACGTGCCAAATTTTTCTACAAACACAATTTTAATGAAATTTTCAGAGATTTAAAATCTTACGATATACATAAGTAACCATTATTTCTTTTATCGATTTAGTCTTCAATTTGGAAAATAGTAGAATAAAACACATCTTTTAGGGTAAATTTTCATTTCTTCCCTTTGTTCATGTAACTTTAGATGGTTTTATAGACATGAAAATGTAGTTGCTCATTTTTTAGCCAAATAGGTTAGAAGTAATAACGACTTTGGTATTTGTAATTTGAGAGAAGTGCCCTCAAATCATCGTTGAAATGCATTAATAGTGGTTTTTTTTTTTTTTTTTTTTTTGAGGAAAAGTGGATACTCTTTTTCCTTCCCTACTTTTGAGGTGCGGGAGATTTTAATGAGGTTCAATTCTATTACAAAAAAATATATTCCTTAAAAAAAATTGGAAGGGCATGATATTTTTCCGAATTAAAAAAAACTTTATTTGGTAAAAGTAAATTTCTTTTGGTTTTTCTCACCACGATGCGATCGAGGGCCAAAAAAAAAAAAAAAGAATCGACAATTATGTGTTGGTTGGGTGAAAGCCAGAGAAGATGAGATCAAAATCGCGGTGGGAGTGAGAGGGGAAAATCAGGCATGAGGAAGACAAAGGGCGGGGATGAGGAAGGCGAGGCGGGGCGGGCGGGGATGAGGAAGAAGGGGACGGGAGTGCGGGCGTGGCTTCTGGTGGACGCGGCGGGTGAGGCCCAGCTTGTGGAGGCCGGAAAGCACGCCATCATGCGCCGCACCGGTCTCCCCGCTCGCGACCTCCGTATCCTCGACCCTCTTCTTTCGTACCCCTCCACCGTCCTCGGCCGCGAGCGCGCCATCGTCATCAACCTCGAGCACATCAAAGCCATCATCACCGCCCAGGAAGTCCTCCTCCTCAACTCCCGCGACCCCTCCGTCACCCCTTTCGTCGACGAGCTCCACCGCCGCCTCCTCCGCCACCACCAAGCCCAGGTAACTCTCCTTCTCCCTCTCCCTCCCTCTCTCTGTCTCTCGTTGATCGGATTCGAATGGATTAGGAGCGGGGCGGGGAGGATTCGGCGTGGGCGAATCTGTACGGCGCGGACGAGGCTCGCTCCAGGGCGGAGAGTCCCCGGAGCTCGGCCGGCGGGGGCTTCCCAGTGCAGGATCGGGGTTCGGAGGGCGAGGCTGAGGCGGATGGGAAAGAAGATGGCGGTTCTTCTCCGCAGCAGAATCAAGACGGAGGAGGCGGGCTTAAGGTTCTTCCGTTTGAGTTTGTGGCCTTGGAGGCGTGCCTCGAGGCCGCTTGCAGCGTCTTGGACAACGAAGTAAGTCATCTTCTTCTGCTTCCAATTTGGGATCACTAATTACTGATAAAAAAAACAATTAAATTGATAAGAACGAATGTTGGAGAAGCAAGTAATCAAATCTCTGTGCAGGCTCGGACGCTGGAGCTGGAAGCTCATCCTGCTCTGGACAAGCTGACCTCGAAGATCAGCACTCTCAACTTGGAGAGGGTCCGGCAAATCAAGAGTCGCTTGGTCGCCATCACCGGACGCGTTCAAAAGGTTCGCGGTCCAAACATACAAACCCTCCAAATTCTGTAACCAGGTTTCTTAAAGGATTCTTCTTTTCTTTTTTCTGTGGTAGGTGAGAGATGAACTAGAGCACTTGTTGGACGACGACGAGGACATGGCAGAGATGTATCTGACAGACAAGCTACTGGAGCAGCAGCTGGAGAACTCCTCCAGCTCCTCCATCAAGGACATGGACGAGGAAGCCATGGACGAAAGGCATGTAGATATATAAACTAAGAGCACAGCTCGTTTCGACATATAATAATAGTGTATCGCTGAGGCAGGACTCCGACGGAGATATCGGCGGCGGAGGGGGATAATAACCCGCGACACCCGCTGTTCCGGGGGATCAGCGGAGGCAGCCGCGGGACCCGCACCAGCACCACCCGCAGCACCACGGCCAAGAACCTCGACGTAGAGGAGCTCGAGATGCTCTTGGAGGCCTACTTTGTCCAAATCGACGGCACCTTGAACAAATTATCCACGGTACGGTAAGCTCCATCTGATTTCTTTTTATCGAAACAAAGAAGTCATACTCTAGTGTGTCTGTGTTGTGGGGATTGTGAAGCTTCGGGAGTACGTGGACGACACGGAGGACTACATAAACATAATGCTGGACGACAAGCAGAACCACTTGCTTCAGATGGGGGTGATGCTGACGACGGCGACGCTGGTGGTGAGCGCCTTTGTGGTGGTCGCCGGAATCTTCGGGATGAACATCCACATCGACCTCTTCGACGAAACAAAAGCGGGCATGCCCCAGTTCCTCTGGACCATCGCCGGCGGCACTACCGGCTGCGTGTTCCTCTACGTCCTCGCCATCGCCTGGTGCAAGCACAAGCGCCTCCTCGAGTGAACCCTTCTGCTTCTACTTGCAATTTCAAATCCTGAAGTGTCTATTTTGGCTCAATAATGTTATTTTGTGTTGGGGGTATTTACGTAATTTGGGATAAACGTTTGAAGATAATAATACTACTTGGGAGAATGGAAGGACCTCTATCATCTACTTCAGTCTATCTATCTATCTGTTTTATCTGTCTCCCAAATGCTGAGAAGAAAAAGAAAATAAATAAATTTTAAAGAGAAGAAAAAAAAGGAGGTGATGAGTTCGATAGGGCAAAGCATATTGATGGCGCTCACTGTGACTGTCAACAAATACGCTTCCTCAAACGTTCAGTCGGTTCACTGGAAAACAAAGAGCGAAACGCCATCGTCGTCATCCACTGATTTAGGAAGAAGAGGCATTTTCTTATCCACCGTAGTCGCTGCTCTCCAAGCTACGGATTCCAAGACTGAGCTTCTCAACAGTAATCTCTCTCAACTCTTTATCTATATCTACTTGGTTATTTATCTTCTGTTTGTTCTAGTCATGGTAAGCAAGTCCCATCATTTTCTACAGAGTATCTAAAGAAGAGCGAGGAAAACAAAACCAAAAATGATAAGGAGGTGATGATAAATGTCTTTATGCATTGCGTTATAAGTGAAGTATGGTACTTTATTCTGTTGTGGTTTAATTGTGGTAATCATGTGGAAATAACAGAGATTGGACAGTTACTACAGACGGAATTACAAGGACTACTTTGAGGCGGTGGAAGGGACTCTGAGGGGAAGGGACGGCGAACTTAGCGAGGCAGAGAAGGATATCAGTAAATGGCTTGAAAAAAACAAGTGAATGACAGAGCCTAATCATCGAGAAGATATTAAATTTTAAAGTTCAGCTAATTCATCATCGATTACTCTTTCTTCCGTTTGTTTCCTATTGCATATGGGGCATAGGAAACGTGGTCTGTGTGTTTTACTTTCTTCTTTTTTGGGTGTGTATTCATGGTTGACGTGTATTTATCTTTACAATTTACATGTAAAGTTCGAGGCAAATCTATTAAGAAAAAAAAAGACGTGGGACAGTAGAAATTCAACCTCAACATAGGTTGAACGCACAGTTTGTGCCCACACTAAATTTCGAGCGACCAAAAGCTCTTTCAAGCTACCTTCAAAGTTTAATTATTGAACTAAAAAACTCGAGTACCACAGCCTTATTCAAAGACGTTTGAGAACTTAGAGCATCTGTATATTAGATCATTTGTTAGTAAATAAAAGTAGTTCTATAATACATGAAACACACTATATAAAAATATTGATTTTAATTGTTTACTTGCATTATGATAATAAATGAGAATTAAAAGAAATTATTATTTACATGCGAATAAACTTAAACTATATATAAAATTTTAATTAACTAATTAAAGACAAACTTAGGTTAAATATGACTAACTTATAGCAATTGAAGCTCCTTTCCAAAAAAAAAAATATAGCAATTGAAGCTAAAGCTCATTTTTTTTGCTTGTACCGCCAAAAAATCCCCGGCGAGCTTGAACTCTTAAAGGTTGATGAATGTTTAAATTTCCATTTTATCTCTTTATGATTGCAAATGCTATAATTTTTTTGCACAGTAGTATATAAACGTTACCTAAAGTATCATGAAATATTTTGGAGAAAGAAAAGAGAAACTTTATTGGGCTGTTTGAGAAAAGGAAAAATACACACATATATATATATATATATATATGAGTTTGTTTTAATTTATTTTGTTTCTGGATAGTATTTGTTAGTCTAAGCATTGATTCGGTTATCAATGAAAAGACATTCATTTGGTGCAATAAAAGTCAAACGTTTTTGCTGTTTTATTTTCTTGAATTTATTGTCTTTTTTGGACATTAGTTTTTTGTTTAAAACTGCGGTTTTCTAAGTTGATACCTTTGATTTGTTTTGCCTATAAATAGAGTTGTTTGTAGAGGTTTACTACCACCGACCATTTGTAAATTCCTCTCCCTAAAATAATACAAAAGTTTGTCTCACTCTCTTTGTCTTTTTCATAAAACACTAACGTGTTTATTTCACTATATATCTTCTTCTTTTGTTTATACAAAGATCCATATATTTATGGAACCAACATTTGGCATCAGAGCTATGGCAACCAAAGCAACCGGAGGAGATACGGCAAGCCGTAACCGGAGGAGATGCGGCGGTAACGAAGATCAGAAGAGAAGAGAATGTGACGCTCTCGTATCTGTTACTCACGAAGAGTAACTACTCGGTGTGGACGTTGAAGATGAGAGTGAATTTACAGGCGCAAGGAGTGTGGGAAGCCCTGGAGCTCGACGAGGTCGACAAACGGAAGGATAGAATGACTCTCGCCGCCATCTATCTAGCTCTTCCTGAGGACGTCCTTCTCATGGTGGCCGAGAAGGATTCCGCCAAGAAAGCGTGGGAGACGCTAAAGACGATGCACGTTGGAGTGGAGGAGTCAAGGAGAAAAAAGTGCAAACCTTGAAGACACATTTCGAGTCAATTCGTATGAATAACAAAGAATCGTTGGATGATTTCACCATGAAACTGACATCCATTGTGACCGGTATCCGCTCGTCGGGAGAGAAGGTGAAGGAGATCTCCGTCGTCAAGAAGTTCCTTAGAGCCGTACCACAAAAGTTCATGCAGATGGTTACTTCGATCGCAATTTGGTGACCTCAAGAATATGACCGTCGAGGAGATCGTCGGTAATCTCAAAATCCACGAGGAGAGACGTCGTGGCTACGGAGACTAAGAGGAGGAGAAGTACATTTTTCTCACGCATGATGAATGGATGTCACGCATGAAGAAAAACGGAGAAATTGATGTTTCTTCAAGCTTGTCGAGTCGCAACGGCAACGGTGAAGATAGCCAAGGTCGAGGACGAGGGCGAGGTCCGGGACGAGGTCAAGGGAGCAGCTCACCTCAACAAGAAGACAACAAACCCCGTAAAGACAATAGTAAGGTGAAGTGTTGCGCTTGTCAAAAATACGGGCACTACGCGAACGAGTGTCGAACCAAGGAGCTCGACGGGGAGGCAAATCTCACGAGTATCCATGACGAGGAGCCAGCGTTAATGTTCGCTGAGGGGTTGGCGAATCCATTTTTCGAAGACAAGGAGTTGAAGCTCGAGTATGAAGATGACCATGAGCTCGCACAAAAATTGGCGGAAAAGATATCCAATTTATTGATGGTCAATGAAGAGAAGGTCATGACGAACCTCCTCGCAAGTGGCGAAGAGTACAATCACACCGACGTGTGGTATCTTGACAACAGAGCAAGCAACCATATGACGGGTTATCGAGAGAAGTTCAATGTTCTTGACAAAAAGATCACGGGAAATGTGAAGTTTGGAGATGGTTCACTCGTCGAGATCAAGGGCCGAGGATCCATTCAATTCCAATGCAAAAATGGCGATCAACGACTAATAGCTTAGGTATATTTCAACCTGCTCGTATGGTACACAGAACCACGGAAGGAAGGTTTCCTTCCGCTGACACGCAGCAGACGGCTTCCGCGGAAGGAAGACAAGCGGCAGGCGGAAGTGACAGCACCGTGTCAGACGCGGAAGGAAAAGTGGAGACGGTTTGCCGTGTTACCGTTTGGAGAGAGGGGAGAGTTAGGGTGACATGGAGAAATCTGGAGCATTAAAATTATTACCGTTTTTTAATCTAATGGTCGTAAAAATTTGTTCGTTATTACACTATAACCACATTCGAATTTTTCTCTATAAATACAAACCATTTTCATAACAATTTTCATAACTCATCCGAATTTCTCTCTACAATTTCAACAATTTCTCTCTACAATTTCACTTTAAAATCTATTCAAAGGTTCTACAATTTTCATAATCTCTCGAGAATCATCTCATCGGAGAACTTCTTGGGATCGTTCTCGCACTGTCACACCTTCTCCGAATCGGGAAGAAGTTAATCAACCGCCACAAAATTCATCTCCCCGATTCCAATACCCCCAAAATTGGTTAAACCTATCTGAATTTCCAAATTTCGATAATACCGAAAATCCAATTCCCACTCTTACTCATATACCGAATCACCATCCACCAACTTTCCCGTACACCCAACAAGAAATGACCGACCTAGCTCAATTTGCCCCGGTAAATCCATACGTTCCCGGTCAAACAAGTTATTCGTCGCAACCACAAAATGCTTATCAAGATCCATATCAAGTTTATCAACAACAGTTTCATCACTTCGAATCACAATCACCAACACATCCTACTCCACCTCTTCCTCGTCGTTCACAACATCCCCGACCACCATCAAAACCTTCACCAACACAACCTCCACCACCCACATATCCGTCACCTCCGACATATCCTCCACCTCCTACACAACATTCACAAGAAGAAGAAGAAGAAGAAGAAGAAGAAGAAGAAGAAGAAGAAGGAAACATCCCGAGACTCGAGAGATTCCAAAGACTCAAAAATGAAAATAGGAGATCAAGGTCTGAGATGTGGAATTACTTTTAGAAATCAAGGACGACGAAGGGCGGAAGGGCGCTTCCCAAAAGTGCGAGAAACACATCAAATGCGATAGTAGAGAACAAGGTACTTCCTCTTTGCGCTATCACTACCAAAAATGTCAAGGTCCCAAATTATCTTCTTCATCTCAAGTATGCCATGACCTCGAACAATTTAGAAAAGAATTAGTTATATATATTGTTTCAACCAATCAAGCTTTTTCACATTTAGAATTTAAAGGGTTTGGTAGGTTTGTTCATTACTTAGTTCCTACAATTCAAGTAGTTTTTAGAAAAACTTTAAGAAATGACGTAATGAGATTTTATAATAAAGAAAAAGAATTACTTCAAGTTTTGTTTCAAACCGGTGATTTTAACGTAGTGCTAACGTGGGGTATTTGGTCGTGAAACGCTAAAATGGATTATATGAGTGTCGTACACCATAACATAGACTCGGATTGGAACCTTAACAAAAGAATTATTGCGTTTAAAACAATTGAAGGTAGTCACACCTGGGATGCTATTTTAGAAATATTATTAAGTGTTATAGAAGAATGGAACCTAAAAAATAGAATAATTTCTATAACTTTAGATAATGTAACGAACAACGATGCTATGATTCGAGCTTTACGTCTTAAAATTCCTAATCAAGAAGCTCTTTTACATCAAAGATGTGCCACACATATAATAAACTTCATTGTAAGAGCGGGATCGAGACATTTTCAGGACTCAATTGATAAAATTAGAAATTCAATTTCATGGTTAAATAGTTCAACATCTAGGGTAGATGAACAAAGAAGATTTTTATTAAACGGATTAGCGGAGAGAACATTTCATACCGATGTTAAAGTTATATAGAATTCCACGTACTTAATGTTATTGTAGAATATGTTAACCGAATTGGAGGCCATGACATAACGGAGAATGACATAGCTAAATGTTCATGTTATATGCGATTTTTAAACTTATTTTACGATGAAACATGTGCTTTATCTGCTGTTTATACGTCAACTTCATATTTAGCAATTCATAGCGTAAGTGCAATACCGCAACATCTAAGTGATTCTAATAGTTTTGAATTTTTTTTAACCTTGTGTTGCTTCAATGAGAGCTAAATTTGATAAATATTGGGGGATTGGCAAAATTCCTTACTTATATGGGTTTGCGGCTATATTAGATCCTAGAATTAAATTTAGTGATTTTCTTACATTTGCCAACTATTTGAAATGTCAAACCGGACAAGATTACGTTACACATGATCATCCAAGGATCGTGGAAATTTTATTCGTTTTCAGGACCTATCAAGGACGTGAAATGCCGCAGACTGTAGAGATTAGTCCACCAAGGCCACCAACAACTAGTCGAGGGATCTTTTGAGATATTGCTCGTTTTGCACGGGGAGAAACTTCACCGTCAAGATCATTACCGCATCCGGAGCCACATGTGGAGACGTCGGAGCACGACGAGATTCTTTTATACAACTCTCAACAATTTGCGGCAATAAGTCAAGAGAATCTCAATTTACTAGCATGGTGGAGACAACACCAGAATATGTTTCCAACCCTATCGAAGATGGCTAGAGATGTTCTTTTGATCCCGGTTTCAACCGTCTAATCCGAATCGGCGTTTAGTAGTTCGGGCCGAATCATCGACGATCGACGACAAAGTTTGAAGTCCGAAATAGTCGAAGCTCTCATTGTCTACAAAGATTGGTGTCAACACGACGACCGATCTCAAGAAACCTTTGTAACCATTGATCTTGTCGACAATTATGATTTGAACTTTGCAAGTATGAACATCAACGAACTTTAGAGAATGTAAAATGTGTAATGTTCTTTTTTATTATTTCTAAAGTTTGTAATGAATTTTTAAATAATCCATATCAATTACATTTCACAATATTACACTCCTTTTAAATTTTTACATTTTACTCCCTTTAATATACCATTTAAACCATTTTTTTAATCACACACGGTACCGACGGAAGGAAGCATTTGCGGTGAAACTCCTCCTTCCGCACAGTACCGGAATCCGCTCGATCGGTGGATGGAATTTTAATTTCCGCAGAAGAAAAATGTTTGCTTGGGCGGTCGACGGTTCTTCTGTCCTTCCGTACGCACAGGATGAGGTATATTACATTCCCGAAATAAAAGGTAATATCCTAAGCCTTGGTCAGATGACATAAGAGAACAACACGATCACCCCAAGATGATAGGGGATAAGGAGATGGCCGAATGGCTGCCCAAGATCACGCACCCCAACTAAGTGTGTAAAAGTTGCTTGGTCTCAAAGCAAACAAGGCTTTAATTTCCCACCCAAGCTAACTTTCGAGCCAAGCATCCTCTACAACTTGTGCACGCGGATCTGTGTGGTCCGATCACACCGACATCACTCGCCGGTAACAAGTATTTTCTTTTACTTGTTGATAATTATAGTCGTTGGATGTGGGTGTACATACTCAGAGAAAAAGGAGAAGTCTTTGAAGTGTTCAAGAAGTTCAAGAAACTCGTGGAGAACAAGTCAGAGCACAAGCTAAAGACTTTGCAAACTGATCGAGGTGGCGAGTTCACATCTCGGAACTTTGCGGAATTCTGCAAAGAAGAAGGAGTTGAGCATCACCTCACGGCACCGTACATGCCTCAAAAGAATGGTGTGGTGGAGAGGAGAAATCGCATCGTAATGGGCACTGCGAGGAGCTTGCTCAAGAGCATGCAAATTCTGACAAACTTATGGGGAGAGGCAGTACGACATGCGGTTTATCTCTTAAACCTCTTGCCGAAGAAGGTGCTAGGAGAGTATACATCTTACCAAGCATGGTTTGGAAAGCGACCTCATCTAGAGCACTTGATAGTGTTCGGGTGTACCGCACATGTTAAAGTGGCGGGACCAAATCTCAAGAAGCTCGATGATCGAAGACGGAAGTCAATCCATGTTGTACCTTGGTGTCGTAGATGGAAGCAAGGCGCACAAGTTTCTTGATCCAACTTGCGGGAAAATCTGTGTGAGTAGAGATGTCGTGTTCCAGGAAGAGAAGAAGTGGGAGTGGTTCAATGACAACGACGAGCTCGTAAAATTCGGTGGCGTTTATAATCCTACAAGACGAAGATGTAGCAGAGTTCGATAACGTTGCACCGACACCAGAGAGATGGGGTGGACCCACATATGCAGATGGCCCCATCAAACTTCGCTCGATCGCCGATGTCTATGCGGATTCACCACTAGTAGAGATGGAGCTCGATGAATTGTTGTTGCTCACCATCGGCAAGCCAACAATATATCACGAGGCGGCAATCGAAGAGGCGTGGAATGAGTCCATGAAGAAAGAGCACAAGTCTATTGAGAAGAACAACACGTGGGAGCTCACCGACTTGCCACTCGGTCATAAGCTCATCGGTTTAAAGTGGGTGTTCAAGTTAAAAAGGGACAGTGACGACAACATCTTTAAACACAAAACAAGATTGGTGGCGAAAGGCTATGTACAGAAGCAAGGAGTTAACTTCGAGGAGACCTTTGCACCGGTGGCGATACTCGACACCGTCAGGCTGATTTAAGCTCTCGCAACTCATCGTGGTTAGAGATTCACCACTTGGATGTCAAATCAGCATTTTTAATGGTGATATTGAAGAAAAAATGTATGTCGCCCAACCTGAAGGGTTCGTTGTCAAGAAGAAGCAGCACAAGGTGTACAAACTGTACAAGGCTCTCTACGGACTACGTCAAGCACCAAGAGCTTGGAACACTTGCCTCAACAAGAGAAGTATGAGTCTTAGCTTCGTGAAGTGTGCTCAAGAGCAGGTTGTGTACACGAGAAACCATGAAGAAGAGGTACTCATTGTTGGCGTATATGTTAACGACTTGATTGTGACATGATCAAGCACCAAGGGCGTTGAGGAGTTCAAAAAGCAGATGATGAAGGAGTTTGAGATGAGTGATCTCGGATTACTCTCGTACTACCTTGGTATCGAGGTGGACCAGAAGATAAATCGCATCGAGGTGAAGCAAGCGGGTTACGCGAAGAAGGTGCTGAAACAGTTCGCGATGGCAGATTGCAATCCGAGCAAATATCCAATGGAAGCAAAATTGCAGCTCGGAAAGAATGTGGAAGGAAACTTAGTGGATCCGACAGAGTATAGGCGTATCATCGGGTGTCTCAGATACTTGACGCACACACTACTACAAAAGATACTTTTAGAAGCGACAGGGTGAATTAGAAGCGACTAGTTGCTTCTAATTAGAAGCGACTTTTGACAATTAGAAGCGACTAGTCGCTTCTAACTTCAATACCCCGATTTTTACAAAATTATCAATATTTTGACAATTAGAAGCGACTAGTCGCTTCTAATAGTCATAATTATTGAATTGGGGCATTAGAAGCGACTAGTCGCTTCTAATATCGCTTCTAATGTCCCAATATTTTGGCTCCAAATTTTCTCCGCCAAAAATTTCGCTAAGTATAGAAATTGGGGTATTAGAAGCGACTAGTCGCTTCTAAAGTCGCTTCTAATGTCCCAAAATTTTGGCTCCAAATTCCCTCCGCCAAAAATTGCACTAAGTATAGATATTGGGGCATTAGAAGCGACTAGTCGCTTCTAAAGTCGCTTCTAATGCCCCAAAATTTTGGCTCCAAATTCCCTCCGCCAAAAATTTCACTAAGTATAGATATTGGGGCATTAGAAGCGACTAGTCGCTTCTAAAGTCGCTTCTAATGCCCCAAAATTTTGGCTCCAAATTCCCTCCGCCAAAAATTTCACTAAGTATAGATATTGGGGCATTAGAAGCGACTAGTCGCTTCTAATGTCGCTTCTAATGCCCCAACTTATTTAAACGTTGTCGTTTTGGTTATTAAGCGACATTAGAAGCGACTAGTCGCTTCTAATGTCGCTTCTAATGTTCCTAGGGCTTTAAATCGCGTGAGCCTCCCTTTCTCCCTCATTTCCTCACCTCACTCCCTCTCACTCTCCCTCTCACTCTTCCTCTCATTCTTCGGCCAGCCTCCGCCTTCCCCCCTCCCCCGCCGCCGCCGCCCTTCTCCCTCCCGCCGCCGTCCCTCTCCCGCCATTGCCGCCCTTCTCCCTCCCGTTCCCTCCCCTTCTCCTCTCTCCCAGCTCCGTCCCTCCCCTTCTCCCCTCTCCCTCCGACCAGCCACCCCCTCCTCCGCCGCCGCCGTCCCTCCCCTTCTCCCCACCCTACTCCTCCCCCGCCGCTTCTTCCCTACCCGTACCCCCTCCCCCGCCTCCGTCCCTCCCCCTCCTCCCCTTCTCCTCTCCCTACCCCACCCCCGGTCGCCGCTGCCCTCCGTTCCCTCCTCCGCCCTCCCTTTCGCTCTCCGCCCCTCCTCCGCCGTGCTCTTCCCCTGCGCCTCCACCGCCGAGCTCCGACTCCCCTCCTCCTCCGTCAATGTATGTTTAGTTTATAATTAGTCTAATATTGTTATAGGTTAGTCTAATATTGTTTTATAAATATTTTGTTACTTTTAATTTATTATTGTCGTCGCAGCCTCGTCACCGCTCGTTTGTCGCTGCACTCGCGCCTCGTTGTAACCTAACTCCTCGACTCGGATCGTTGCTTCTTAAGGTATATGTTAGTTTTAAAATTATTGTAGTTATATTTTGTTTTACGGTTTTAATTTTATGTTTTATTTGTATTTAGGCATTTGTGCGTTTGTTGTTCGTCGCGTCGTCTCGTTGAGTGTAGACTTTGCTCGTCCCGTCCCGCCAAGGTTAGATATTTATGTTTACTTGAAATTTATGTTTAATAATTTGAATTAGTAATGTAGGTATGCAATTGAAATTAGTAATTTTGTTATGTATTTAATTTGGTCATGTAAGTATGTAATTGAATAATTAATATGTTAAATCAATGAATTTGTTAAATAAAGTAATTTGTTATGAATGTACGATATTAATAAGGTATTAATAATTTGAATTACTTAATTTGTTAATTTTTGTAATTTGATTATTTTGTTTTGAAATTATTTTTCGAAATGTTAATTTTTAGGTCGTCGGAGTCTCGTATCAATCACCGCATCTCTCCGTCGATTGCAACATAAACCGGTAAATTTGTAACTTTTTGTAGTTTATTTGGTTTGGTTTAGTTTTTTTGTTAGAGGTTGGTTTATATGTAGTTAATTTTTTAGTTTTTTAATTTCTTAGTTTTGATTGTACATTTTGTTAATATGTTTTAATAAGTATTGATAATGTTTTTAATAAGTTTGTTAATATATTTTAGCTCTATTAAAATCATTATTTAGTTAGATTTGTCAATTAATAAAAATATTTAATAATAATTTTAATTTATTAAGTAACAATTTTAATTAATATACCAAAAATCAAGAAAATATTTTTTTTTTGGCTGTTTTTTTTCTCCTAGTGACACTCGACCCGATATCCATACGTAATTGGCATGCTGAGTCGTTACATGGAGAAGCCTACCACTCTACACCAACAAACACTGCAGCACATTTTTCCACATGTGAAGGGAACAGTGAGCTACGTGATTCAGTACAAAAGAGGAAGAGGAGCTGAAGAAATAGTCGGTTTCACTGACAGCGACTTGGCCGGTGACACAGACGATAGAAAGAGCACTGGTGGGATGATGTTTTATTTTAGCGGAAATATGATCACTTGGCAATCACAGAAGCAGCGGACCGTTGCTCTATCTTCCTCTGAAGCAGAGTTCATGGCAGCCACTTCGGTATCATGCCAAGCATTGTGGCTGAGAAGTTTGTTGAGTGAAGTGACCGGTAGCGAGTCAAACTCGGTTACTCTCTACGTTGACAACAAGTCTGCAATTGCATTGATTAAGAATCCGGTGTTTCATGGACGCAGTAAGCACATCGACACTCGCTTTCACTTTATCCGCGAGTGTGTCGAGAACAGACAGATTATCGTGGAGTTTGTGAGTACCGGAGAGCAACGTGGAAATATTTTTACTAAGGCTCTAACAAAAGTCAAATTTGCAGAAATGCGGGAGCTGTTCGGCGTGAAGAATCTCGAACCAAATCAAACCTACGAGGGAGATTGTTAGTCTAAGCATTGATTCGGTTATCAATGAAAAGACATTCATTTGGTGCAATAAAAGCCAAACGTTTTTGCTGTTTTATTTTCTTGAATTTATTGTCTTTTTTGGACATTAGTTTTTTTGTTTAAAACTGCGGTTTTCTAAGTTGATACCTTTGATTTGTTTTGCCTATAAATAGAGTTGTTTGTAGAGGTTTACTACCACCGACCATTTGTAAATTCCTCTCCCTAAAATAATACAAAAGTTTGTCTCACTCTCTTTGTCTTTTTCACAAAACACTAACGTGTTTATTTCACTATATATCTTCTTCTTTTGTTTATACAAAGATCCATATATTTTTGGAACCAACATTATTCATGATTATAAGAACAAAATAGAACAAGTTTTCTCTCTTACACACATACACAATTCTTTGTTTGTCTTCAATTAAAGCTAGCCCTTCAATTCTTTTAGGCAAATCCAAATAAGAAGATGAGCACACTATTATAAACATATTAGAAAAAAGTCAAGGTCAAATTTACAAGCCTAATTTTGCTTCAAATCCGAAGTGGCTTTGTCACCAAGTTTTGGCATCTAACTTTCGAGTCGGGCTTCAAAAAGGGTTGTTGACTTTCGAGTCGGGCTTCAAGAAGGGTTGCTAGCTAGATTTCAGGACAAGTTTGCATACATGTTTTTGTTTCAAGTCTTGGAACATTATTTGCTTTGTCTACCGAATATGAGTCGAAGAAAATTGAGTTTGATTCTTAATTCTTGTAAAGTTTATCATATTTAAATATTGAGTTCAATTCTGAAATGAGGTGTCCTTCGATTCGTATTAGGGTGGGTTTAGTTGTGAGGTAAGTTATACTTACAAGGAGGATGATAAACGAAATTACAATCTATTACCTCTGTGAAATAGTTTTAGTTGGAAACACAATTACAAATTTATTTACAAATTCTACAATAAGTTATCAAAGACATCAAATGGTCGTCACTTTTCCTCCCACGCAAATTGAACGAAGAATATGTCGTTTTTAGTTCCGATATCTGAAGAAATGTATTATTGGATTTGGTTCCGAACTTCCGATAATACAAACTCGCGAAAAATTAAGTTGCAAATTAACCTTATATAGCTCTCCTAGAGTTTTCATTAGCTTTGGAGCTTCTAGTAGTTAGTCTATATACACGCGTATTTATATTTGAGAAAATCTCTCTTCATTGAAGATATTCATCAACAAATTGTTCAACAAATTGCTTTTTTTTCGTTGTGCTTTATTTGGACAGAGCTTGTGATGAGTATCATGTTGCATTGATTATCTGAGAAAATCTTTGAAAGAGGATTACGTGCGAAATGGAAAGAGTATTTAATCTACGCGGATCTCCGATTGCAATTTATTGGAAGATTGCAAGAGACGGCAGTTTGAGAGCCAGACTGCAAATCTGAATCTTTCTACCTTTAATCGATGAGTATTTGGTTGATTTAATGCTTGTTTACCGTTTGTGTACAACTAGTTAGTTATTCAATAAATTGTCACAGCCAACAATTGATTAACCATCTCCTACATGTATAGCAATTTCACAATTTAAAATAGAAGCATATTATAACTTAAAATAAAATAAAATTAAAGAAAATAAAATTCTCTAAATCCAAAATCAAATAAATGTCTAAATAAATTCTCCGAAAAAGAAAATGTCATTGATGGTCAAAACGACGGACTTTTGGCCCAAAAGAGTGCGACAACGCCAAAAGCTATATAGACAACGCTATTTGTGGCCGTTTTCACTCAAAAGTATGAGTCGAGGCAAAGTTCTCACTCAAAATTTACTATATCCTGGTCAATTTTTGACACGATCGTGTCTTCAAAAATTTAAGACTTCTTTGCATTATAATGTCCGTCCTCCAAAGGGGCCCAAATATATATATATATATATATATATATATATATATATATATATATATATATAAAAGAATGCATATCTACTAGAAACATGTCAAAGAGGGAAAGGAATAAAAAAAAGATCCCTACGGACAAGATCTAACTGTTGCTAGACTCACAACCATGTCATCTTCCGCGATGAGAAATGGATTGTCGATAGTCAAATAGACAAGCTATTAGAGAGAGAGAGAGAGCTCTTCTATATCGTCAAACGTGTCATGATTCACGCCCTTTCCATTCTAATCTAAAACTTTTGCGAGCCTGAAAAACGACACATATTTGTTTTGTAAAATATTCAGATCCCACAACGCACTTTCAATATAATAAGTGAATCGCGACATATTGAATCTAGATAAGAGTATAATAGTACATGTATAGTGACTCATAAATATACATGCATATATGATTACGTGCATGTTTCTAATACGTAGCAGGGAGATGATAAGGACGACAGAGAGTTTGTCCTGAGAATTGGGAACAACTAAAAATAAGATTGGCGTTTGGAGGTAAAGAAATAAGGAACGGAATAATGATGAGTGTATTATAGACTGTATACATAAAGGCCAAAACAAATCAAAATTAAAAGTTAAAAAAATAAAAACATCTTTTTTAATAGATATTTCTCACCCATATTAACCCTATTATGTGTGTTGCAGGGAAAAGGAATTGAAGGTTTTGTTTTGGCGGTGGTTGAAAGGGCAAGAGAAGTTTTTCCCATACCTTCCTTAGATTCTTATCCATTATTGTTTGATGTAACAGTACAAGGAAAATGTACTAACCGTATTCACTTTTGTATATGTATGTGTGTGTTCATTCATTTGTTCTATGTGTATGGAATTGATAAATGGCTGGGCCTGGGTATTATAAATATTATATTAGGGAAAGAACATGTGGGTAGGGCTTGGAATTTTGAGCTGTCTTAAATTCTAGGTGTTAAGACATTGCTCATATCTTTTTCTGTTATTACTATTGTGAAAAATAATCCTTGTTGGAATGAAAAGTAAGATTGGAATAAAAGAATGGGGTGATGAGAAGAAGAAAAAAACATATAATTGTTGCATGACATCAACTCCAATGACAGTTTCACAGTAGACAAGCTTGAAGATGGACACGGAGAGAGAAAGAGTGAAAAGATATTAAAATGTGTAAAATAAATATATAGAAAATTAATCCTTCAAATTGAAATAACAAAAATTTGGAGAATTGGCCCTACCTTACAAACATTTTTTGGATTTGGCCAACATTTGATAAAACTTTCGTAAATGTCCAAAATGCTGACGTGGCATATTTAATCACATTATTAATTTACCTTTTTATCCTTTATGTTTATTTTCGGTTTTAATTTTATTTTGAATTTTGAATTAATTTCGTTTTTTAATTTTTGTTTCAAATTTAAATTAATTTCCTTTCTTGTTTAAACAATTTTTGGCAATTGAATATTTCCTTTTAGATCCTAGATTTATGGGCGGTTTAATTAACCAATTATTTTCAAATTAATTAATAAAAATTCTTCATTAATGGCCGGATTATCTTATTCAGTTATTTTTGAAAATTTTAATATTTTTAATCGGTTTTATTATTGGATATTATCATTTTGTCGTTGATATTTACACTGAAATGATTTTGTTTTCAACGTAAATTGAACTGTGTTTTACAACGTAAATTGATTTTTACACTGATACTGTTCGTTAATTGATATCTCATTTACCCTGAATTGGAAATGTATTAATGTAAATTGATTTACGTTGTACAACGTAAATTTATTTTTGTAATGTAAATTAAAACTTCCGTTAATTGTATACCAATTAACAAAACACGTTTATTTGACTAAATGAAAGAAAATCAAAATTTTATATATGAATTTGAAATCAAAATCGAAACACAAAGAAGAAGAACGAAGAACGATGAAAATTTTAATTACCACCGGAGCCATACCGGGGTTCATCGTCGGAGTTCATCTTTGCCTTCGCCAACGCCTCCATCGTTGACGTCGCAGGCACTGGAGTCAAATCAGCATCAACTTCCATTCATCTTCCTCTCTCTCCGCCGTCTCCAGCGACTCCGACCACCGTCGCTTCACCGAAACCCAAACCAACGCTCCGAAGCCACAGGAAGAAGAGGCGCTCAAGAGTGATGACGTGGTTTTTTAGCCCATCTATGCAAATATGATTCGATAGCCCATCTATAAAAATAAATTGAAATAAACTGCTTTTATACCTTTGCAATGAACTTCACATAGTTATCAACACCTTCCTTGAACCGAGTACCGCCACCTAAACCTGGCTTACCGGAACCGGACGGTCCGGTCCGGTCCGGTAAGCATTTTAACGGGCCCGGATGGTCCGTTAGCGGTAACGGACCGGTCCGGTCCGGTCCGGTAAGGTAGCGGACCGGACCGGATGGTCCGTTAAGGTCCGTTATTTTTTTTTATTTTTTTTACAAAAAAACTTACCGTTGGATCTTAGATCCAACGGTCAAGAAAAATATTTATATATATTTTTTATTTTTTTTTACCCAAAAATCGATTTTAAATACATTTTTTAATTTTTTTTTTAATTTTTTTCTCTTATCGGACCGGACCGGAATGTCCGGTCCGGTAAGGGTCCGGTTAAAATAACCGGACCATAGCGGTCTACCGGACCGGACCGGCCCGTCCGGTCCGGTAGGCCAGGTTTACCGCCACCGGAAAAAATAAATTTGTCACCAGATTTGACAACCCAATGTTGATCCTTCTTGTAATCAACAAGTTTCGGATGAGGAACATTATCATACCAAATATGGAAAGAAAGAAAAAATTGAACAACTCAATTACGAATCTAAAAACTCAGTGATTTCGAAATACATCACGTATCAAGTAATAAAATATAAGAAATTGATTTTTACTCCGCTTTTCATTCAGTTCATTGCCAAACGACAATAACAACTCATGTTTGGCAAAACCTTATCGAAGAGCTATAAGACTCACCATGTCCCTGCTTTTCGGTCATGAGATAGGAGCTTTATACCCCACCGGATTTGAAACCAAACATCGCGGACTCGGCTGAGGACAATGCCTCTCGGTGCTCCATGTGCCTCCTCGACGACAAGGCCTTGATCGCCTTCAGATTGTCCAAACAGGGGATGTAATCGGTCGTCGAGACTCGGCCCTCGCACAGTTCCCACTCGAATCTTGGAGCCGGAAGATCGAAAGTGGATTTTACGTCGAGCTCGGCTATGGAGTTTCCGGCAAGCTCGTCGGAGGAGGAATCGCGCGGAGGAGTGGAGAGGGTATAGAGAGAGAGGGAGGGTTTGGACGTCGCAGTGTCGGTGTACGTGTTGGCGTTGGCGAAGAGAAGGATCATATTTCAATTTATTTTTAACTTTCTCTCTCCAATTTCCGATTCTATTAAATGCACCATATCTTTGAACATTTTTTAGCAATAATTAACCGATTTAATGTTTTTTAAATTTCATATTTTAATTTCGGCGAGATTTTAAATTTGGGGGTATTTTGGAACAAAAACTTTGTTAATTAAAAGGCTGTACATTTACTAAAGTTTTACCAAACGTTGAACAAAACCAAAATTCTAAACCCTTACAAAACTATATACTACATTAACCCTTGAAACAAATTGAATACATAAAACTCAAAAATGCTGATTTTCGAGTTTGTCCCAAACGGAATTGGAAATTCCACTCCATAATTATCTCACAAAACCAGTATTTGAGTAGCTTTTTTTATTATACTTTTAACTTTTTTATTATATTTGATTAGTAACTCCGAATCTAACCGGAAGACATTGCTTTCAAGACCGAAATTTTAGTACTCGGTAAACCGAAATTTTCTTTCATATAAACAGTAAAATTTCGTGCTATTGGATATCCTACATCCATTCTATCCAATTTCCATGATTTTTTCATCTTTATACGTAATCCGAACCTGTTTGTGGTTCGACCCTTCCTTCTTAACCGGAATTTGTAGAAAATAATGTGTGACATTATAGAAGTAGAATGTATGAAATTAAAATTTGCATCTAAACCCTTTTAGTGTTCTAGGTTTACAAAGAGATCCACATATGAAAATTTCTAATATTAAAGTTAGGCATCTGACTTGATTACACACTATAAACACTTTTTTGAGCAGCCATGTCTTGCTTTTATGCTCTTCTTGTGTGCCTAATTCCTTTGGAATTTATATGAGTGATATATCATGGAACAAATTGAGACTTGTCTCGTCCTTTAGGGACATGGAGGTCTTGTCATTGTTTGAGCCTAATATATTTTTTCTTTATAATATTCATTATCTTTCTCAAGATTTTGGCTCTATTTCTATCTACTTCTATCGTATGCGGAGATGTATAACAAGAGGTTATATTATGGTATATAATAATGTGTATATAGATTTGAGAGAATCCAATCAGAAACCAAATCTGGTAGTTTAGCTGTATTATATATGCATCACACTCCTGAGAAGGACCCCAGTAAAGAAATTTTAGGTGAGAATTTAATTTGTCTTGTTGAGAAATTAGATTTTGAAACAAATAATTTCAAAAAATCTAACTAGAGCTAATTCCTTTAAATTAATGGAACTATACGAGCAATCTGCTCACGGGTGTGTATTCGTTTTGTTTTTTTTTTCTCTATATTAAATACTGCATGATTTCAAATATATATTATTAGGATATTTCATGTCTATTACATAATAAGTTAACAAATAATTCATATAGTATATGAGTCAGACAAAGTGTTGATATGTAGCCTTTTGTGACCATTTACACGACTTTGTGAGGCTGGTGGTTCACAAATATAGTAAGTTAACAAATATATTATATAACAAATTACAGCAATTAGGGAATTTAATTGGGAACCGAGGAAGCACGTGATAAGCTCATGATTCAATTGGTTGCTCGTGGTACCAATACATATTTTGAGAAACTATCATAGAAAGAATCATAAAAAACTTAATAAAATTAATATTAATACACATGCCCTATTTAATGTCGATAAGTAAGAATTGAAGAAGTAAAATCAAGGGCAAGACTACCATATTGCTAGAACATGCGTTCTTGCTTCTAATATTTCGATTGCTTCTTGCTGCCCCATAATAAATTAAATTAAAATAAAAAAATATAAAAGATATCAATAATGACACATATTTACTGTATATGGATGTGTGAATACACATTTTGAGAAAATACCATAGAAAACAATCAATCATCAAATATAAATTTTGGCTTCATGTTCACATTTTCCTATAATAAACAATGGACGCTTATCTAATTTCATCATTGCGTAAAATTCGGATACAAAACATCGCTATAAGATTTTTTTTCTTAAATTTTGAAATATATACATATAAAACATATGATCAGATACGTAAACAAAAAAAATAAGATGAAAGTTGTTTAAAAAAACACAAAATCTGAATTTTTCCAAGTTTTATGGAGGAGGAAAATTGTATCATATCTTATGAGGTACTTTTCCAACTATATTTTCCCTTTCAAAATATGAGAAATTGTTTAATCTACCACAATTTACAAATATCCTTTTTTTTCATCATCGACAAAAATTATTTTTTTTCAATTTCACCAACAAATGCAATTGTTTAATTTTCAAAATAAATAAATAAATAAATTTAAAAAAGAAAATAGTTTGTTCACTAGTTGGTGGTGGAGGTTAGTTTTATTATAATTTTTTTTAATATTTCAGTCGGTTAATTTATTAAGGATTGAATTGTTTAAAAAAAATTAAGAATATTTAGTTTTTTCATCTTATTTTTACTAATAAAGTGGAAAATAAACAATATTTTGTAAATTATGCAAAAAAAAAACATTAGTAAATAGTGGTAGATTCAATTTATTTTTAAGTAACTGATTAATTAGGGAACATGCAATTTGCTTCAATATATTTTGAGCAGCTGTTTAACTGATACAATCACATTAATAACTGCCAATGGAATCAATTCAAATATTACATAATCGTAATCCGCATGTAACTTTTTTTCCTTTTCTTCTTTTGGATTTCTCCCATTTAACTTTTGACATATTTCAGATATAATTCTTATGGAAAATGCATTAGTTTTGATATTTCGATATGTATTTGCGGCAACTTAATCTCAAAACTAACTTAAAATATGTTAAGGTTGATGAGAGTTGTTGAGGCTTAAAAATGATACAACAATGTTCGACAATGAACAAAAGATTAACATATAATTTTTATATTTAGGTCATATTTTCTTTACATAAGACTAATTTTCAATATAAGAAAAGAGTTTATAATGAAAATTTTATGTGTAAGTCAGATGTGCATGTGTTCAATCCTCTTTACCCTTTTTTAGTCTTCTTTTTTATAGGTCATTTGCTGAGAACGTGAGTTGATCAGACACACGTTTATGATAACCACTTTCGGCTATTTAAATCGTGTGTTTGCATTATCAATAACTGTTATGTGATATTTTCGACGGTTTTTATACTTACGTGACCTTCGGTTTTTAATTCAGATGACTAATCTTTATATATCGGGAAGTTATCCGAATTATTCGATTATGTTGGTCGATATTCTGAACTTAACTTATGTTTATATTCATTTCTCCTCTACTTACACCGAACCATCTTGGTATTCAGTGAAGCATTTATGCTCGGAGTTATGCTATTCGGCATATTTTATGAGTTATTTGCCTGAAATCAAAACAAATAATGAAATTGAGAAGACAAAAACAAAAAGTACCAATTAGAACTGCTAATAAATAGAGAAGTTGGGACATAAGATAAATAAAAGTGGCTACAAATTTTGCAAGAAAATTAAACTGCGTAACCGAAAAAAAATGCGCAGCTCATTTTGTACCCCTATTCATTGACAATAAAATTAAATTCTGGAAACAAATATATCAATGATTTCCAACTTTTTCTATTATGATGTTTCCCATGGCCTTGACAAAGCCCAAAACCAAAATAAATATGAAAAAAAATGTCACTTATTTAGAGAGAGAGAGAGAGAGAGAGAGAGAGAGAGAGAGAGAGAGAGAGAGAGAGAGAGAGAGAGATCCGCTTCCCATATATCTAATAATTTAACAATCTAAAACCATCCCATTTTCTTCTAGAGCAGAATACTGGTGAGAAATATTTAATTCTATCTCCTGATTCCCTTCATATCATCTGCATAGATGAAATCGAAAAAAAAAATATTTAATTTATTAATTAGTCAATAACGAATATTAGAGTTAATTTTTAGCTTAATTTATACGTCACAAGGAAAATACTTACTTAATTCACGAGGATGGTTTCTAGATACTGATGATGACTGTACAAACCCAAACGGATCTTGCAATGCAGGTCTTCTTCTCTGCAACAACATTTTACTTTAATTAAACAAAATTAAACATAGACTCAATATTACAATTAAATTCAAATATAAAGTTTATGAAATAAAGTTTTGTACCTGAAAATGTGTAGCTGAGAAACCCTGTGAGTAATTCAACACACTCTCCACCACTGAGCCTTGGTTGTTGGTATTGTTATTATTATTGGTCAAACCAACGAATTCGTCCTATATTTATCACAAAAAATAAAATTAGAACTAATTAATCAATTTTCAAAGAATTAAAATATTTATTTATAAGTAATACTTGCCATATTAGAGAAGCTGAGGAGAGTAGAGCTAGCAGTGTCATCTTGGTCGTCATTACTTGAGAAGCGCTGTTTCTGCTTCACATTTTGCCTTTTACCATTTTTCATGCTATTATTCTGCGCATTGAAAAAGCATGGCTTATTGGCATTGAAGTGTAACATTTCTTCTTCTTCGAAATCGTCATGGAAATTTAATGGAGGGCCAGAAGAAGCGTCTGAGACCATTGAGAGATCTTCTTCTTCTTCTTCATCTTCTTCCGTTAGTAAGATTTTTTCTTTATCCTCACAAAACCCACTTAGTTTCGGAGAATGGAAAGATTGCTCTAAGTATAGAGTCCAGCCAGACTCGCATCCACTGCTATATTCTGAATCCGACACATTCATTTTTTCCCGTTTAATTTGCTGAAAGAGAAAGGAAGGAAAAAAAAATAAAAGAAATGAAGCAAGGTTTTCAAAAGTTGTTGGTGGTTCTGAAAACCTCTCCTCCTTTTTAAGAAGTATGGGAGTGATGAAATTGATGAATGAAAACTGAAACAAACTCTCTCTCTCTCTCTAAAGTGTTCACCGTAGAGCAAAAGTAGGAATGTGACGATGTGTCTGTTTTTGGGCTTTTCACCGAGTAACGTAAGAATATGAGCAAAGTTAAAATATATAAAAAAAGGTGATCCTTTAGAAACTATATCTACGGTTTTACACCATGTTACACGTATTAATACATCCAATTACTGCTGAATAATCGCTATTATGAACTTCCGTATATAATCACTTAAAATATACAACTTTTATATTTATTCTAAAAATATTAAAAAAGAGATTTACTAGAATTCAGTTTGTCGATGTGCGACTATAATTTCAGCCAATAATTATCGTAATTTGTGGATTCCGACGTGGCATCTGTGAAGGGCAAATAATCAGAAGTGAGTGGAGGTGAAATCCTAGACTGGTTTTGTCGTGACTCTCATGGGAAGAGTCGAGTGAGTGAAAAATGACAGTTGGAAATAACGTATAACTAGTGGGTTCGGAGAGAGAGAGAGAGAGGCACAATAACATCTCCACATGGTAGACAGCGAGGCACTGTGTACTCTATTTAACCCAAACCATCGTACACGTCCATTTCCTCACATCATACCATGGACACCTATAACGTCTCTCTCTCTCTCTCTCTCTCATAGAATCAATCTGCAAACAATTTGCCATCGCTCTATCTATCTCAATTCTCACCTAAGCTAGCCTCTCGTTTGACTTTATTCACACAAGGGCGTTGGACTTATTACTATCCTTATAGTCTATGCATAAATGCATCATACAAGTGTATATACTATCTTGCAATATAATATAAATGTGCGGTCCTCTCTACCTAAATGCTAAATTAATGTTGTATACATGGTTTTGTAATATGTACATATAACATATACACAGATATAAATTGGATACTGCTTGTTCCTACTAAAAGCTAATTGGCCTTCAATTAAGCACCACTATACGCGTGGAAATAGTACATCAACATGTGATGAAGCAGAAGTGGTAATGAAACAATAAAGCTCTCAGTATTATACCACCTTGTCATTAAAGTTCTTAGAGTCATGACAGCAAAATAAACATTATATAAGTCCCTTCTAACAAAAATTCCAGGATCTTTGGACTTCAAAAACGAGTACAAAAATCATGACTAATCCCATTGTCTAATTTTCTCGTATTAACGACAAAACGCTCGGGCGTCGAAATATATAGTTATTAAGAAAGACGAATTTGAAGCATCCTTCATATGTAAATTTTAATAAATAACCAACGTTTTATCAATTTTACAAAATAGGCATTTACATAAATTAAATATATACGAACATGCCATATAGTATAAAGATTAACTTTACTACATCATATTAATTTATTATATTAAAACGTCGGAAAATTAATAATATTGTTAACGTTTTATGTGGTTTAACCCGCTGTGTTTTCTCTTTATGATATATCTCAAATGTTTTTTCCAATATGATTTAGACTAGGCCGTTCTAACTTATATTATTTTACATTATTAATTTAATTTTGTCTTTAGTGCATTTAAACTTAACAGTTTGAATTGCGATATATTTATTGTAACTATTTTTTAAGGAAATTTATTTATGAGGGTGGGCTCCGTTTTTTTTACTGGAATATATACAAAAAGACGAATGACTTTATAAATGTTTTTTTGGTTATATATAACGTTTGGTAAAACTTTTGTAAGTGTCTAAAATGTTTATGTGGCATATTTAATTATTATTAATTTATTTTTTTATCCTTTATGTTTCTGCCGTTTTTTTTTAATTTGATTTTTAAATTTCGTTTCAAATTTTTGAATTAATTTTCTTTTTCGTTTAAACAGATTTTGGCGGTTGAATATTTTCTTTTAGATCCTACAATTTTGACCAATTATTTTTAGACTAATTAATAAATATTTTTCATTAATAGTCGGATTCTTATACAATTATTTTTGTAAATTTTAATATTTTTAATCGGTTTTATTCTTGATATTATCTCTTTCTCGCTGATATTTATTGACAATCTTTACTTAATCAACTTACCATCTCCAACTATTTAGTGTATCAACTTTGATAATATATTAATAGTATTGTGCTCGTTAATTGATATTCAATTTACACTGAAATAGATCTTTTTCCAACGTAAATTGAATCTTACACGGTTGATTTTTATAATGTAAACATAAACTTTTTATCGTTAATTGCATACTGATTAACAAAATCAGATTTTAATTTATTTTACTACATGAAAAAAAAATCAAAGTTTTTTTAAATCATAACACAAAGAAGAAGATCAAGAACGAAGAATGAAGAAATGTTTTAGACTCCGGAAAGAGCTGCGACGATCATCTCCGCCCACACCTTCGCCGCCGTTGTCCTCGAGGCGGCCGGTGAGCTGCGGCGAATTGATGATGCTCCTCCTCCGTAACTGCCCGGAGTTCGTGGCTTCTCAATAGCACGCTCCCGGTCGCAGCTCTTCGACAAAGACTCGCGACAAAGAAGGGCAACGACGCGACGAGGAAGAAGAAAATAGAAGAAAAAAAGCGGCGGTTGCGAGGCGGTGGCGGCTGCGTCGGTTCGCGACAACGAGATAATTTTTATTGAATGGCGGCGACGATTTTGGCCGGAGGAGCGATCGGTGGACAGAGAAAAAAAAAGATGAGAGTTTTGGTGAGAAGAAATGATGAGAGAGAGAGAGAGAGAGAATGGGAGTGAAATGATGAGAGAGAAGGAAAATATGAGTTTATATAATATTGGAAATATTTTGGGCGATTTTTTAGGCTCAATTAACACAAATATCTCATTTTAAATTTCATTAATTTTTTGGGCGAGATATCGGTTTTGGGTTAATTTTGGTATGAAAAATTTTTGTTAATTAAAAGTGTGAATATTTACAAAAATTTTACCAAACATTGGATAAAATCAAATTAGCAAACCTCTATACGACTATTATATACATTAATCTTTATATTTATTGCGACCTAGAAACACTATTACATTTCATTGATTAAGATAAACAAAATTTAATTTGGAAAAAGAATAACTAGCTATTTTTCAAGTGACTGATGGATGGACCATAAGAATTTGCTGAAATATTCTGAATATCATAAAATTTGACTTCTACTACACAAGTGACAGAACTTTGAAAAGATATAATTTGTTGAACGAAAAAAACCATACTGCCTAAAAAATTACAACATCTACCGTAATCGACAGCAAGATACCCATAATGAGATCATCCTGTGCGTATGTGTCAACAGCCCATTCAATCGTAAATTTCTAAAAATAATTATATTCAGATCACTTGTTGGGGCTACTTCTTTACGTTCATTTATCTCTTAGTCCAGCTATATGTTTTCTATTACCCATTTACCTAATAAAATCTTGTACTGTTTCTCCAAAATGTGTAAAATACTCTCGTCGTTTCCAAAGTTCAGTGGAACGAAGAACTTACTTTGTTTCTCTCATATCCATTGGCATTTACTCACTGTGTATAATTAATCTAACATGGCATCAGAGTGGGTAATTCGAACCTTTAAAAGCTTTGCAGAAAACCACTCACTCTTTCACATATTAAGATAAACGTTAGATTAAGTAAATCTTTAATAATAGTCTATTCGATACCAGTAAATCAACTGATTTCTCTTAGACTAGCTACCATGATATTACATCATGGAACACATGTAGGGAAATTATATATGATCGTTATAACACATAAACGTTTACCAATTTTAATATACACGGCGTTTGTATAAATTTGTGTAAACATTCACTTTAAATTGTTTACAATTAAATTGAGTCCAAATTACTTTTTTAATAATTTCGAAAATTATTTCTCGGTTATTGAAATTGAATTTTGAAGGCGTTGCTTGACGCTTCCTTGGTAAAACAATCGTTTACACAATTGTTATATTTACCGGGAACAATTTCTGAAATTATTAAGAAGGGTAATTGAATTCAATTTGATTGTAAATAATTTAAAGTGGATATTTTTACAAAATTATTCAAACGTTGGATATATTAAAATTAGTAAATCTAAAAGTGGATATACAGCTAATTTTTTGTTTTACTAGTTTTATTTTGGACAACAAAAAAAAGTGTATTTTCACCTGATTGTTAGTGATCAGTTTCAAACTGCCATCCGCAAACGCAAACAAGGTAATCAGTATGGTGTGGTGATCCACTAATTACCAACAAGTGGGAATTTAATAAGAAAATTTCCATTAGATGTATTAACAAAAATCTTGAAGAGTATAACTGTTTGGTATCACCATATTATATGAAAACAAATCAGTATTGTCTCATCATACCATAATATAATACGTATGATCAGGGAGTGAGTCAGTGATGTGTCGAGTTTTGAAAATTTCTTAGGACAAAGTGATGTTTGACTGAGTTTTTATGAATTCACATGCAGTCACATTCCCACTCGCTTGCCTTGATCTGTTAATGTTTTTTTTTCATTTCTCAAGATAAATTTTCTTCAGGAAATTTGGTTTAAAAACATTTGATTATTATTTAACCTCGCTTAAGGGCTCACGCACGCATGTGAGCACGTGTGCATATAAATGTGCGAGCTTCCAAATTCACACACATGTTTGCACGTGGAATATGGAATTCTATGCAGTTTAACCTAAATTGGCCTCTAAAAAGCATTAAAAATATTGGCACTTGTAATCTTGTTATCATTTTCAATGCGAAAACCCAAATTATGACATACATTTATCGAAAATAACATTATATATTTACTTTTGAGTAATTTAACAACAATTAATAATAATAGTCTCCAGTAACTTGTATGTCTAATTTTATCATGGAACGTTTTTATTTTCTTTTTTTAGCTCAAACCAATTTTTATGTTTTCTTTAATTATAAATACAAATATTTGTACATAAACAATCTAATCAATAAACTTACACTACGTTAAGGATTTTAATAAAATTTAGAAACTCATGCCATAAAAAGAAGTTTGTGATATTGATATCATCTCTTTTTTTTTCTTTCTTTTTTCCTTGTGTTTGCGTATGAAGTACCAACGCCTACAATGTTCTATTTTAATATAACAATGCATGTCATGAGACTCTTATTATAACACAATACAGAACAATTTTCTTGCATCAGTCTCGAATAAGGCCAAAAATAAAGATTTTTATTTGTTAAACAAAGGAAAGGTGTCTACTGAACAAGCATGTGATGGTCAAAGCTATTGAAAGAGAAAGGTAGATTAATATACTACATTCTTATCCTAACTGCATGAATTGGATATAAGTAATGGACACGACCAAGGTTACTAATTACACTTTGATGTACTTCGTATTTTGTTTCTTTTCAATGAAGTCCTTGTGAGCAAAGAGCTGTAGAACTTCAAATCCAAAAAGGACACTAGTGTTTAGCCAGAGAGCACGTGAAAGCAAAAGGAAATGAATTAGAAGCTTTGTTAATAAAACCCACGTGCGATTCTCCATTGGATCACTCGTTATTTTATGCCCCATTAAAAAAGATCCAATACTGCTAATCCAAGTTATTGCCAAGGGTTTCAAAATTCATAAAACTGTTTTGGAAAGATATTAGAAATCACACGTCTGATACAGATACAAGAATTTATAAATAATATTACATATATAGAGAGAGACAGAGAGAGAGAAGAATAATTAAAATCTGCCTTGCATAATTAATATTTCCCATTTTTGGATAATCACTCTTGTGTTTCATATTCCCTAAGAAACAAAAGCTTTGTAAACTAAATAAATTCCTAATGCGTCATCTAATTCTATTTCCATTTTTGTTTGATTATTATTTAGAAATTTTACCTCCACGTGACGTGGTTAATACACTCGATGTATGCACATAATGATGCATATGTGTACTCATCAATAAATCATTATATATACGTATATATATACATGCATATATTTAAAAATAAATAAAGTAGGAGTTACAAACAATTAAGATTTTTTACAAAGAATAGTATTTAAAAGGTGCAACATTTTTTAAATTGTCTTTAATCCTTTGGATATTTTTAAAACGTAATAACAAGCATTTGTCTTTATATTGAAGTTTAAATAAAAAAAATAAAGTTAAACTGAACCTAGAAAAAACATAAAACAAAATTTGTAAACATCACAAATATTTACTACTTAAAAGTAAAAAACAGAAAATTAGATAAACATATGTAAACATCTTACTTAGGAGATACAACTATAAACTACGAAAATTAGAGCATCTCCAACATTCAAGTTCAACACAATTTTTATGTTGATTTAACACCAAATACTTTTTCTTCTTTACTCACGACACCAAAGTTCACACTAAAATATTATTCACTATTATTATATTATTAAATTATAATATTTACATTTTTAATTAAGTGATAAAACTCTTTATTACTTACCAAAATTTAACAAAAAAACAAACCAAATAAATATAAAATGGGATAAGTAATATAATAGCTATTAGAGACATATTATTTTCTATACAGTCAACGTTTGAATAAAATTTGTTAATATCAATTAACCCAAATAAATTGTTATATATTTACTAGTCTACCCCTATAAATATTGAAAACCACTACAATAACTGTTTATTTATAGAGAATTAATAACCACAAAAACAAAAATTATCCCTCCTAAATAAACGGAATATAGAAAAGAAAAAAAAAGACAAAATGATACAAAAACTTATCCAATAAATGACACCTCATCAAATATGGCTATACACTAAATAAATAAATAAAATTTCGGCCAAATTGCAATTTCAATGTTTCCTTTGATTAATTAGAGCAATTTTTGTATAAAAAATTACATTACTAAAAAAAATCAACATAAAAAAAATTACATTACTTAAAAAAATCAATATTTTGAAAAATAAATTAAATCATACTAATTATTAAAAATAGTATATTCATCTCACAAATGTTCAATTGAAACACTTTTGAGTTTAATATGAGCATTTCTATTCTTGATTCTTGATTTGTCGGTGTCGAGTTAAAAAGTGAAAATCTTCACGTCCGCCATCTTAACTTCTGGATTTAAAATTTTGGCTCAATCTTCAATCGTTGGATTAACATCGCTTATCTTCTATAATCATATTATTCAAAATTATACATAATGTCATGATATCATGTAACACTTTCTTACTGCAAAAGCGGAATAGTCCGGCACAATTGCATATTTTGACTTCAACACTCTAAATGCACGCTCCACATCTTTTCTACATACTTATGTTTCATTGCAAATTACTTTTTTGGACCAGGTGGATCATAAATAGGTTGAACAAGGGTCGACGATTTTGGGTATATGTCTTTAATTAGATAATAGCTCATACAATATTATTTTCCACTAATGACATAATTGGAACAGTACCCTTAACAAGATTATCTAAAAGATAAGATGCCCCTAGCACATTAATATCATTATTAGATCTCGGTAGACCAAAATATGCATGCCATATATAAATATCATTTCGTCCATTTATGCATGCTTCTAAAATAATTGTAGGAAATCCATTTCGTCCAGCATATTAACCTCCCTAACATGTTAGCTAGTTTTCCACTTTTAACGAAAAATCTAAACTTCCCAACATACCTACAAATCTTCTCAGCTATTAAGTTGTGTTTTAAGTTTTTTATTAATTTTTTAAAATTATGTTAATTTTTTTGTATTTATTTTTATTTAGTGTGTTTAACATTTTTATGTGTTTTTTATAATCGATTTATGAATTTCTGTGTTTTATAAATATATATATATATATATATATATATATATAGAGAGAGAGAGAGAGAGAGAGAGAGAGAGAGAGAGAGAGAGAGAGAGAGAGAGAGAGAGAGAGAGAGAGAGTTCCATGCTTTATATATATAAAAGAAATTATACCGTGGGGATAATATTATGGCATATTTACCATATATGACGCGGTATTATAAATAATGCTAAATTTAGCGTTGTCTTGCACTGATTCTCCACTGTATACATAGTAATATACGGTGAGATTGGATTGGGACAAAAAAAGCCCCATCGGTGGATATACCGCGCTTCTCATCCCTGTGTCAAATGATTTCTTACTCTTTTCGAAGTCGATAAATTTTGAACAGGAAGATCTGTCCATTACATATGAACCCACAACTTTATTATGCACTACAGAAATTCTCACAAGACTAAATTTAAAACCAACGCAAATAGGTAGCTAAACCGAATAAGTATTATTAGCATGTGGAATTATGTATTCTATTTTTAAGAGTCAGTCTTACATAAAACATATGCATATTTAACATCTTCATATAGTTGTGCACATTTGTTTCAAATTTCAATAAATAGATAAAAGCGTATGATAATATATCAAAAAATTATACTTTTTCCAAAAATTACTTATACTCGTGTCAAATTCTCTTAAAATTCACAATTTTCTAAAGTAGAAATCTAATGGAATAAAAGAGAAAATAACCCATTAAATAGAAATGTAAAAAAATTGAAAGAATATATAAAGAAAAGTGGAAAATAGGACGATAAAAAAGAAAAATAAATATGTGATAACTAGAATAAAGTGGTAATTGCACGCCACATTCAAGTTCTAAGTCATGATTTCAATCTCCCAATAAAAATTAATCTTCAAGAAACTAAAAAAGACGTGGTAGGAATGTGAAAATAGTATTCTTTAAGTCGTAATTAGTCAATTTTTATGCTTAAAATATGATTATAATATCTTACACAGTTCTAGACTCTATCTAACTTTATTTACACGATTTGATTTATTAGAAAATGATTAATTACTTTCTGAAAAATTAAGTATACGGTATTTTTTTAAAATTAAAAATTGGCGCTATTTTTAGAAATATAGCATCCTAAAATTATTATAATATTTTCTGAACAATGAAGTTGTAAGTGTATTTAACTGAAGGCCATATTAAAAGCCTTATGGGCTTTCAAAGAATTGACACTCTTGAGTTTTTGGACCAAGTCCAACTATTAATTCAGTGTCAGAAAATTATTAGATTTTATTCAGCTCACAGACCAGGAAGTTATGTACCCACAAGACTCGGATTTCTTTATTTCTTTTGTTATATTCAATGGAAAAAGGGATTTCTAAATTTGAGTGTTTATTCAATTATATTTTTTTTTAAATGACTTAATTAGGAGTTCGGGAATTGATACAATTCTTTTGTCTCATGTTTACTCTTATTTTTTACAAGTAGAACTACTATTTTACTCTTATAATTAAAGAACTAATTTATTTAATTAACTTAGTTAATTAATTTTCTTTCTCCATATTCTTCATCATATTTCATCTTCTTCCACCATATTTCATCTTCTTCACCAACACTTCATCTTTTTCATCAATTTTTTTAAACCCATAAAAACGTCATCGTCTAATGTTCTTTCATAATTTAGGAGTGGGTCACGACGTCCTAACAACCGTCAACAAAAAACTCACTTATTTCCGACCAAATAACCTCCATCTAACCTTCCACCCCCTAAAAAAATCAAACAACCATTTTCTACCGGAACTATCTCCAAAATTTTAAATTTAAATTCAAAATATATATCTCATATCTTCCTCATTTTTGTCAATTATCAGTTTTTATTCGATTTTTTCGACCATCCCAACACACTGTATATGTTAATTTTTTTATTTTTTCCATTTTTCCCGATCTCAAAAAAAACCCAAGTTGTACGGACATTTTAATATTTCGTGACCGTTATGTCACGAATATATGTTTTTGTGACAACATTATAACAAAAGTTAAATTTCGCGACAACGTTCTCACGAAAACATAGTTTCGTGACGAAGTGATCACGAAAACATATTTTTGTGACAAATTGGTCATGAAACGTCTTACATGTGACCATGTTGTCACAAAATTATGATTTTGTGACAACGTTGTCAGAGAGTTATGAATCTGTGAATTTTGGGACAATTTTTGTCACACGCACATAGTTTTGTTTATAAGTGGTCACGAAACGTCTGAAATGTGACGACGTTGTCACGAAATCTACTAAATGTTGTCACTAAAAATATGCTACTTATTAAATCTACCACAACTGATTATGAACCTTAAGTGGTTAGTCAAGCTTGTACGTTCAAGAAGTCCTTGGGTTCATGAGTTATACAGTCAAGTAGCATACCTATAATTTGATATTCTAATACGCCATATTATGATTATTAGGTAGTTATCTACACGTGAGTAATATATTAGCATAACATATTGCGTATAATACTAATTAAAAATTGTAATTTAAAAGTTTAGTTCGTGTGCATAGTAGAATACTAGTATTCTATAACTAGATCTCTTACATTGTTAGTCTACATGATTAGTAGGGGCACACATATGTACATGATTATTTTTGTAAAAAAATCAAATCCAAGAAAACATCTTGTACGAGTTTGAACCACGTCTATAAACTCCAAGTCGATCTCATGAGAATTGATGAAAGTAAAAAACATTCGTGACAAAGTTGTCACTAAATTTATCGTTTTCGTGACTAAATAATACGAGTTTCCTGGAAAAAAAAATTGTCACGATATTCTTAATTTTGTGACAACTTTTTGGTCACAAAACTATAATTTTCATGACTAATTTTTCATGAAATAGACTAATTTTGTCAAAAAAATCAAGAATGTCTTTTTAAATCTACCATAACCAATTCAGAACATTAAGTGGTTGGTCAAGCCTGTCTATTCAACAAGTTCCCGAGTTTGTGAGTTACACTTTCAATTAACTTAATTATAATTTGAGATTTTAATATGTCATATTATGATTATTATTTAGTTATTTGCATGTGAGTAGTATATTAACATACCAAATTGAGTATAATACTAATTAAAAATTGTAATTTAAAAGTTAAGTTTGTGTGCATAGTAGTATACTAATATTCTATTATTAGATCTTCTACATTGTTGGTCTACATGATTGGTAGAGGCACATATAAGTACATGATAATTTTTTTTAAAATTTGATCCAACAAAAGATCATGTATGAGGTTGGACCACGTCTATAAACTCAAACCAAGTCGATTTTATGAGAATTGTTGAAAGCAAAACAAAATTCGTGACAAAGTTATCACTAAATTTATCGTTTTCGTGACTAAAAAACACGAGTTTTGTGACAAAATTGTCACAAAATTCTTAATTTCGTGATGTCTATTTGGTCACGAAACCAAAATTTTCGTGACTAAGTTGTCACGAAATAGACTAAATATTGTCACGAAATCAAAACTACTGTTTAAATCTACCATAACCAATTAGCAACCTTAAGTTGTTTGTCAAGTTTGTCCGTTCAACAAGCTTTCGAGTGTGTGAGTTATACTTTCAAGTAGTTTAACTATAATTTGATATTTTAATATGTCATATTATGATCATTAGTTAGTTATATGCACGTGAATAGTATATTAACATACCAAATTGAGTATAATACTAATTAAAAATTGTAATTTAAAAGTTAAGTTTGTATGCATAATAGTATACTAATATTATATGACTAGATCTTTTATATTGTTGGTTTACATGATTAGTAGAGCCACATATAAGTACATGATAATTTTTAAAAAACAGTTAATCCATAAAAGATCGTGTATAAGGTTGGACCACGTCTATAAACTCCAACCAAGTCGATCTAATGAGAATTGATGAAAGAAAAACAAAATTCGTGACAAAGTTGTCACTAAATTTTGTGACTAGCAAATACGACTTTCGTGACAACGATTTGGTCACGAAACCAAAATTTTGGTGACTAAATTGTCGCGAAACAGACTAAATGTTATCACGAAATCAAAGCTACTTTTTATATCAATTATAACCAATTAGGAACCTTAAGTTGTTGGCCAAACTTATCTGTTCAAGAAGCTTCCGAGTTTGTGATTTATACTTTCAAGTAGCATACCTATAATTTGATATTCTAATATGTGATGTTATGATTATTAGTTAGTTATCTACACGTGATTTGTATATTAGCATAACATAATGTGTATAATATGTTATACGCAATATATCATGTGTATAGTTATACACGTGAGTAGTATATATACTAGCCACGTACATTTTAAATCTACCATAACCAATTAAGAACCTTAACTAGTTGGTCAAGCTTGTCTGTTCAACAAGCTCCCGAGTTCGTGAGTTATACTTTCAAGTAATTTAACTATAATTTAATATTTTAATATGTCATATTATGAGTATTAGTTAGTTATATGCACGTGAGTAGTATATTAACGTGATTATTTAAAGTTAAGTTCGTGTGCAGAGTAATATACTAATATTATATGACTATATCTCTTACATTGTTAGTATACATGAGTCGTAGAGTCACATCTAAGTACATGATTATTTAAAAAAAAACATCTAACAAAACATCTTGTACAAGGTTTGACCAAGTCTATAAACTCCAAGCAAGTCGATCTTATGAAAATTGTAGAAAGCAAAAAAAAAAATTCGTGATAAAGTTGTCACTACATTTATCGTTTTCGTGATTAGAAAATACGAGTATCGTGACAAAGTTGTCACAAATTCTTAATTTGGTGTAATTTTTTGTTCACGAAACTCAAATTTTTATGACTAAATTGCCACGAAGCCGACTAGATATTGTCACGAAATCAAAGCTACATTTTAGATCTACCATAACTAATTAAGAACCTTAAGTGGTTGGTTAAACCTGTCTGTCAACAAGCTCCTAAATTTGCGAGTTATACTTTCAAGTAGCTTAACTATAATTTGATATTTTAACATGTCGTATTATGGTTATTAGTTAGTTATATGCATGTGAGTAGTATATTAACATATCAAATTGATTCTAATACTATTTAAAATTGTAATTTAAAAGTTTAGTTCGTGTGTATAGAAGTATACTAATATTCTATGGTTAGATCTCTTACATTGTTGGTCTTCATGATTAGTATGGGCACATTTATGTACATGATTATTATTTAAAAAATTAAAATATAACAAAATATTTTGTACGAGGTTAAACCACGTCTATAAACTTCAACCAAGTTAATCTTATGAGAATTGATGAAAGCAAAAAAAAAATTCGTGACAAAGTTGTCACTAAATTTATCGTCTTCGTGAAGAAGTTGTCACAAAATTCTTAATTTCGTGATAATTTTTTGTTATGAAACCCAAATTTTCATTACTAAGTTGTCACAAAATCGATTAGATGTTGTCACGAAATCAAGGTATTCGTGACAATGTTGTCACAAATGGTTTCACGAAATCATGAATTTTGTGACAACGTTGTCACGCAAAATTGATATATTTCGTTACCACCTAGATTTTTTTCGGAAGGCGGAAATTTTTTTGAAAACGAAGAACAGAGACTTGCAGAGTGTTGAAATGGTCAAAAAAACGGAAAAATGTTAGTTGGTGATAATAAGGAGCAAATTAAAGCTAAAATTCGAGTTTAATATTTAAATTTTAGAATTTAATTTTTCTACGGTCGACGAAAGTGGTTGCCGTGTCTTTTTCGGAAGTGGGAAGGGTGATCGGAGCCGGTGGAGATGATGAATGTGATTAATAGTATGAGCACAAACAATGATGGGGAATATTTGGGAGATAAAATTCGAGTTTATTATTTAAAATTTATTATTTAAGTTTCTCAGGTCGACGGAGGTGGTTGTCCTACCTTTTCCAGAGGCGGTAAGGGTGACCGGAGTTGGTGGAGATGACGAAGGTGATTAAATGTATGAGCACCAACATAAATGAGGAAGGTAGTAGAGATACTATTCAAATAAATCAGGAGAGAAAGAGGGAAGAGAGAGTATATTAACTCAAATTATCTTTTAAAGGTATATTAGAGAATTTTTGTTTCTCTTTACTAGCGAACTCCTAGTTAAGTCATTTTTAAAAAATAACATAATTAAAATTAAGCTCAATTTTACTCCTATAAATGACAACATCTAATAAAAAAAATACTTGTAAATAAATAGGTTCTAAAAAAACATCAATTCTCCATATTTAGTTTTATACAAAAATACAAGGTAAAAGTAAATAAATTTAAGGTTAATTTTTGTATATACCCAACTAAACTATAGTCAATTTGGATATACCTTATGTTTTGTAAACAAGTCGTAAATAGTCATAGAGATTCGTTTACAGACGAAAAAAAGCCAAAAATTGTTAAAAATTAAAATAAATATAAAAGGTAAATTGGACAAAATACTAACTGTCAATAAAGAAGAGACTGTTGCATCGAGAATTCATGAAATCCATTTATAACATAAATTAACTGTAGAGTGAACTTGTAAATTACTCTTCCAAATCTCTGTGAAAATGTATAATTCACCATAGTGGATGTTGGAATTGAAGCCCAACAAGATTTTTACCTTGCAACCCTATTGCTGAAAGAAAAAACGATATTGAGGTTCGTTATGAGGCTTTGTCGTTTGAGTGATGCAAACGACATTGAACCCATTAACAAAACTCAGCCGTTCATTTCATCAGATCCGACGATGTACATTTGTTCTGATGTTGTATCTCGTATTTAACCCTCTTGTAACCTAGCTGAGTCTCATTCATTCGATACATCTATCCTTGAGAGATCTGTTAGGGTTTGGGCGATTTTCTTTTTCTTCTTTGTTGTTCTTCTCTGGTTTACTCTGAGCGATCATCTTGATCGTGTTCTTGTGTATAGAATTGGTAAAGTGAGTTTCTATGTGAAAGAGAGAGAGTGAACTGTTGTAAGGGAGATTGAGGGTTTGTGACGGTTGTAGCTCTGCTTTTGTTACCGATTCACATAGTACAACTGCCTTTGTAGCTCTGTCTTTGTGACATTATATCTTTCCGATCGAAGCACGGTAAAAGTCTGTGTCATTTTCTTTACGTTTTCAGATATGTGGTTGTGTGCATGTTTAGATTTATTATATAATATGTGATAATCGGAAATATTAGGGTTAAAATTACAATACCGAATATATAACTGTCAAGTTTTATTTAATTTTATTTGAGAAATTTCAAAATATATGTGGTGGGGAAATTTTTTATTTTTATGTGTGACCAAATTTATTCAAACCCTACATTGATTAAAGGAATGTAAAAGCAGCCAAAATTTATGTGTGACCAAATTTATATCAGAGAGCGCAAAAGCAGCCAAAATTAAAGGAAGTAACAACGTGGGTGATATCAAAACTTAATGATGTATTAATGAAACATAATTAAAGTGACAATAATCAGTGGCTGAGTAGGGGCGACACAAGAACAATTAATGATGTATTAATTCTTGGAAATGGGATACTAGAAATAAATAAAACATATCTACATCTTAGTCCGAGTAAGAAAATGAGTTGTACAAGCTATGATATATGATAAATATGTTTTATACGTTATTATTAAATGATCTTGAACTATGAGTCAATATTTATCTTCATGTATTTTGACAGTTTTTGTATTTTGTGTGAAGTTTTCAAGATATTCAGATCAAAAAAGATCTATGAGATGTAAAGAAATGAAAATGAGCATTATAGATGCAATAAGGGAAGAGAAATATAGCATCCTAGGACGACAGGACGATTGCAAGGATTCCGGAATACTTTACGGATCTCGATTTCGATACCCGGATCTCAAGATAGGTGATAAAAGATGAAGCGGAGCGCAGACTTCCAGAATGCTTATCGCGATGTGACAAAATCCACGACGACGCGACGGGAGCCATCCCGACGCGATGGGCTTTGACAACAACATAATTTGACACGTGGACTGCGATTTTGAGCCGTTGGATCAGTTTTCGAATGTCAGATATGTGCGATTTTGTGGAGTTCGACTATATAGCCTAGTAACAGACATTTAGAAGTGACTTTTGCTTTTTTTAGCTTTTAGAGAGAAGAAATCTTACGAAAGAGCGGAGTGTGAACAAAGAAGAATACCGGAGACGTTCTTGAGGCTGCGACGAGTCTGCGACAACCAATCTAGTTTTTCTTTCTATACTCTTTTGAATCTTGTTTTATAGTTTTTCCACCATCACCATGAACTAATCGCTTAGAGAGTGATGGTGAATCTTTTCTTAATAATTGTCATGGATTTGTTCTAATTTACTTTGAAGTTTGATTTGATTCTTTTGGCTGGTGTTTATTCTATTTTTGTTTGTAATGCTTGTATTCGATTGATCATCGTATGCTTGATTTTAGGATTAGTTATTATTTCTAAAGAAGTTTAATTAGTCATGCGAGTAAAATAGAATATCGTAGTACATTCTGTGAAGTCTAGAGATAGTCACAGGTGCTAAGGAGTCGTGTGAGTGTTTCAAAACATAAATCAAGCTAAGTTCTATGCCTTGAGACCGAGAGGTAAAAAGAGTTATTATTCTTAGATAGTTAATATCACTCTAGCGAGAGTTAGCGATAAAATTCACGTGAACACGATTAGCATAGTCATTAGATTGATTATTTTTCGTTTGTCTAGAAATCCCGACAATAGAATAAAAAAGTGAAATCACATCCTTTTTCCACATCATCCATCTTTAAACATTTTTAGTTTAAATTTTTAGTAATTTGGAAATTACACTTCTCACATTTCGTTCTCTCTTGATTTAAATTGTAATAATATTCAACAATTAGTCTTAAATTATCGTGAGAATGAACGGTACTTACTTTCTATATTAGCGCGTTTTTCGCAACAATATACTAAATTTATGTACAAATAAGACAAAATTTACAACTTTTCTTTTATTAATTAACCTTGAATTCCAATGAGAAATTCCTAGTTGAAAGTTCAAACATTCTTTACCATTCAATCATACTGTACAGCTTGATAGAAATCCTTTATAAAATAAAATAATAATAAAAAATATATGAAGGATACGATCGTGATTTGGGGGATAGGTTTGGTTGGTGCGGTGGCAGCGAAAGAGTGATGTTAATGCATATTTGTCTCTTGTGTTGACTTCATTCCTTTTTCTGTTTTTACAGAATGATAACATCCCATGGCCAGCTTGGTAGTCTTTGCCAAAAAAAAATATTTGTGTTGGATAAACTAAACCTTCTTCGATTATACTTTAGAACTCTTTTTCAATACATTCGTCAATGCTTTCTAAGCTAATGCATAACGTAAAAATATTAATATATCTCGTGATGTTTGGATATATATTGTTTCTGGTTGGCACGTATAATTATTTGACTAAATGTTCAGTAAAATATATGTTTATATTTGTAAATTATTATATACATCAAATATAATTATTAATAATAGATTATATTTTTTTAAATATATCTAAGCGAGTGTTTGTAAATTACAAAAAATTTATTATATGTTTTGGTAATGTAAAAAATTTAATGGTATTTTAGCTATATACCCATATAAATGTTTACTAATTTCAAATACAAATACATAATGTTTTGTAAATATTGTGTAAACACCCACCTCAAACTTTACGGAAATATTTTGACAATTTTAGCCTAAATTTGATTTCCCGCTTCTCAAACACTAATTAACCAAATTAAATAAATAAATAAAATAACGTTACAAAAATGAAGAGGCGTGGATATTAATGATGAATAGGCGTCATAACTGGTTAAAGGTTTCCGCATTTGTCAATTCGATAAACGAGGAAATAAAAAGGTAAATATATTACTGCAACTATGTTAATAGATTGTAAAAAACAGATTGTCAAAACAGATTGTTAACAGATTGTCAAAACCAAATACTTAAATATATGACTCCAACTATGTTAACAAATTGTAACAAACAGATTTTCAAAACATCTTGTTAGTAGATTAAAAATATAAACATATTACTGCAACAATGTTAACAGATTGTAAAAAACAAAAATAAAATGATAAGTTATAAAACTAACCGGATTCTGAAAGTGAATCGCCTTCATTATTGTATAATTTCATACGTACAATTAATACTGGCCTACCGGGAGTCCAGGTACCTACCGGTACCGTTCCCGTGGGACTCCCTGTTGGCAGCGGGACGGGATTCTCGGTCCCGGTTAAAACCGGGACGGGATGTAGCAGGAGGCCGGGAGTCCGGGTCCCCGCCTGCTTAAAATAAATATTAAAAAACGTAATTTTTTTTAAAAATTAGGGAGTTAGAATGAAAAAAGGGATGTAATTGTAAACTTTTAAACCAAATATACTATATATAAAAAAAGATTTATTGCTAAATTAAGACAAGTATTAATAACATGAATTAACTAAATTAATTTAGACTTATGTAAAATAAAAATGGGCCTCTTAAAAACCCTATCGACCCCTAAAAAGGTGCAACAATAAGGAAAAATAGTTCACTTGCATCGATTATAAGAAAAAATAATCCCGGACATGGACTTAATAAGATCCTCGGGAAAACCTACACCAGGATAGATAACAAAAGATGGGTTATGGAATTCTAATTTGTTATAGACTCTTTCGTACAGATACCTCGGAACTTCGTAACCTATAATCGATGAGGGCCGGAATATCCCTTAATGATAAAAGTCTAAGTGTCTAATATTTGGATTGAGTTGTTGGGAGTAGATAACATTTGAATTTGTACTGAGAATATAGTTAGGATCGTAAGTGTATTCGGGATTTTGAGAATGGTGTAACCAGTTTTTTTCAAACCGATGCATCGGGGGTTCTTGAGAATTCTTTTTCCTTCGACCCCCCGACCCCTTTGATTTTGGGACGCCATAAAAAAACGAGCTAGTGAGGAATTGAGAGATTGAGAGAATGAGTGAGGGAAGTGTGGAAAAATGAGAGGGTTTTATAAGAAAAAAAGTAAAGGAGGAAAAAAAATGAACTAGCCGATGCAAATGCAACGATTATTTTTTCCAACGGCCATATTTTCTGGGCCGTCGGATCTTCTATCCGACGGCCAATGTTTTTCCTTTTAAAAAAATGGGAGGTACCTCCCGGTAGGACAAAAATCCGAGAGTCGCGGTACCGCTCCGTACATGGTATCGAGACTCCCACAACCATGGATAATGCTACCGGGACGGGACTCCCGGTTACCTCCCGTCCCGGTAGAGCCAGGATTACGTACAATATAGAAGATTAAAAGATAATTTTTTCTAGATTAAGGAATGTCTATGGATCAATGTAAAAAATTATGTAAACATTGCTTCAGATGTAGTCAACAGAGTAATGAGGTTCGAAGGTTGTATTTTCTGAGATTGGAAATAATGGCATGATATTACTAGCAGAAGCCAGCGGAATATACACGTTAAACAAAAAAAAAAGATGTTAATTAATTCTATAATATTTAATCAATCGTGTGACATTTAGTTACCTCAATTATAGGATCTACAATTACTCATTCTAATTTGTTTCTTTTTACACACAATAATTGGATATTAAATAAACCGAATAAATATCCAAATCCTAATAATTTCGGCAATTAACTACAACCTATTTCAAACGACAAATAAATTTAAACACTAAAATAAAATACTAATAAATGTGAGGATAATTTAGACTCAATTTTCGTGTAAACAACACGGGGTGAGTATATACAAAAAATTTACAAAACGTTAGGTATTTTGAAAATAATAAACATACAAGTGGATAGAGAGCTAATTTTTTGAATTTTTTTAACAAAAACATAAAACTATAATTAAAATTAAATTTTATTGTAAGTGAAAATAATTAATTTAGGTATTCAAAATTTTAATCTGGAATTTTTTTTATTGGTGTCACTGACTATTTTACTTTTTTATTTTGAAATAAAAATTGTAATTTTAATCAATGTATTTAGCTCTCAAATCCAATTTATGTGTGCAATCAATTTCAAAACCATCTATTTTGGTTTTGATCATATTACTTTTTAATTTTTAGATATATAATATACTCAAGTATTCAAAATTTTAATTATATATTACTAATTTAGTTGTTTCGTCCTTTTAATTTTTTTTTTCTTGATTGTCAGAGGCTGAATGCAACTCTCGCGAGCCTAAAGAATCGAAAGGTCTCAAACAAATTAAATACACATAAAAATAATGGATTAGATTTAGACACTTGTATATTTTGTTGTTGAAATTATGATAAAATTTATTCATAAACACGAACATGAACATTAAAGTCGACAAATTAAAATTTACTTAGATTAATCTAGTTCAATTGCGATGGTAACGAAAATATAGGGATCGACATCGCTAGTGTTGAAAATCGATGGTGATAAGTCAAACATCAACGAATATGGAGAGAGAATGGCGTTGTTGGGAACAAAAATTATAGCTGGTGTTGATGGCAAAATGTTTTATTTTTTCATTTTTATACCTTGAATATCTACAAATTTGTCCTCTTGAAATTATTGTTTCATTTTAGCCCCTCAATACAAAGTTTTACTCTGTCCATGACGACGATCGTGGTGGAAATTGATGATCATGACAAAGATTGTCGTTGATGGCGTCAGAGATCGACGAAGACAAAGATTGTCGATGATCATGACAAAGGTGAAGACAAAGAAAAATTAATAATGATTAGTTAGAGATCGACGACGATCGACAAAAACCTAAATCACCGTTGAAAATGTCAAAGATCGACGACGATTGTGTCAAAAATACCAGCAATGACGCTGAAAGTTGACAACAATATTCAAAAGTGATTAAAAACATATGTTCATTTTTAAGATGTTCAACTATTTCATCTCAAATTTGAATATTTTAGCTATTTCATTATATTTAAATTCTAAAGTTGTTAGATAATTCTGAAACAAATTAGCTTTTGGAGATTAATACTCGGAGGTCACTTTTGTCATTTATCCTTTAACTCAAAAGCTTTATTGTTAAATAGAAATACACCAAATTATATATACTAAAACTGATCAAAACTGTTATATTAATTACCATAAATAATAAGGCAATTATTATAGTTGGGTCTGTGGGCACTATTCCTGGATGAGAGGTCTATTTCTCCCTGGCCTGAGCCCAGTAGTCACATGTATACACCAACATTTATACTTTTTGAATGCTATATAGTATACACTACTCATTCACACATAACTTCCGTATGAACGTAATACACCCACGTATTTAATGCATGTACTTTTTGTTCTGTTTCTTTTTCCTTGTAAAATCTAACATTGGTCAATTTTACGTATATACTCGTTATATGTTGCAGGAAACATAATGAAGGAGATGGGTCCCACATCCTCCATACTTTCTTTTCTCATTTGCTCCAATACAGCTGGGTACTTACAAGCTCACTTTCTTGACTCTTGACTTTCTTTTGTTTCTCTTTTTTTCCTGGATTTTTCTTAGTAATCTTAATTTGTATGATTGTGATATTACAGACTTAAAACATATTAACAGACTAAAATTTATATATATCTTGAGTTTATCCACATGTCAATAATATAAAAAAATTCAATTATCAAGTGTTCTTACTTAACAATATATGTAAGTGTTAGAAGTGCCACATAGGCATTGAAGTCTGTTATATCGGTTAAAAGGCTGTTTTATGTTAGTTATGTAAAATGCTAATATATAAAGCATCATTTAAAGAGCTGATCGAATAGAGTTGAGAGAGAGATTTACATAGAGAGATTAAGGAGAAACGCTGTGAGAAAAACAAAGATAAAGTCTCAAGAATAGAGAAAAGAAAAGTTTGGTTCTCAGGACAGCTTAGACTGCAAGTAATTTTTTTGTGTTTGGGTGAAACTCGGACTGTGAGTTGTCACTGGTTGTAATCGGTTGTAGTTCTCTTTATCATAGTGCAAAGAATTCCTGTGGGGAATTTCGGGGATGTAGGCTGATTTTGGCTGAACCTCGTAAACAATCTCGGTGTTGCTTGTGGCTTAAGTAATCTCTTTACTGGCTATATGTTCTTAACATTCTGTTCTGAGTGCGGTTTCTAGGTAAAGAAACCTAACAGTAAGTTTAGACAAAAATTTATATTTTTATAAATTGAGTTTCATTTAATTTCTTAATTAAGTCAAAAGGTCAAATGCAAGATAATGGAGCAAGATAATTTTTACGCGTGGATATATATACCAAGATCATTTGCTTAATTATCATCCTATTATATATATATATATATATATATATATATATACATTATTTGTTTCCTAATACCAAGGAGCAAGATAAGTATATCAGGGTGGTCCAAAATGAATGAAAAATGTAGCCCTAGTGATCACCACACATGTTACATGTATACTCCCTCACAAATAGTATGCATATAATGATGTAATTTGCAGTGTAAGATATGATGTATTTTATTATTTAAGCGTAGTTGGCAACTGCATTGCTATCCCTGGTTTTCACTATTGAATAATAGTATTCAATACAATAATGGGAGGTTTGACAGGCTTGTTATCTGATTTGAAATGCATGATTTCCGAGTTTCAAATACAGTGGTAATACAATAATGGGAGATTTGATATGTCTTGTTATATGATCTGAATTACATGATCTCCAACTTTCAAAGACATGTTTTTATATTATGAGAAAATCCAGTCAGGGTGTTGATCACTCGACTCGTGAAGGAAACTTTTTCCGAAGTGTTATTTCTGTTGCAACTAATACTATATATAGATTTAACATATATTATTTTTATTAGCAGAAACTAAAATATATTTCTTTCAACAAATATTATAGATATGGCAGATTTTTCAGTTGCAACATCGATTTACAACTTTGAAGCACTGGATAAAAATACATATAAAATGACATGTACGTTTAGTGATCGTACTATCTCAAACCACTCTATCTTATATTCAAAACAGCGGACATTGTAATTAACGATATTTTAAAAGAAATCGACGACCTATCTGAAATGCTAATGACATATTTGGACTCTTTCCTTGCTTAATTGAAGACATCAAATTCGATTACCGTATAGTTTTTGTCTTCCTTCGGCTATGGGTTTGTTAGTATCAAAACAATGATGATATGTTCTCTCCGTTTTCATCAACTTCAATATCGCGACCAAACAATAAAAATTAAAGGGCATAATATTAACGTCAATTTAGCGCAATACTGGCAATATTTCAAAAACAATGATCAATATTATTGAAATTGCAAATGAGTTATGAAAAATTTATGAAAATCAAGAAAAACAGTAGTCTCAAAATTTTTACTGACATTTAATAACGAAACAAAAGATGCGTTTTACTTTTTATCGTCAAGTTTAGATTATCAACATTTCGCTATTTTTTCAAGAATTTTGCCGCATTTTAAACCTTAAATGCGATGTTAGAATAATGTAAAAAATTTTATGGTTTAATTCATGTATACGATTCCGACTAATATGTAAATGAATTCCGATTTCACCTTATTGCAAAGATAATACTTCAAAAGATGAATAAAAAAATAAGATTGTAATATATTGATATTACTATAGGAGTTAAATAAATTAATGAGCAAATATATTGTATATAAGGAAATATTTGTAGGTGGTCATAAGAAAAAGGATCCTTGTAGTTTAATGTTCCCGTGCATGGGTTGATGTGACGAGTGGGTGGCCTACACACGTCAAATCGGATCTTTGCTCACTAGATTTTCACGTCTACACTTTCTTTTTTTCTTTTCAAAATTTAGTTTATCGTCACAGCTGGACGGTCTCGATTATTTTACCTTTATGTCTTCCACAACTCTACAGATTTACTCTCTCCACTACTCTCGGGCCATTTGCTAACGTGGCGACCAACCCTCATGCCTACATCACACGTTCGTCGACCAAGGAGGGGACCCGGATATTCTCATAGCCGAACTCATTTTATGGAAATATGTTTCTCGGTACATTTTAAAACGAAATTGTTTCAAATTATGTTTCTCTTAAAGAAATTTTGTAAAAATTAATAAATGTTTTTAAAATTTCAAATATTTATTATCGTTGAGTTAACAGCTAAATAGGTCACCATGTTGACGTCTTCTGAATGGCTTCGAATAGATTCATTGATGTTAAAAATGAATAGGATCTTGGAGACACATTTCATAACAAGCTCAATTTACTGAGTGTTACACCCCAATCTCAGCATCATCACTTTCATATAGGCTCACTCGACTCAATTGTACGCTTTCGCCGTATCAATCTTTTGGGATGCACAACTCTCACTTTTAAATCTCCATATCTTCATCGTGTGAAGCGCCTCAAAACCTACCATGACGTTATCAAGAATAAGTCGGCCACCTACAAAAACATTATGATTCTCTGAGACAGCCACATGCATAATTGCTTTGAACCGGTTAACCAGTCACTTCGCTACTAACTTATACACCCCATATTACACAAGCTGATCAGCCGACACTTACCCTCTCAAGTTCTCAACTTTGGGGATGAGTGTAGCTATTATATCATTTAAGCTCCACGCATCATCCCTGTTGTTGAAAATCATGAGACATAATGTTGGAATTGATCTGTGATTAAGAAAAATTTATCATTAATGAGTTAATGGCAGAATATAAAAATTTCTACATAAGTAAACAATTTTACTAAACTAGGCAAAGTGCATGAACATCTAATTATTTAAAACATTATATAGATTTAAGTTACTTGATACTAACCTTTCTTGTAGCTTGATCTTTGAGAAGCCTTAGGAAAGGTTGATCATCTCGTCTTACTCGTCTCCTTTACATCTAGTCGTGAACTCGAGTAACCTAAGATTTCTATTACCGGAGACTTTAGAGTGTTTGAAGGATTTGGGTGTGGGCACAATTAAACACAATAACTCAAGAACAAGTCTATGAGCTAAAGAGATAATTTAAGCCTAAATCTTATGAGGACTTAGGCCAAAATAAAAGAGATTTTTGAGAGAGAGAGAGAGAGAGAGAGAGAGAGAGAGAGAGAGAGAGAGAGAGAGAGAGAGAGAATAGAATGGTCGACAATCTAGAGAGAACAAGAGGAAAAAAGCTTAACTTCACATCTCAATGTGAGCCTCTATTTATAAGAGAATGAAATACAAGAAAGGGTGATTATTATTTTCTATTGTGTATTCATGACACAATATTTTATTTTCTCTCCTCTTTCTCTATCAACATGGTCGGCCCTCTTTGTACATTAGTGAGAGAAATTTGTTTCCTCACTTAGCACATTTGTTTCATTCTCAAAGAAAATTATTTTCTCATTTTCTTTTTGGAAATTATCTTCATAATTTAAGGCGAATGAATTTCTAGATATAATTTATCTCCTCTATGATGTTTGGCCGAAACTCTACTATGGAAGGAGCTTCTAGATGCTTCCTTATTTCTTTTAAGACAATTCTTAAAATAACCATTGTAGAATTAATATTGCACAAATAATGAAATTAATTTCATAATTCCTCGAACGACTTTTTCGGCGTTAAAAAATAATTTATATTTCCATCATATGAAAATATTCAAAATCTTATTTTGACATTCTCATCAAAATCATTTCCATGTGGACAAAAATATCCTTGAGACATTTTTCAGGAAAACGTCTTGTTCAACACTTCAACTTATTTTGAATGTTATCTATGATTACCCTTCATGAATATCATCAACTTGATGAGATTTATAAAATTACCATTTTACCCTTATAGTTATTATTTCATCAACTCCTTTGTTACTTGTGAATAAGTTAGAAACAATGTATTGACGAGGAGGTAACAAGTCACATTGTTTCGTCCAAATAAAGTCTTTACTTAATTTTGGATACCGCGCGGTACATTTATTCACAATCCAAGTAATAAAGTATGAGGTAATATACATTGCACTTCAGCAATCTTGTACATGAATTCCATATCAATGAGAACTTCACAAAGTATACTCATGTTAACTTCATAACCCAATACATCACCAATAGAGTGCATCTAGTTCACAAACTTGGATCTAGAGTGTAACTTTCTCAAATGAATATTTTGAAGTTACGAAATGACATGTCTCATTTCAGGATTAAGGTAAGCACGATGCAATTTATACAGTTACCGTGAAGCATAAGAAGTTAAATGGTTTGTTCTTACATTGTCTCTAAAGGTGCACTGGCCAATTCAGTATCTTTGGAAGAACTATAGAGTTCTTAACTCTCTATGTCTCGTAACAAAAAATTATAGATTCTTCCGACAATCACACTAGGATCAATAGTCCGTTGATCTTCAGATTGTGAATATTTCGTTTTAAGCAAGCCATGAAAAGTTTATTCACACAAATCTACATTTGTCTCTTTATACGTTGTTAGGTTTGATTAAGGACTATAAAACTATTAAATATCATAAATCTTCAAACAAACAAAAAAGGAATGAATGAACGTTTCAAATTTTATTAATTTAATCAGCAAATTACAATAAGGACTCATGAGAGATTTATATTACATCGATATGTAAATAAATAATATTTTTGTGAGTATCTCTGCTAACAACATATCCTCAAGACAGACTCCCTAAAGATCGTTGGGAGTCCATCATTCTGCGGGGCCTTAACGGAATCCTTAGAGAAGAGTCACACGTCACCTATGACATCTCAAACACACTCGAAGTCTATGTTCATTACCTATATGATCTTAGATTAAATTCCAGCGACTCCTGCTTCAATATCTTACTCAAAAGACCTCGTAGAGGTGAAGATATCCTGGAAGTAAGTGGAAACCACCCTCTCAACCTCAGCTTAGCTGCCATACCTCTTGCTCGTCAAACAATTAAGGGATGGCATTCCCTTTTTCCTAGTTGTAGCTACAGTAAAAGAGCTTCATATTCTTTATATCGCACTTACATATAAGAGTATCTGCTTATTTTTCTCCAAAATTTCTATTCCTTCTCGTCATCAACGTGGAACTTGAAGTACTAATTGTGCTCTTAATTAATTAAACAAAAAAAATGGTTATTTACCCGCTAAATTATATAGTGTTTTATATATACTCAACATTTTGCTAACAGTCGGTAAATAACCAGCACAATGTGTTTACATGAATTTTTTGTCCATAAATAATTTCGAATGTTGATTACCTATTCTGGACTAAAATGGTCCCAAAAATCCACAAACACATTAGACTGGTTATTTTTTACCAACAATTTACAAAATGTGAAATATTTTAAAATACGTAAACATTTATATGGCTATATACTTCAATTACCTCTGATTATATATATATATATAATGAAATAATCGTCCAACTCATTTTGTGTATTGGTACTACTGTTCTTGTGTCTACCACTAGCTTAACAATAGTTGTTTTACCGTTAATCATTCTTTAGTATTTTGATGATTGACAGTAGTTGTACTATCGTTAATTAAAAATATAAATAAATTAATTTTATTGGTAAATCGAAGAGATAATATATAAACATTTTAAATAAGGAGTTAGTATAAAAACATTTACATTTTTATTCATCGCTTACAAATATATCTAAATAAATATTACACAAGATTATTATACAAATTTAGAAAATTATCCCAAATCAACAACGCCAATGTTCACAAATGTTTCTTGAGAACGTTTTTTGTACTAATCTTTGTGAACTGTTAGTCTTCAACCATCTCAGATTTCTACCTCTACTTTCGATTATCAATTATGTATCTAACGCATATTTGAAAAAAAAACCGTTGAAAAAGAGATTGAATTTACATCTGGGTCATCTTGGCGCTATTAAAATCATATTGAATGTACATTTGGGTCATCTTGGCGCTATTAAAATCATGTTTTCGTGTTGTATTCACTATGCCATCATGTTTATATCGTCTTCGCTCATTGAAAAAATCAAATAGAGTTGTATTGTATGCTCAAGAAGCGTTTACATCTTGTTGTGACTATTCTCCAAATGAAGTTTTACATCGGGTGGAAGAGTTAAAATCTCCCAAACATTCATCTACTTGTTAATGTGTTTTGTGGTGGACTCAGCTCGAGAGGAACTGGAATATATCGTCGGAAAAATTTGAAAAATGAGTAACATTCATCAACGATCCTAGTACGATTATGTACTACGTAACCTTGTCGAACAACATGTACCATTTGGGCGTCTATAATGCATGTAAAATCATATAATATTGACTTTCTCATGTAGATTTTGTTCTTCTTACTTTTAGAATGATTTTCAAGATGACATTTGCAATATAACTACTTAGTATTCTCTTAAAGACTGATTTACAACATCCTTATGGACCCCCACATAAGCTGCAACTTTACGTATCGTTATGTTGCCTTCCGCTGTTTCATGGAAGTGAACGTTTTCGTGAGATTTCACGGAAATAGCCGCTTCCATGAACTACTTATGAGTAAAAAACAACAAAATATGAAAAAAAGAAAATGTAAGAAATTAAATTAATAGATGAAATCTTAAGACTGATTTATTCGTCAGAAAAAGGGATGATAACTACTTTTTCATGTCTAACGAGATTATTAGTGACTTGTTGGATTTATTTGGAACATTTACCATTAAGTAATTTATATGAATCATTAATTTGAAAATACTACTTTAAACATCATTAATGACCTTCAGAAGATTATAAATACAAAATTGGTAATTAAAAGATTAGACCTCACTTATATTCATGTTTCAAAAGTTGACTTCAAACTTATTAACAAGATTAATGTGCTAGGAATATTGCGCACTTGAAGATGATGTATGAATAATTATTGAATTCGATAATTAGATTATTAAATAAGAATTATATGATTAGTGAATTGAGTTCTAAATAATCAATTAGAATCAATAACAACTATATTCCATAGCCTCCGTATTAAACTCAGTCACGTGCTAGGCACCTGAGTTCGGGCGGTGTGCTAAAACAATGTCGATGACTGATATACTCCTGGAAAGCTATATCAAAATTCATATATGTGGAACACGTGAGTGAATGCTGATCACTATATGAGATTATTCTATACTTGTGGTAAGTGTACAACGTGGATAGGACTTGAGATAGATGTGTTGTTTAAGTACCGTTACGACGCACTAACCGAGACCACTATGATGATCAAAGTGAGACTTGATCTAAATCCTGAAGTGGTCATGGACACTGAATCATATCTCGTAGCTCTTTAACTCATTCGCTAAAAGGATATTCACGCTAATCAAAGTTTATGTCTTGGGAGTTTTTCCCTGGAAGTCTTCTCAGAGCATGATTCGAGTGGGAATTGATTTACAGATACGGAATCCAGCCTCCCTGAAAGGAGGTCAATGTTTACTAACCTAAGGGTTGATTCCAAAGCTGATAGATTGTTGCACTTTTGAAGTAAGTTAACGTTCAAAAGAATCTTTCGCTGGGGAAGCAACAATTCTTAGGGCTTAAATGTATCAAGAGAAATATAACAGATTAAATTGACTTCTCTTGGCACGGGTAGATCCTTGAGGATCTTAATCACGAATTGACTATATCAGTGGAAACTCGTTACGATGAGTAAATTTAACTCTATTATTAAAGAAAGGTTCAGTCTTTGATTACACGGTGGAATATTGATAGAAACTAGATGAATCGATGAAAAAGAGATAGGACTATATCGTCTTTTTTGTCGGGTTCGTTAAGCTTCTACTACTAGGTACATAGTCCCTAATTCGGCTCTAATAAAGGCGGATAAGAACTTCCGAATTATAATGTTGTTCATTATTTAATCTCACTTGCTGTAATAATGATTGACATCATTAATTCTAGAGAACAGGTATTCGCAGAATTAAATAAATATTTATAGTATAATTGTTTTTTTATTTTTGGATCAAGTAAATAAATAAGTAATTGGATTTTTGGGCTTAGGAATTTTGAATTGGGTTTGGCATAAGGAGTTGGCCAAAAATCCCCTAGGGGTATTCCCTAGAGGTTGGATGGGAGAGAGTTTAGATTCAATGTTGAGATCTAATGGCCCAAATTAAATCCCAAGGAGAGAATGTCTCTAGAAGGATGGAATATCTTAACATAAAGGAGAGAAAATATCTCAGGGGTTATCTCCCTATCAATGCTATAAATAGGGATCGAATGGAAGAGGAAAAGACACTGAATCATCTCAAGGATACTCGACCAACACTCTCTCTCTCTTGGCTGAATTTTCTCTTCCTTATTCTCCGGAATCGCTAATTCCAATCCTATATAAAGGAGTGAGATCCCGAAACAATATGGTTTTGAGATCTAAGTGAGATATCGATTGTGCCCACTCTTATTCATCTCGGAAATTACGTTTCGGAAGATTACGGTGTCATCGTCGAGTACTATATTAAGGGGAAGGACGAAACAGAGTCGATTTAGAAGAAGGAAAAAAGCGTTGGATCGGGGTGTTCTTAAACTGATCTCAAACTCGTAAGTTTTCTATAAGCTTGTTCTATGATATCGGTTGTTGAATTTCTTTCATTAACGAATTAAATTAATAAATCTAGATCTTGTCAGCAATCATCATTTTAATTGGCTATTGTGAGTGCAATTAATCTTTTTCCGCATTTAATATGGTTTCTAAGGTGAATGAATCACCAACAAGCAGTATCAGAGCGATTGTTCGTGTCTGATACGCGTGTGATTCACCAACAAGTAATATCATAGCGATTGTTCGTGTTTGATACTCGCTTGTTTAACCAACAAGTGGTATCAGAGCGACTGTTCCTATCTGGTACTGACTTGTTTCTCCAACACAATGTTAACCAAAGTCTATTGAGAACGATTTTCGTGTTGGACCTTTGTTAAGAGTATGAGTTATTTAGTCTTTGATACGAATGTATTAGACCATGAAGAATTTATAATTCGGTGTTCTTTAGAATTCTGAATTTGAAATAGATTTAACCAATTATGTGAAAGTTGATTGGCGAAAGATTACATGATTGGTTGTTGAACTTCTTTTCAAGTTTGGGTGACCAGTCATCAATAAAAGTGTTTTGGTATAGAAAGTTTGTAGAACTTGTGTTGTAGAAATTTTTTGTAAATGTTTTTGCAAGAATAAAAGACATGTTTGTTGTGAAAAGCAATATGAAGTTAAAGTGTTTTAATAGCGAGAAAAATTGAATCGTTGATATAAACGATTATAGAAATGGACGCTCCAAATTAAATGTAGAAATACAACGTTCACTGATTTTAGCAAGGATAACTTCCGCCTCATTTTCCTTCCGCACGTCACGTGCCGCCTTCCGTCAGCCACATAAATGACCCTTTCTTGTTCTGAGCCTATGGAAGTCGACACTTTTGTCAGGCTTTCGCGTGGCACGAAGGTCCTTGCTTCCGCTACCTCTTTAACGTTGTTATGACTTTACTTAGAAGATAACGTGTTTGATAAGAGAAATTTCTTAATTTGGGCTCTAGTTTGAAATATCAAAGATTGTCATTTCTATCTCAAATTGAATTTTTGACACATTTTCGGCAAAAATACCCTTAACTTAATTTTTTCTTTAATTTTTTCGATAATATGTTATGGTTTGTGATGAACAAACGATGATTTACAATAATTTGCGATGTTTTTATTATGATAGGATGCTATAAAATCCGATAATTTACGATGATTTAAAAAAAATGATATTTTTTTCTTGGCGAAGTTCGCCAGATTCCGATGAATACGATGAGTTTCGATGAAAATCATAACTTTCGGATGAAAAAAATAAAGAATAAAATAATTTTTTTCCCGGCGAATTCCGTCGCCGGAATAAACTCATATATTCCCTTCATTTTTAAGCTGTTCTTTGTCCGAAAATGAGTCAAAAGTCCATTTTAAGATAAAGTTGACATAACGGTTATAATTTTTTTATTTCAAGTTAAAAGGTGCATAATGTTAAATTTCTCTTTAATGCTACCGTTAATTACTGTCCAACTACTCAGGTTTTGCGTCTATCCAAAGCCCAAAAGCCATAAAATCGCGCCATGACCAGTCACAACACTCAATCCCACTCTCAATACTCTCTCTCACAAAAACCAATCCTGTCTATCTCCTCTCACACTCAATGCCATTACCTCCGTCATCCGTCCGTTAACAATGTCGTCACCGGAATGTGCCTCCTCTAATCTTGGGTACACGGAGCACGACGCCTGGATCTCTAACGACGAGGCCTTCACTGCCCTCATTGCCTCCGAGCTCTCCCACGCGCCGCAGCAAGAGTACCTCACGCGCCTAAGTGATCGCAGTCAGAGCTCTGACGCCGTGACTTCCCGGAGGAACTCCGTCAACTGGATCCTCAGGGCTCATACCTTCCACCGCTTCAGCCACGCCACGGCGTTCCTCTCCGTCGTCTTCCTCGACCATTTTCTCTCCTCTCATTCTCTTCCGGTCAGCCGAATGATTATAAACTCCCTGTTTCGATTATCTATTTTTCTCTATCGTCGTTTGACGCCATTCCGTGTCGTTGGAAGCTGAGCGGATGGCCGTTTCAGCTCCTCTCCGTGGCGTGCCTGTCGCTGGCGGCCAAGATGGAGGAGACACGTGTCCCAATCCTATTGGATCTCCAAGTCTGCGATCCAAAATTCGTGTTCGAGCCTAAAACCATTCAGAGAATGGAGCTCCTAGTCCTGGCCAATCTCAACTGGAGACTACGGGCCGTCACGCCGTTTGACTTCCTTCACTACTTTCTCTCCAAACTCTATTCTTCGTCTTCGTCGTTCCTCTCTCAGATCTTCTCTGCATCGTCCGATCTCATTCTCAGTACCACTCTGGGTCTGTCTGTTTGTATATCCATAACATCGAAATGGTTTTTTTGATCTGCGAGCATTTGATCGTTGATTCTTACAATCGCTATTTGTTTTAGTGAAGGAATTTCTAGCCTTTACGCCGTCGGAGATTGCGGCGGCAGCCACGATCTCCGCCGTGAGGAGCGTCTCCGATGACCGAGTAGATTCGACGTCGTTTCACGAGAGAGTAAACAAAGTATTATACTTAAAAAAACATTACGACTGATTTTGTTTATTATAATAAGAAAAATAATCTGCGGTCTTGCGCCGAAACTTTTATTTCACGGCGGTACTTTTTGTAAATACATTAAAGTCTAGGGGCGATCATCGGAAGATGTGTACGGGAAAAGAACAGCGAAAATCTCTCGCCGTGATAATAATGGGGGTTTCCTTTTTATTTTTTATTTTGGAAAGGAAATGGTTAGAAGCTGTCACCAACTGATGGAGGAGCACGTGATCGGCACGTGCCGTTCATGCCGTCGAAAAAGTCGGAGTCGAGCCGAGTCGTCGTCGCCGCCGAGCCCGATCGGCGTGCTCGACGCCGTTTGCGAGAGCGTAGACACTTGCTCGGAAACGCCGCAGGAAAGCGACCCTGCTAAGCCGACTGCTTCAAAGCGGCTTCGATCCTCTGCTCCGGATGTATAGCAGCGCTAGGTGTGGGTGGACATGAAACGTTATAAATGTGTAAACAGCACGTGGAAAATGCGATTCTCCTTTTTAAATTTCAATTCGTTTTCTTTTATTAAATTCCGTGGTAAATAGCAAGTATCTTATTGAAGAGAGAGTTTTGTACGCTCCGATATTTGTTGTATCTCTTGGGTCTTGTTTGGTAGGATGAACTTAGGAAGAATTGAATAATAGTGAGAAGATTTGAGTGTATGAATATATCATTTTTTGTGTTTGGTACATAAGAGGATGTAAAATAATGCTCTCAAAAAGGATTAGAATCCATGGGATCCACCAAATAAAATTCACGGGAGCCACCAAAAATCTATCATTCCAAAAGTAGAGGAATAGAAAAGAAGAGAATAAGTTTTTCTAATATTTACAATTATAACTTTATAAATGCTGGCAAAATAATAATATTGAATTGAAATAAATGATTTTTCATATTATGTTTTCAAAATATAACATTGCAAAAATAAAATCTATTAACAAAAATAAACTATTTTTTTACTATTAACAAAAATTTGTATATATAATTTTATTTTCTTTATAAATATTATTTATTTTAATTTATATTAATATAGTAATTTAATATTATATTATATTCTTATTAGTTTTTCAGTAGTAAATTTTTTAATATATATAATTTTTTGTGTAGATAAGTGTATAAATTTTGATTTAATCAAGTAAGGATATTAAAAATATTTTAATATAAAAATTAAGAGATCCTCATTTTTGTATATTTATACCAAATAGACTACGAGATGAATTATAATTTCTCCTCTTATTATACCAATTAACATTAAAAAAAAATTAAAAAAATTCACCCACTATTTTCCCTTTCTTTTCCATTCTCTTACATTCATCTACTCATATTTTCTTCAGTCCTACCAAACAAAGCCTCTACTCATATTTTCTTCAGTCCTACCAAACAAACAAGGCCTTAGTCTTAGTTATGCTATAATTGATTACTACTATCATATATGTAGCCTTTTTTGTTGTTGTTGGTTTTAAATTTTTGAGTAGTTAAGGAAAACAGAGTGGAATATGCTATGTATTATAAAATTGAAACTTTAATTTTTGTGTTAAATCTAAATCCCAACGTTACACATATTATTTTAAATCATTGTTTATTGAAAATGTCCTCAACAAATATGTTTAGGTCGAATAAAGCTAAGAAGAAAAAAACGAAATTGGATTGAATTATCTTTGGAGAAATTCTTCAACATAAATATCTTGAAATTATTACGTAGTATAGCCTTATAAATATAGCGGGTACTCAAAATGGCCAACGTTTAACATATTTTTGGTAAATTGCCCTGTTAAAGTTTAAGGAAAATTGTACGACAAATTCATTTTCGAAATAAAAAAGGGCAAAATTGTAAAATCACTTGCTAATTATTATGCCACGTAAACAATAAGGTCATTAATCAAAGCTTAACCAAACGTTGGCCAATTTGTAATAGACACACCAGACGTAAAATGAACAAACATAATAATCATAATGTTGGTCAACTTCAACATGATACTTGGTTCAGTCAATCCGATTTCGTTCACACACTCGTGAAAATATTTAGTCGATTTCGTGACAACTTAGTCACAAAAAATTGGGTTATGTGATAAAAAAAGTTGTCACGAAATATTTTGTCACGTAACTCGTACTTTCTAGTCACGCAAACGATAAATTTCTTGACAACTTTGTCACTATTTTTTTTTCTTTCGTCAATTCTCACGTGATCGAAATTGTTGGAGTTTATGGATGTGGTTTAGCCCCGTCGACAATGTTTTGTTGAATTTAAAATGTTTAAAAAATAATCATGTATTATGTGCTCTATGAATCATTTAGACCAACATTTTAAGAGATCTAATCATAGAGTATTAATATATTACTCTGCACATGAACCTAACTTTTAAACTACAATTTTTAATTAGTATTATACTCATTTGGTATGTTAATATGTTACTCACATGTAACTAATTAATTAATAATTATAATAAACCATATTAGAATATCAAATGTATGCTACTTATAACTCGAAAACCAAGGAGTTCGTAAAATGTACAAGTTTGACCTACCACTTGAGGTTCTTAATCGGTTGTTGTAGATTAAAAAGTATCTTACTTTGTGTGACAACATTTAGTCGGTTTCGTGATAACTTAGTCACAAAAATTTGGGTCTCGTGACCAAAATGCTAGTACAAAATTAAGAATGTTGTGACAATCTTGTTACGAGATTAAAAATTTTGTGATAACTTTTTTACAAAAATTGTATTTTCTAGTCACATAAACGATAAATTACGTCACAACTTTATCATGAATTTTTTCTTGCTTTCGTCAATTCTTACGGATCGACTTGGTTGGAGTTTATGGACGTCGTCCAGCCCACTCGACGATTTTTTGTTAGATTTAATTTTTTTTAAAATATCATGTACTCATATATGCTTCTACGAACCATGTAGACCAACATTATTAAGAGATCTAGTCATAAAATATTAATGTACTACTATGTACACAAACCTACTCAATTTGATTTATTAATATGATTAATTAACTAACTAGTAATCATGATGTGACCTTTTAAATACAAATTTTAGGTAAGATACTTGAAAATGGAGCTTGACCAACCTAGGGGCTGTTTAAAATTTTAGTCTTTGCAAACCACTCAAGCTACTTAGTCCATTGTAGTAGATTAAAAAAATCAAAACTTTGTACAACATTTTGTCAGTTTCGTGACAACTTCGTAATAAAATTATTAAATTTTGTGACCAAATATTGTTATAAAAATTAGAATTTTGTGATGATATAGTCACGAAATTAACAAAAAAAATTCACAAAATATTTTTCTTTCGCCATTTTTGACGGGATCGACTTGCTTCAAGTTTATGGACGTGCTCCAGCTAATAGACGATGATTTGTTAGCTTTAAAAATTAAAATGATAATCACGTACTCATATGTTCCTTCACAAACAATGTAAACAATTATTGTAAGAGATTTAGTCATGGAATATTGGTATGCGACTATGGTAGCAAAATTAAATTTGTGTAATTAGTATCGTACTCAATTTAGTTTGTATTAATTTGCTACTTGCGAAAAATTAACTAACTAATAATATGTATGTGACCTTTTAAATACAAAATTGTAAGTATGACATTTGAAAGTGAAGCTTGACCAACCTAAGAGGTGTTGGAAATTTCAATTTTTGCAAACCACTCGAGCTACTTATCCAATTGTGATAGATTAAAATAAGATTCAAATTTCGTGATAACATTTTTTCAGTTTCATGACAACGTCGTCACGAAATTTGTTACCAAACTCGTGTATCATAGTCACGAAATCACAAATTTCGTGAAGACACTATCACAATTTTTTTTTTTTATTTTGGCAATTCTTATAGGATCTACTTGGTTGGAGTTTATGGACGTGGTACAACCCCGTCGACGATAATTTACTGGATTCTAAATTAAAAATAATAATGTGCTAATATGTGCCTCCACAAACCTAACTTTTAATTACGTTCTCTCATTTGTACTATACTCAATTTGACTTGTTAATATACTATTCGTGTGTAACTTACTAACTGATAATCATGATTCGACATCTTAGATTACCAAATTGTAGGTACGCTACTTGAAAATATAACTGCTGAATCCACTATCTGATGGGAAGGTTCAAGCTTGACCAACAATTGAGCTTCTTAATTTATCTAAAATATATGAGTTTCGTGACAAAAAGGTGAATATTTTTTTCGGGGACATGAAGGATGAATGGAGGTCCATTGTCGTAAACAACTGTGCTTCTTTGTCGACGGTTACTAGAACGCCGTGACCCGCTCTTAAACTACGAAAGATCGTTAAAATCGAAAATGAATTTTTGTGAAGTTTGAAGATGCCAAGAGGGAATTAACTAAATAAATTAGTTAATTAAATTACTTTTATTTGTAATGATGATATAGTAGTTTTAATTGCAAAAGATAAGAATAAACATGGGACAACAAATTTTTCTTTTTTCTGTCGAATTCTTAGTTAAGTCGTTATTTGAAAAATCAAATACAAATTAAAAAAACTCAAGATTTTACTCCTAGAAAAAATCTCAATTTTATAAATAGACATTATAAACAATATATTATTCTCACATCAACTTAAGTATTTGTGGTACCTAAGATAATCTATTAATAATAGCACATGATTTCTAGTTAAGAGGTAGTGAATTCGGACTTCACCCGCAGCTCAGCTTTTTTTAAAAAAATTAACCTAAATATTTACTCATAAACTTTGTCGTCTTACTAAAATTAAAACGCATACATGTATTGTTTTACTTTTAATTTTTTATACGACAGTACTAATAATGATTAATAAGACATTGAACTACAATAATATATTTTAATTTTTCTTCCATTCCCAGATTCAATATAATTTTTTTTTAGAAAAATTATCATTAACTAAAATAGACCTGGCAACATTTTAAAGATCCGAACAAAGTCGAATCGAACATATAAATAAAGTCTGAATATATTTTCTTTTTGTAGAGAAATTCTCATTAAACAAAATAGACTGGGCAACATTTAAAAATCCAAACAAAATCTAGTCGAACATATAAATAAAGTCTGAATATATTTTCTTTTTGTAGAGAAATTCTCATTAAACAAAATAGACTGGGCAACATTTTAAAAATCCGAACAAAATCGAGTCGAACATATAAATAAAGTCTGAATCGCTAATGAGAAGCAGAACACAAAAATAATCGGTATGAAGGAGATGATATGTTATTTGAAAATTAATATAAAATTAAAACTCATCAAAATCTCTCTTGGACTCTTTCAAAAGAGATCTTTTGCAACACCCGAACCAAAACTACATCATGATAAATCATGAGTTCGGAACTTAAACCACACTGACACCACAATGACTTTAAACATGCACTCCAAAAAATCTTTTTTTAATAACCGAGAGAACCAACCGACTTATACCAAAAAATACAAGTCAAACCTCCAAAACTGCACTAAATACTAAACATAAACAGTTTTGTCACTAAAAACATCTAAAACTAAATACAACTAAAAGTACCTAAAGTTATTAAAGGAAAAACTCACAAGCTGACACCTCAACCTAATTTCGCCTGGAACCTCATCATCATTTGTGCCCCTCCCAGCCTACGATCGAGCCTCATCGCCACTGCTCCGCCTGCGATTTCAAGGGATGTCGAAGCGCTCTCCAAAATCTCCAAATCTGGTCGATCTCTCTCCGTCAGAACCTTCGCCGTTCTTGGATACATTTCTGTCACCGCTCCAAAACCCACGCGGTTACGATCGTCGACTCTACACCGAAACGCGCAGGAAGGCAGAGGACGGATTTGGAGCATTTTATCGAACACGTTCAAAGTATCTTCGAGATCGAAAGTTTAGGGTTTCAGAAGATGTACCTCCAATGCCATAGCGAATCCAAGTGAAGAAACTTCAACATGATAGAGAGGAGGAGATGTATAACCAATTGTAACGGAGAGGTCGCGCTCGGATCGGCAGTAGTGGCAAGCTTAGAGCGTTTTTGGACGCAGAGCACAAAAAAACCGTTAAGAGTTCGGGAATGAGCTATACTGTGTCTAAACATGGGCACGCCCTACCCCTCATACCTGAGCCGCGTGAACCAAAATCCATGATTCAAGGAGTTAAGCGGCGGCTACAAATTTAGGGTTTCTTTTTTTATGTTTCAAAGTGAACGTAGATTCAATATAATTGACATGCAAGCTCACATGCCCGTTACCCACTACACTTGTTTATAGCATTGGCAATAATATCATGAATAGTATCATGAAATGTTTTTATTTCTTATCGCTTTATTCGTAGATTACTGACAAGTGATCATATTCCCACTGGAGTTACTTCTCGCAGCAGTATCGCTTGATTAATGCTTATATCGTGGCGCAATCCCAGCTTCAAAGTATCCTCTTTCATATCTTTCTTGAACTACGAATTATTTTTACAAATATATGACTCTATAACCTTATAAAACGTTTCTATTTTGGATATACTCTAAGTTTCGTTAATAGATTGAAAATAGTCAAACAGTTTCATTTACATAATGTAAATAGTCCAAACTATTCTTAACTTTTCAATTTTTGTTGAAATTTTGATTATAAATTTGAGTTTCGAAATTGGATTTCAAAATTCAAATTTGGTTAATACGTGTTGACCCATATTTCCGAGATTTTAATTTATTACTCAATCAAATTTTATTTCCACATTTGTTAAGATTTTATATTAAAGAAACATTATATTTTTTGGTATTATCTTTATAAAATCGTTTTCTCTCTCATAGCTGGCCAAAACAAAATAATAAAACAGTATATTTCTAGTTTTGGTCGGGAAAAAAGATTTCGAGAGCTATGGGGTTGTTTGATGATGATGATTTATCGCTTCAAGATTTTGGTACGTGTTCGTAATTAGTATAGTTTACGTCTTATTAACACTGTAATGTTATTTTGTTTGTTTCGTCCGAATCAGTTTACATCATGTTTACGTCTTATTAACACTGTAATGTTATTTGTTTTTTCATCAGAATCAGTTTACATCATGTTTACGTCGTATTAACAGTGTAATGTTATTTGCTTGTTTCGTCAGAATCGGTTTACATCATGTTTACGGCTTATTAACACTGTAATGTTATTTATTTGTTGCAGAAAACGTTTTTTTTATTTATTTGTTGAATATATCGTATTATTTTTTTTTCGGAAATAATAACCTAAAACTGAAAAATATTTTTTGATGGAAATTATAATTACTTCATGCGGTTAATGCCCTTAATTTTTGGAATATTAATTAATTTTATATTTATTACTTGTTACATTTGGCAGGAAGTGCTTTTGGGGGTATTTTTGGCTCTAAAATTTTGTAAACGAATTCGTCTGAGTATTTTCAACTTATTAACGATATCTTTGGTAAATCTAAATTAGCTATAGTTTAGATGGCTATGCATCAAAATTACCCTTATTTTTGTAAGTTGCCATAAACTTATGAAAATTATGTGACAGCTATATTTGGCGAGCCCAAATCTCCAGAATAGGATTGTAGCTTAATATCTGAAGGAACACAAGTAAAATACGCCGAACCTTGGCTGATATTTCTCACATACAAGCAACCTAATTCTTCTCAAATGATGTAAAAGACAAGGGATAACATCTCACAGATACATCACAATTCCAAATGCAAAGTTAGACCATACCATAAGTCTGTACGTAAAAACTATTATCATATCAGATCAGATCAGTTCAGTAGCAGCTTTACATGCACATCAACACCTATATTATATATGCAAAAAAAATATTATAGGAAGGAGAGAGCAAGTCCTTCTCTCTATACATATATGTATATATCTACATATATTGTGAATTAATGCCTTTCATGGGTTGTATAGCATGGGAAAGAAGCCACCTCAGAATGATGGGAAAAACCTGTTGAGGTTATAAGGCAAAGAGTAGAACTCGTCGCTTCTGGAGTCGGAGCTGAAGTACCGGAACTTTCCCCACCAATGCCTCCCGCTGTCCACCCGAGCAGACCCGTCTCCGCGGCCGTGTGTCGAGTCCACGAGGAACGCCACCAATATCGCCACCGTGGCAGCCGAAGAAAATATCACTTGAACCACATTGTTGAACTATATACATGATTGTAATAAAAAGAAAAGACAAAAAGGGTCATTGTTGCGAGTAAGGTGATCTGAGGGCGAAAAGGGTTTAATCGAGAATGAAGCGGGGGCTCACCGATAAGGAACCGGTGTGGACGGGGCCGTGGCCGGAGAGGGCAAGGTATTGGTTGAAGTACTGAGCCACAGAGAGGCCAAAGAAGAGAGAGAAGCCCATGATGAACATTGTCCTTATGCTGTTCAGGTTGCAGAATTGTAGGAAGTTGAGACCCGCCGAGACTGATCATTGTCGCAGCACCCAAAGAAATTCATGAGAATGGATTTTGGATGATTAAGAAAGGAAATCTAAGTGGTGATGGTGATGAAGAGAGATAGAGAAAGCATGCTTACCCACATAACTGAATAGGACACAGTACAATGCCGCAAAAATGGGCAATGGTATTGAAGCAAGAACTGCGCCGAACTTCCCTGGCAGCCACAAAGAGAGCGAGACCGAGACAAATTGAGAAAGCATGTTTCCATCAAAAAAATCTATATTTAATAGTACCCAATATGGAGAAGAAGATCATGAACGCAGCGGATATCTGTATCACCCTCCTACTTCCAATGCCTGTTAATCCCAAAAGACCTGCATTTTCGCTACGGAATGCAGTCGAAAAATGTAATCCGGGATCAAGGAAAAGATTAGGAATTTTTAATGAAGGTGGTAACAATTTTAGAATTTTAGGTCTTTACACTGATGCTGTAGTCCCACTCCCTGTTCCGTATAGGCCAGCCATCAGCGTTCCTATTCCCTAAAGTTTATACACAAAACAAACCGATCATAGGCACTGATTAGTCTTTCATGTAATCTATATGAATTAGTCCATATTTGGATCTCTTTCTCAGATCCCCTTTCTGTCTTGACGCAAAGTTGAAAAGCTGTACCTGCCAGCCAACACCTCGACTGAGAACTGAAGGCGGTGGGATCGTGGCACTCCCGTATCTCGAAGCTGCAAGGAACGCTCCGATAGACTGTCCAAAACCAATACCAAGTACAAAAACAGAACAAAAAAAGGATAAGTTATTTCGTCATAAGATTCTACGCTTCACATCGAGTCGGGACTTTGAACTCCACCTCAATGACAGCAACGAGAGAGGCCGCAATCATCGCAAAAGCATCCCCGGCATCAAAAGTGGGCGCGCCCCATTGGAACGGATATGGAAATCTTAGCCTGCAGGTAATAAACAGGTTTGATTATGGTAATGATCATGAGAGTTCATAATTGTCCACTGGAGTGAAAAAAAAAGTATTATTGAAGCTAACCAAGGAGCTGCGCTAATAAGTCCGGAACGATCAGTGCGACAGCTAGTTTGAGTGGCCGGAGATTTGTTGGTGTACGCACCAGCGATGGTCAAAATCTCTGCATATGCCCAAACTATCGCGACTGTGAATAGAACAGCGAAGCGATCAAAAACCCTCCTCTCTGATTTCACCACCAACGGAATGTACTGCCAAACATTAGACGAAGAAGAAATCGTGATTACAAGAAACACTCCCATATAAATGTAAAGGATCGCAGCTGTAGGAAGGGAAGCCCGAAAAAACAGTAGTCGTGAATTCACTAATATAAACTAGTGATTAAAACTTGTTACAAACCACGGATAGCAGAATCAAGATGATCAAAGCCGGGAGTCCAACTTCAACGCATGTTGCCACCTACAATAACCAACACGAAAAACACATTTCTTTGAGTCTTTTCTCAGTCAATATTTCCATGTATTTAACTTAAGCCACAAGGAATCTGTGGACAAGGAGTCATAAATATACTATGGAGTCACATACTATTGGAAAAGCAATGGCAAGAAGTCCAAGCCCGGTTAGCGTCACAAGAGGAACGGAAGCAAGTGGACTAAGAAACCTGTCATGCAACAAGCATGGAAAATCTTCAATTATCAACATAAATACGAGCTCAGACATCATCAAAACATTTTATCAAAAAAAGATTTTTTCTAGACCCCACCTTGCGAATATTCTGACGAAGCCAAAGAATCCAAGGATTACTTGAACCAACGATGCAATGATCATAGCACCTTGAATAGCTCTCATCGACTGCTTGAACACCTGCAAAAGAAAGAAAGAAAGAAAAGAGTACTAAGAGAAACATGGCAACAAAGAGACTCGAGAACCCTTCTGAGCAACAAATGCGAGCTCTTTCGACACTATCAATAACCAAACAAAACAAACAAAGGATGGACCTGACGAGAATTATCTCCGAAGGGGCCGGAAATGTAATTCCTGCCCGTGGAAAGAGAGATTGTCACGCTCGGAACAATATAGGCGTACGAGCTTCCCATCACAACCGGAAGGCGGGTCCCAAACAGGGTTTGCAAGAGAGTGTTCATCCCAGCAACAAACAACGATGTCTCAATCACTTGAGCTTTCTCCACCTGTTTTTTTTTTGTCAATTTTCAGATCATATACAGAATTAACATTTTATATGAAATCCATAAAGTGATCAGGCACATATCATATACATATATATATATATATATATATATATATATATATATATATATATATAACGCCGCTTACATTGCCACCACCCATGAGAGGGACGAGTATTGTGGGAATGAGAACTGTGGTTCCAAGCATCGCAATGAAGTGTTGAAACCCCTTCAGTATGGCCTCAGCTGAGTTTCAATTACAAAAATAGGCACAAAATGAGAAACTTAATGCATAGCAGCTATGTGTTAACCAAGCGATTAATTTCTATACCATGTACGTTCAGAAACAGATATAAATAACGTATCACGTGTTATGTAGACCTCTCCTTTTCAAGTTCAGTTAAAATCTCCAAGTTCTTTTCTCTAACGAAACAGAGCAAATAACGAATATAAACCTCTAACAAGAAAAAAAGCGATAGGAACGAATAAAGAAGAAATCAGTATTTTATTTCATTTTTGTTTTTCGTTCTTCTCGATAATCACAACAGTAATTATTAAAACAAGAAGGGAAGCAAAAGAAAAAACCCATCAGGATATAGCTTAGGAGCTAGGGAAACGTTGCGAGAACCAAAAAGAATCTCGGCATGAATATTATTGTGAATATTTACTTTTGTGTAAACGAACAATCACAAAAACAGAGCAATGCTGATATATAAATGTCTTGCGTATATTGTATAAAACATAACAGAAAGAGCGAAGGTTTTACGCCATGGCGGAGAGCTATTAACGCAGAAGTGTATTCCAGGAAACTGTTCTCTGACTGGATGAGGCTGAAACTCGTCGACTTTTGACGGACCTCCGGTCATTTTCCTGATCCACACCTCTCTCTCACTCTGCGCTTCTTCTTCTCAACTATGAAGGAGAGAAGACGAAGAGAATCACAGGCGCAATGTGAAATCGCAACGCGTAGCAGAGGAATAGAGAAAATATATATATGTCCAACGCAAACAAAAAAGGAGAGGGAAAATAAAAAGGCAAAAAAGTGTATTTGGCCAGTTGAGGAAAGCTTAGGGGCGATATTATTTATGAGTCTAATGACATTTTGCCATTTTTGCTTCACTTTCTTCTCTCCACCACCAACCGTACAACCACACACTAGACTTCTTTTCATTTCTACGTTTTTCTCAAAATAAAATTTTACTTTTTCGAACTCGTTTTCATTTAATAATAATAAAAATAATCTATGAAGTATTTCATTACCAAAGTATTACTTATAATGCATGCACACACAAATTTTATTTTGTTTTGAATGGTCAAACGGTAATTAAAGATGTTGAAAAAGAGTTAAGACAACAAAAACTAGTACTCTATTTACCGTTTGGGAATGGCTCAAACGGTAATTAAGTCCTTAATTAATGTAAGTTTGGCGATCAAATTTGTTGTTAGCGGAAGTGGTGATGAGCTTCTCAACTAACCTCTTTTAGGTAGGTTATAATAAGTTGGAGGTAATGGAAATAGCAGATGCTATCAAATAGTTTGATTTGATACAAATTATACTTATAGCACCGTACTTTAAGTTTAAAATAAGAAGTGAGTTTTTTTTATGAAATAATTATAATAACAAGCAATTAGTTCGTGGTCCGTTTTTGGCTTAGACTTTGCTAGTGAGTTTCACCTGGAGGAGTCCTATCGAAATGGAGGAGCAAATCTTCCTTGGGATAATAAGAACAATAATTATAAGAGCAAAGAAAACCAATACACTTCCGTGACAGAGCATATTATTGGGTCCCACCTATTCCCATGCAAGCTTTCTAAAGTCCCTACTGCTCTTAGCTAGTCATTTTTTTCTTAGACTTAATTGAACAAAATCAATAATAAAAATATTTAATATTGAAAATTATGACTAGAAACATTCTTCAATTTTTCAAATAAATTTCTTATTTTCTATTTTCACTTTTTTTAGTCTTTTCCAAAATTAATTCCAGATATGAGTGTTCTCCACAATATACGACGCTTATTTTACTATTATTTTTCGTCAACAAACTTGACTTGAAAATTCAATAAAACAAAATTGTTTTAAATCCATCATTGAAAAATGTTAAATTATTTATACTATCGAAATTAAAGTAAATAGAACAACCAAATTTGATTATACCATAAGCAACTTCAAAATGAGTTTTTGTTGTTTTTTATTCAAATAAGTTATGAATTTATGATAGTTTAAAAATATCATCATAATTCATCGACATTTATCATATTTTATCGGAATATATGGTATATTATTTGAATAAAAAATAACGAATTTTTATGTAGTCGTTGCTAGAGAAAGTACTTATTTGCTCTATTATTTAAAGCTACGTTTGTCGCATCGTCGGTGAATACTAGTGCCTTGCATGTTGTAGGCCGGCATATAGTTTGGAAAGCAGTCTCGTCGATATTTTCGTTGAGAGTAGATGATATATAAGTTTATTTGAAAATTTAAATAAAACTTTTATCTGAATTTGAATTAAAAATTTAATACTATATGTAATATATTTTTCACTTTTAAAATCCTCAAAACAAAAATTCTCATCATACATATTATTAGTTATTTTTTTATCGTAAAATTAAATTATTTTTGTTAATTAAATTTCTGGTTAATCGAGTTCTATTTACACATGTTAATTTATATTAATAGGCTCTAACATAATATATATATATATATATATATATATATATATATATATTATGTTACAACGTACATTAACGTTCTTTCATCCGCTCTATCATAAATAGAGTTCTGTCACTTATTTGACAACAAAAAGTATCATACAAAAATAAACTAATGTTTAGTCACCAACCAAAAAATAGAAGAGACACTAACATTACCTACATTCCCTCAATCTCATCGAGGACTTCGACCACTGAACCACTACAAGCACAAAAAAGAAACAAATAACTTCCAAATTTCAGATATATAAATTATGAAGGATACAAATATGACTTATGAGCATTTGAAATTCTCGGTATTCATCTTTAAATGGTAAGGTTTGTTTTGATTAGATTACTCACTTTTAATGTGTATTCATTTTTAGGTATTCACTCAAAAGATTTTCAGAAAAAAAATATATAGAAGTTTTCTTGTTCTATTTTTTAATGCTGTTTTTTCTAACCTAACTTTCGATATTGGAAAGGGGAAAAACATTTAAACTTCACGAGTAACAATTATGATTTTAACACACTTATACGATATTCTTTGCAACTTTTGTGAACGAAATACACAGACACAAAAACGCTCCTAAAATGAGAAAAAATATAAATATTTTTTCACAAAATTTGTCATTTTTTCATCCACTTCATCTCCGAACAGTGCAAGATTAAAGTTGTGGATATGTTTTTACGATCTTGACGTGAAGTCGTAGTACATATGAAATTAAAGTTGTTGGCAAAATGAACTCACAATCGAACTTCACTAAAAACCGTGCAAGAAACCGAAACTTTAGGCAAAGGATTACTAAGTAAACAAACAATGAGTTTCAAAGGATAACTTTATTAAGGGTAATAGATTATACAAGATATGTAATCCCTTTGTAACACTATTTTATTATTGCTAACAAACTATAATTATAATACTGAAATCAATAATTAATTTAGTGATCATAAAATGATGAAGGAAAATTTTCATGGGGTGACTCTTGATCTTCTATATACCCTCACCAATCTATAACTTTACACGAGTTCAAGTTATTCGTTACGATGCTTTGAAATGTGTGAAATCGTCGGAACAACACGAGTCACTTTTCCTTGGTAAAGGTTATTTCCGACCTCATCAACGATATCATTGGACTTCTTGGAGATTTTCGACATACTTTTGGCGCTAACATGCTTGAGAAGGCTGCCCTCCCCTGGAAAACGCGATGGCCATTCCCTCCCACGAAAGTGACGGCCATAAGCGTGGACGTGGCTACCGGGAGCACCGGCGAGACGGTTTGGGAGATATATCCGAAACTCAAATGGAATTGTCCTCCATTCATATTGTTCCCCTTGCCGACATAATTTCAATCATTTTATTGCGGAAGTCATGGCGATTCATTTAGAATTTGAGGAAAGTTCGTAGAGAGACTTCTCCCAGATTATTATGCAATCGGACTGCGAGGCGGCGATCAAGTGCATCAAGTCTAAGGTGTTGCTCATCACGGAGGCGGGTCTAATCTTATCGGACATTACGAGCTTTATTAGTCGATTTAACGTTTGTGAGTTTTTTTTACAGTCCGCGTTCTTGTAATATTTTACTCATAACCTTTCCAAAATGACGTTTTTGCTTTTTTCTGATGTAATGTGGAACAGTACTCTTCTTCTTGATTTATAATCGGGAGCGAAGACGCAAATATCTAATGATATCTAAGATCTTTTAGCTCTTTCTATTAATAAATAATAATAAAAAATTGATCCTAGTAGTTGCACTTATTCAAAATAATCTTTTTTCAATATATTTGTTTTTGCTTCTTTTATTCAAAGTAATTGATTGTATTCTTTTGATCGAGCACATTACAATCAACCGCGTGTATTTTCTATCGTATGATACACGATAGAAAAAAGGTGTGTGTGACAGTTATCTAAGAAAAAAAATGTAACAAATTATGCGAACTATAAATTAGAAAAAGGAAAGGTCATCAAAGCATGGGATATTAATAGCCATACATAAAAAGAACTCTAGTATATCTTCTCAAGCAGTTATATAGAGTGCAACAACCCTAAATATTCGATCTGTGTTTTTCGTTGAGCTATAAATAATCACATGCTATATATATATATATATATATATATATATATATATATATATATATATATATTTCTGATAAATTTCTGGTCTTGAGTCTAGACATTTTTTTCCTTTTCAGCGTGGCGTTGGAAATTTCGGAAATGATTTACGTCGCACTAGGTTTGTGGAAATAAATTACTTTAGTTGCTACGTTGGTCGAGACCTTATAAGGCAAGCCTTCACCATAATAGAGGAGTTAACTCTTAGTAAGTGGTCAACGTTTATAATGGAGGAGTTTTGATGCATATACTACGGTGAAAATACGGATCGAGATGTCACGACGAGTCACGACTCACGTGCACTAAATAGATAATATAAAAAAGTAGTTCTTTTTGTTGGAATTGAAAATACGTCATTGTCAAACGACAATCTACGAAGAGTCTTGAATCCATATCTTGAGAGAAAGCACAAGAATAATTAATTAGGATTTACGAGTCTCAACTAAGAAAAAAATTGCGCGTGTCGGCAACGCGTAAGTGGCTCGAAAATTCAGAAATTGCAATTGCCGATGAAAATTACGACGAAAAAAATGTGGAATTTGAAAATTAAATTGCGGGAGAATTGCGGTGGCCGGTGTAAATTGCGATAATTTACTGAAATTGCGACGGAAATAATGTTGCAAAATACTAATTATAAAACATAAAATACATACGTATAAGCAATGATTATGATGTCGTCAAATTCAATAACATATAAGTTTTAGACATATTTAAAGTTCACACAACATTAAAGAGTTCGAAATAGGAAATACTCAATAATAACTAGAGTGACGGTGTGGTTGATGGAAACCTCCGGTTCGTGCTTGTAAGTTGCGATAGTCGGACCATGTCATGCAGCTCGCGTAAGAAGATGTGTAGTTGATCACATGATTGTTGTAGTTCGATTGGTCACCTCCAACGACATTGCAAAGGACCGGAAACTCTGGTATTGGTCCTTGAACTTGAACGACGGGCACAGCCACAACAACGGGATATGGATACGAATATGGGTAACGATATGTGTACGAACCTTGACTCTCCCACATTTCGGTCACAATGTCAATGACCCATTGTTTGTTAGGAATCCTCTCCAACTTCGCGTTCATCAAGTTGAACACATGATATAGTGAACCTAAAGTCGGTACAATCTCAACATCCACGAAACATAGAGCGGTGTACATGAGCTCGAATTCCTGAAACAAGTAAATGTTACTAACGTAATAGCTTCCAATATATTGATAACAAAACACGTACCTTACAAACTCCATCAAGATGTAGCCAAAATGTCGACTCAATAACTCTTGCTGCCACAAATCTTCCCACCCTAGAATTAGAGAACGTGGACGACTCCCACCAATCCGAGTTGAACATTCGTTTCAATCCGGCCTTATTGCTTCATAAGTTATTAAGAGCCAAGTAGTTGGTGGCGAAACGTGTTGGATCAGGACGAATAATCTCTCTTTCTCCTTGCTCTCTCATCTTCGCCAACACAATTCCATGATTGTAGATGAACTTGATTATTTCTCTCACGTCCTTCACAATGCGTGAAATGGTATCACGTTTTCCGACGTCTTCCAACATCAAGTCGATGCGGTGAGTTGCGTAGGGCGTCCAATACAAGTTGAACTTGAATTTCAAATTCAAAACCTTCATAACTTGAATTTCATTAACTTCATATTCAAAACCTCAAATTCAGAACTTTAATAACTTGCATTTTATGAACGTCACATTAAAAACCTCAAATTCAAAACTTCCATTACTTGAATTTTATGAATCTTTGAAACCGAAACTAGCATCTTCACATTCAAAATTTCACGTTCAATACTTTCAAGTTTCAACACTTTCATAACTTACATAATCTCTAAATCCAAAATTATTTGCACATAATCTGTAAAAAAAATTGAAAAATATATGTTATTTGCACATAACTTACACAAAATTTCTATTTCACAACATTTTTACAAAAAAAATCTATTCATCTACGAAATGCAACCCAAATCTCCGACCGCACCAATAATTTTGAAATACTGTGGGTATGGCGGCAAAATGACGGAGAAATGACGAGATTATCGATAAAATTGTACTGAGGCTGTGAAAAAACGATCGATTACCTGGAAATTTCGTCGTCGTGACGGTTGAGCCTTGGAATCGCCGGACCGCAACAAATAGGGTTTCGTTGGACGAAAAATGGGGTTTGTGTCAAAAATTTGGGACGTGTTATAACCCCCATCGAATGACACAAAGGAAATTACGACAACAAAAAAACGCCCGTCATTTAGGCGCAATTTTGACGACATAATGACGCAAAACGACAAATGGTAACAATTGTGTCGGAAAAGCAAAAAAAAAACGACATAACGGCGCAATAACAACGACATGGATCCTAAAAGGACCAAATTGGGTCCTCGAGGGATACGAAGTGCATTTGTTGGCTATGCTACGAATAGCAAGGCATATAGACTTCTAAATTTAGAATCTAATGTCATAGTAGAATCACGAGATGTGGAATTCTTTGAGAATCTTAATTCGAAAGAAAAAGAGTCTCATGTTTCCATAAACGAAGAGCCTCAAGAGGAGATTTCTTAGAGGGTCGTTGTAGAACAACCCGAACCTCGGATTAGCAAGAGAGTCTGTAAGACTAAGGATCTTGGACCTGACGAAATAGATTCTCGACTTATTTCCTTCTTCTTGGTTGAGGGAGATCGAGAGAGTTTTGCTCGAAAGATTCAAATAATTCTTCTCGTGGAAGATGATCCAAAGACTTACAATGAAGTTGTGGCTTCTCGTGACTCTGTCTTTTGGAAAGATGCTATCCAAGATGAAATGGATTCTATTATGTCAAACCACACTTGGAAAATTGTCGAATTACCCAAAGGTTCGAGACCGATTGGGTGTAAGTGGGTATTCCGAAAGAAGTATCATAGTGATGGTTCTCTTAACACTTACAAGGCTAGACTTGTAGCCAAAGGTTTTAGACAACGTGAAGGAATAGATTATTTTGACACATATGCACCAGTAGCAAGGACGACTACAATTCGAGTATTGTTTGCCTTGGCTTCTTTGCATAACTTGAATGTTCATCAAATGGATGTCAAAACGGCATTCTTAAATGGAGATCTCGACGAGGAGATTTACATGGAGCAACCGGAAGGTTATGTGCTTCCGGGTAATGAACAAAAGGTTTGCAAACTTGTTAAATTTTTATATGGATTAAAACAAGCACCCAAACAATGGCATCAAAAGTTTGACACCGTCATACTTTCGAATGGATTTGTCCCTAACGTTTGTGATAAGTGTTTGTACACAAAAGTGCGTGGAAAAATTGTGATTTTCCTATGTCTTTACGTTGATGATATGTCGATCATTAGCAACGAGATGAAGGGAATATTAGAAACGAAGAGGTTTCTATCTTCCACTTTCAAAATAAAAGATCTTGGACAAGTTGATATTATATTGGGTATCAAGGTGCGTAGAACCAGTGGGGGTTATGAACTTAGTCAATCACACTATGTTGAGAAAGTGCTTGATAAGTTCAAACATTTAATGTTCAAAGAGGCGAACACCCCATTTGATCCAAGTGTCAAACTTGAAAAGAATAATGGAAGAGCCGTTGGCTCAATTGGAATATGCAAGTGCCGTTGGTTGTCTTATGTATTTGATGCAATGTACTCGACCCGACATCGCATTTGCAGTTAGTAAAATGAGTAGATTTACTAGCAATCCCAGTGGTGAGCATTAGAGGGCTATAGGGAGAATTCTTGGGTTTCTTTTGAAAACCAAGAATCTTGGCCTTCAATATGGAAAGTTACTGCTGTATTAGAAGGATATACCGACGCTAGTTGGATATCAAGTGTCGGAGATAATAAGTCTACGACATGTTGGGTGTTTACACTAGCCGGGGGTGCGATTTCTTGGAAATCCAAGAAATAAACGTGTATTACTCACTCGACCATGGAATCAGAGTTCGTGGCTCTGGCTTCAGCAGGACAAGAGGCTGAGTGGTTGAGGGATCTTCTTTTAGAAGTTCCATTGGCTAAAGATGAGATATCTACTGTGTCGATACATTGTGATAGTCAATCCACTTTAGCGAGAGCATACAGTGAAGTGTATAATGGGAAGTATAGACATATTAGTCTTAGACATGACTATGTGAGGAAATTGATCAAGGATGGAGTCATTTCACTCACATACGTGAGATCAAGCTATAACATAGCGGATCCTTTCACTAAACCTCTTGCAAGAGATTTGGTGAAATCGACCTCGAGAGGCATGGGTCTTAAACTCCTTGAGTAGTGATCTGACGATGATGGCAACCCAACCTAACGTTAGGAAATGACTAACATTAGGTTCAATGGGTACGAACAAGTCATTGATTTGGATATTCGCAACATTATATAATAATGTTGGCTGTTACAACTGGAGGTTGAGTTTTGTTAACTCTAAATGAAGTTCAATCTTGAGGACAAGTATCTATAAGTAACAGAGATACTGTAAGAACTTCACCTATGTGAATTTCGGGATGGTGCCGTCCCAAATTGAGAGTTGGAGTTTCTCTCATGAAAAGTTCACGAGACAGGATGAGCACATGGCCATTAACGGTGCTAAGCGAGTGATGTAGGCAAAGAACCCTAAAGGGTGTGTGTAGGGTAATATTGATTTTATCACTAGGAAAATAGGTTCAAAGCGTCGCTACCTAAACTCCGATGAAATTTTGTGTTGCTCTTACTAAGGATAAGTTCAAATCGAAAGATATTTATCTGTACTAACATTCTTTGTTTCCTTCTGGACTCTATTCTGTCTTTCTGAACAAGTGGGGGATTGTTGGAATTTATTAAACATTTAAATGGATTAATTCCATTGGTTGTTCACTAAAGACAAAATAGTGTATGTGGATGAGAGAGATATGTGTGTGGGAAAGAGTCCCACATGGAACAAATACACTGAAGTTGAGCCTTTAATATATGTACCAATTAATAACAAATATTAAATGAAGTGGAGACAAGGGAGTGACATTTGTCACTCTCTCGCGCGTCGCTCGCGCGAGCAAGCGCAGGCCGTGGGCTCGGGCGTAGAGGCGTAGAGGCTTTAGTGGCGCTTTGTAGGCGCACTTTTTCGGTTGTCGTTTGAACGAACAGTCGTGTCGTTTAGAGCGAACGGTCGTTTGGCCAACGCTCGTGTCGTTTGCGATTATAACTGTCGTTTTCAAACGAACAGGTACAATTTGAAGCGAACAGAAACGATTTTCATTATAAGCAGCGCTGTGCTTCAGAAATTGTTACAGGGTTTTCGAACCTATTCTCTCTTCTTCTTTGAAACACTTTCTCCAGAAAATCGTTCTTGTCTACGTTCGGATTTCGCTGCGTTTTGGTGCAGTCCGAATTTAGGCTTGTCAGAGACCTTAAAGCCCATTCATTCGTGATTCAAACCTCGACGTCTTCAACTTCGACGAATTTCATAACAGTGAAGAGGCAGATCTCACGGAGAGATAATCCAAAAGAGGATGGGCTCGTCTAGGGTTTAGAGAGCAAAAATAATAATTAAAAGACACATATGTTCAATCAATTTGTTTAAGTATTTTTTAAATTAAAAAAATATATTCCAGCCAAGATCTAATACAGCAAATCACGTTCTTGGAAAGTATAAGTATCAATCGCTGTACTGTACTTTTTAGCAGTGGAGATGGAGTGGACAAATGCAAATAATAGCGTCAAACAACAATAATATTGTGTACCAAATCAATAATCATAAAGATTAATCCAAATTAAATCTTTAACTCTATATTTTTTTTAAAGCCTCATTAAAAATCCTCATCCCCTAAAAAGGTGAGATGAAGAGAAAGAGTGCCCCGTGATTGTATATAATGACCTCTAGTTTCTATTTTTAACAAATTACCAGATTTTCAGAATGTTTTCTACCACTTCCGAGACAAAATTGTAATAGAAATAGAAACGAGGTGAAATTTCGTCCATTCCTACTTATTTAAAGCACATGAAAAAACTTTTCATTCCGTTAATCAGCGAAAATCAGTAAAATTGCTATAAAATTGTTTCATTTAAAAAAGTGACTTTCATTTAAAAAAGTGACTCTCATTTTTTTTCTCATATAAATATTACACTCATTCGCATTACTTTCTCACAATTTTCTCGTATAATTTATTTCCTACGTTCTTCAATTATTCTAACCTTCAATACAATATTAATATATATTTATTTTTATTATAAATTTTTTATTTTGATTATCATATATAGTTACTTTATATGGTTTTTTTTGCAGGTGAAATTCGAACCCACGACTTTCTAACTAGAAATTATGTGGTATTCTCATTGGTTGTTCTACCTACTATTTGCAGCATAAAGTTTTAATATATACATATAGTAAAATATTATTTTATCTTTTTTTTTTCTTCTTCTTCTTCTATAGTTTACTAGTTTTGTAAGCGCGCTACGCGCGAATGATTTAAAATAATATACACTTTGTATAGAGTTAAGTCAATATCATTTGTAAGTTACTATTAGTCTAATGCAAGGAGCAACTTTTGGTTGTTTTATATATATATATATATATATATATATATATATATATATATATATATATATATATATATATATATATTGGTTATTTTAAATGAAATGTAGTTGTTGTGAACATTCGAATTATTAAAATGATTTTTTATATTTAAATTACAATTTAAACAATGAAATATGAATTGAATGGAACAACTATTGGTTGTTCCATTTAATAAAATATACTACAAAATAAAAAATGAATGGAACAACTATTGGTTGTTCTATTTATATTTTTGGTTGTTTTATGTGAATTGTGGTTGTTCCGGACATTAAGAAACGCAATATAACACAGTTAAAAATAGAGTAAAGAACAATTTTATAAGACTTTGAAAATTTAAGTGGTCGAGTTGTAAAACAACTTTTGAATAACAAAGTAAAGAACAATTTTTGAATAAAAACAAAAGTAAAGTTTATAAATATTTCACGGTAGAACAACTTTTGAATAACAACTTTTAAACTATGATCACATTAGAAATTAAATTTAATGTCATATATGATGAAAAGATGTATGCAAACATGTAGATATATTATCAAGATGTATGATACGTTTTACATGAACCAAAATATAGTAAGAGAAGGGTAACAAAATCTCATAGAGACAACACCATTCATCTTCTCTAAAACAAAAATAAATAGTGTGCAACAAAACTTGTTTAGAAACAACATAACCCAAACTCCTAAAACATACAAAATATTTGTAGATTAAATGTAAAAAAGGTAGATTCATAAACCAAAATCTACAACAGTTCACTTCTTTCTTGGTTTTTTCTCAGGTCTGGTGCTTTCTTCATTTTGAGTGCCAGACATGGACGCTTCAACTAGGTTCGTGGTTTGTTTTTCCTTTTTGCACAGTTAAACGATGGTACCGTCATTTTTTCCTTTATATTCTTGATGTTGTAATGACTGAGAATATGAAATAGAGGCAGTGTTTTCAGTAGCGAAAACGATCGTGAACTTTTTTTCTGCGGTGTAGGATGCCTCATTCTTTTGGATCTTTAAATAAATAATGTAGCTATCTTTTTCGAAGAGGTCAAAAAATGGAACCAAAGTTTGTTAAAGATATGACATCATCAGTAAATGGTAAAACCATATTATTTTGTAAATGAATTCTATCAGAACAATCACATGGTTCTTGTCCATCTCCGACCCTGAGCAAGAAATTTGAAAATGTAGAATCTAACCTTGCTCTCATATTTTGAACCAACTTGATCTTCGTAAAGTATTCCCATAAATGCGAAAGAACAAGGCTAGCATTTATCATATCTTTTTTGGCACCTTTTGGCACCACCGGCAACACTTGACGAGGAATTTTTGCCAACTCCGAAACATACTCGATCATGGCCTTTGTGCACATATTTATACAAATATTTAACAGCCTTGATGGTACAACAAACCTCAACGTTTAGGTGATAGTCAAACTTTGCCAACAAATAGGGATTGTAAGGAACAACCCACTTATTATTTAAATCATGACCACGAACCCGAACTTTACAACCATTATCTCGACGTCGATAAATAGGATAAGAGTCCTCATTTTTTTGTGTACGAGAACAAAAGGACTTTGGGTAGGCACTTTTGCATTTTCCACGATTTGTCATGCATAAATTTTTTGGATTCAACAAACCGCAAGGACCATGCATCATGTGTTTTGCAACAAGAGAGTGTAAATGAGGAAGTTTGTCTAGACTTGGGATTTTAGCTGAAACAATGTTATCATAATTTTCAAGTCCGGTGGACTTCGAGTTCTGATTGAGAATAAGCAGGAAGTGAGCATGCGGAAGACCTCGCTTCTGAAATTCGATCACGTAAACATATGCAGCAACATACCCAAAAATTTGTCTCTTAAGTATGTCGTTCTTCAGCTCTTCAACTTTTGCTCTGAACACACGCGACAACAAGTCTGGCCTATCTTGAGCCAAATCAGTACTTCCTAATTGTTGCTTAATCTCTGTCCAATTTGGGTTGCATGTCATGGTTAAGTCCAACTTTCCGAATCGTTGAACCAGAGTCATAGCATCCATGTACCTCCTACGCATATCTCGCGGACCACCTGTAAAAGTAGCGGGCAAAATAACTCTTTTACCAATGTCATTGCCTTTAGACTGGCCCATATAGACACTCTCAATGATTCCTTGGTAAAGTTATGCTCGTATTTCTTTTTGTTTATGCCGAAAGTAGTCTAGCCTCTGTGTCTCCAATTTTACGAACATATCAACCACATAATGCTGCAATAAACGACCTGAATGCAACAACAAAGTCTTCTGTAACGGCCTTATCTGCAACCTGTAACAGTAGTACTCACGACAAGAAACTGAAGCTCTAGTATTACTTTCAAAACCTGTGAAAAAATAATAAATTGGAAAGAGTTTAATTAACATGGAAAACTAAAATCTTTCAAAGTATCAAGTACAAATCAACTACAAAACACCAAAAACATACCTATTGTCTCATTTGTTATTAGCTCGTCAATCGAATCCATTTCATTCATATGAGGGAAAGATGATTGAACATAGTTGGTTCGAATTCCACTTCTCTTAGCTTTAATTATGCCTCAGTGCCATCCAACATCTCCATATGGAAATAATAACGGATATTGAAGAGGATCATAACACCCAAAATAATAATTAATTATGTATTTATCTCATGCACGAGCCGAAAAAAGGATATCACGAGCGTTGATGTTGTTAGTTGAATCTACATCAACCCACAAAGCAGCAACTTGAGACGCTGAAGAGGCATTATAAACTCGTTGATCAAGCCATGGGTCGCAACGAATGGATATTTTCAGGTTCTCCAAATCTGGAACATCTTTAAGACTCTCGGAAAATTGATAGTACGGATTAAATTGTAGGATTGCACGTATCTTTGCAAGCAATTCCATGCTCAATGAATTAGAGAACTGCAATCGATTTTTTAGTTCATGCTCAGTGTCGTAAAAATACAATTGCAAAAAGGCTGGACTCTTTTCTTTTGGTATGGTGAACTTGCCCTTGGATACGAAAAGTATATATACCTTTATCCATTGAGCTCAGTTTTTTGTCACAATTAACTCCAAGGGACGTGAAAGCGAAGCTACTGTTATAAAGTCGAGCGCATCTTTTGAACTATCGTGCTTCCTCAGCTGGAAACACAAATAACTCATACAGGTCTTGAAGCGCGTCATTAAGTTTTAGAGTAATATATCCATTGGAGCAACACAGTCCCTTCCTTTCAAACTGAAATAACAAAGCCCCACAATATGTGCAAACAGTTGGCTCGTCAAGCATGGTAGATTTCACAGGAATTACATTCAAGCTGAAGTTGATTTGCCTTCTCCTTTTGGATTTGTGGCGGCACGACGAAGACGAGGATCCTAAAATTAAAAAGAAATAAAATCTTAAGTAAAATAAAAACCGTAGAGCTTCAAGTTGTGAAGTTGACCATAAATTATTAAACTGAATGCATATCATGAAATGGAGACACAAATATCACATAATTTAAGTTTGACAAAACCTGGTATTGGATGAAATGCATATCATGTACTCTTATTTATAGAACAATCAAATGTTTTTTTCATTTTCTCTTTTAACAAGAAGGTTCGCCTATTACGTGCATTCTTTGTTTGAATGTGTTTCTCTATATCTATAGCTATATTATGAGAATAAAGAGAAGTATTAGGTGTAGAAATATTACATGTATTATCAATTGTAGTAGAAATTTTAGGTGCGGTATTTTTATTTATTTATTTCTCGTGGACATGGCTTAAGAGTTCCCTGGAGATCCTTGGATGAAGTCTAAACCTATTAAATTCAAAGAAAGAATTCTCAATATCGTTTGTGATCAGTTTTGTGAAAGATGAAGTGCAAGCTTAGGAAAAATTGCAAAAGACTAATAAGATAATTTTATAAGACTAATAATCTTGTTAAAATCGTTCGTAATGAATTTTGAAGAACACTGTGAAGTTCACTGATAGCGATTCACATTTTAACAATAACCGATTACCATTTATTATAATATTTTTAACTCGAACCTGTCGTAACATCGGGTATATAAGAATCGTCTGAAGCAGAGTTCGTACAAAACTTATATCACGGGTATATTATGTCAAAGATATCCAAGGACAAAAGCTCACAAACATTAACAATTGTAAAATAATTCTCTCTACCTCTTGAAGAGTGAGCTCAACGAGTCTAAAACAATGCAGTCCAATCCAGAATTTGGCAAGAAAGAAACTGAAAAAGAGAATCAACGACCAAGATCGTTAGATGAAAACCCCTAAAATCAGTGGCGTTACCATTATATGTTTAGCAGGTCCATATGGAAGGGCAATTAAATCTGTTCAAATCAACTTAACGGTTTTCTCATTTTCATTACGAAGATGACTATATAAGAATCGTGTGAAGCAGAGTTCATGCGAAACTTCTATCACAGGTATATTATGTCAAAGATATCAAAGGACAACAACTCACAAACATTAACAATTGTAAATTAATTCTCTCTACCTCTTGAAAACTGAGCTCAATGAGTCTAAGACAATCCAGTCTAATCCGAAATTTGGCAAGAAAGAAACTGAAAAAGAGAATCGACGACCGAGATCGTTAGATGAAAACCCAAAAAATCAGTGGAGATACCATTATATGTTTAGCAGACCCATATGGAAGGACGATAAAATCTGTTCAAATCAACTTAACGGTTTTCTCATTTTCATTACAAAGATTACTATGTTTGTGGGTTTCAGAGAGAGATAGATTGTTACCAGGTAGCGAGACGGCGAAATGAGGGAGGATCAAACCTGGAAAAATGTTTGAAGAAACAGGAAGGGTCTAAAAAACGTATGGGATAAATTGTTCAGAACCAATGAAAAACGTTTGAAGGGATAATTTGTTGAGAGCGAATGAAAAAGTTTGAAGAAACATAATGAAAAACGTAACAGGAAGGGGATAAATTGTTCAGAGCCACGTGTCTTTCATTGAGATATCCACGTGGCAGCCATGTAAGAGGTGTTGTTATAGGAGGTTCTCATTATTAACTTTGTTATGGACAATATAGTTTTAATAGGTAATTATATATATATATATATATATATATATATATATATATATATAGTATATAGTTTGTAAGCTTTTATGAGTTTGAAATACTAAATTATTCCTCATATTCGCTTTACATTATAGTCCATTTAAAAAACTACATTGTAAATATTTTAAGAATGTATTTATTTTAATTATTGTATTTATATATGAAAATATTTTTTTCTACCAATGGGATGGAAACTTTTCTTGCATGGTGAGCTTAATTCTGGTCAACACCAGTCTAAGGAATATTTTATTCAAGTCAAACACAAAGTTCGTGTTTTATCAAAATGTATTTTCACTTTTTTAGACAACTTTTTTTGTTGCCGGTGAAATTAAAACTCACGGCTTTCTAACCGGATGTTATTAACACTAGATTATCTTATATACCACAATTTTACTTCTTGGCCCAAATTTAAATGAGACCTTAGCCGACCTTATTAATTCTTCAGTCGGGCTTCGAGACGAATTTCAGTGCGTTTAGCCACGGTATCAGTCCTATGTCTAGTTTTCTTTAACATAAGCATTATGAATGTCGTAATAACCAGACTAGAAAAATTATGACCAAACGAATTACATCAAGACATTACCGGACCAATTTGGTATGAAAGAGACATAAGAACTGGAAAATTATAAGTTGTGGCGTGCAAGCAAATGTGCCATCTTATTACAATTATGAGAAACACATGAGAAAAACATTTCTTTGAAATTCCTGCAACGTTTTCTCAAGTCTCGAAGGATGTTGTCCATTACCGGGTGGAAGCCCCCCATGTCAATTTTATGTAGGGATTTTCTTAACTATTAAAATCAACTAAATAAAATATTAAAGTAGATACTATTAGATTTTTGAAACACTAGCATGATTTGTAGTAGTAGCCATGCTATAAATTATGATTATAAAATAGTTGCGTGCATAATCTCAGATTCTCATTTGTTTTTTAAGTTCCGATAAATATGAATTAGTTTACTATTTTTTCTAGATTAGAGTATCACTAGTTCTGATAATTTTTAGGAATTAGTTTAAAGATTAGAGCCAGTAGTTTCCGATTTATTTAGCATTTTTTTCAAGGCATTATGAATATTGTATAATGTATATTTTTATTTATCTGTCAAGGGGAAAAAAGGAAAATGTAAATACTTTATTCACTGTGTTAAGTGAATTTTTTTTATGAAATTTAACCTACTAATTCGATATTGTAAATTTTTCATCTCTGGTTACTTTTGATTAGAAATATATGGTTCTGCCACAATTAGTTTTGTTGATACATTTGCTTTTTGTCCAACTCTATCACTATATTTGGTGTCACAACTTTTGTGTTAATTTAGCATCAAATTTTTTTTCAACTCCAACCACGACACACTAAAAATACTATTCGTCATTATTATATTATTAAAATTATAAAACACTTTTAACAATAAATATTTAAATAAATAATTTCTACTATTTAATAATAATCAAAATTATAAAAAGTAAAATAAAAAAATGAAATGCAAAGTACATAACTTAGAAAACATATTACTTCTTAAAAAAACAATTGAAATATAGATTACATTATACTAATTATCAGAATTAGTATATTCATTCCACAAGTGTTCAATTAATGCATTTCGAAGTTCTATATGAGCATCTATGTTCTTGATTTGTCGGTGTCGAGTTAAGAATTGTTGAAATCGACCATCTTCATCGCCGCCCATCTCGTCTTCTGCATTTGGGACTTCGGTTCGTTCTTCAATGGTTGGATTAACATCACGTTCATCTTCTACTATCATATTATGCATGATAATACACGATGTCATGATATCATGTAACACTTTCTTACTCCAAAAGCCGAATGGTCCGACCACTATTGCAAATATTGACTTCAATACTCCAAATGCACGATCCACATCATTTTTACATGCTTCTTGTTTCATTGCAAATATTTTTTTTTGGTCCACGAGGATAATGAACAATTTGAACAAGGGTCGACCATTTTGGGTATATACCATCAGCTAGATAATAACCCATATCAAAATCTTTTTCATTAATGACATAATTAGCCGGTGGAGCAGTACCGTCAGCAAGATTAGCAAAAAAATGGGATGCCTCTAGAATATTAATATCATTGTTTGATCCCGGTAGACCAAAATATGCATGCCATATTCAAAGGTCATAGTCAGCTACTGCTTCTAGAATTATAGTAGAACACCCACTACGTCCAGCATATTGACCACCCCAAGCAGTTGGGCAATTTTTCCACTTCCAATACATACAATCTAAATTACCAAACATACTTGGAAATCTGCGACGCTCATTAATATGGAGTAGCCTTGCAACGTCATTAACATTAGGTGCTCAAAGATAATGGCCTCCAAACACCTCGACAATGGCACGACAAAATCACTTCAAGCGCATCAAAGTTGTAGACTCGCCTATTTTGATATACTCATCAGTGGAATCTGATGGTGATCCATATGCCAACATTCGAAATGCGACTGTTAATTTTTGCAAACTAGACAACCCAAGTTTACCGAGTGCATCTCGTTGCTGGACAAAGTAATTGTCATGCCTTTGCACGACATCATGAATACGAAGAAATAAATCTCTACTCATTCAAAATCTCCGTCGAAATATCGTCTCTGGGAATCGAGGATTCTCTGCAAAATAATCGTTGAAGAGATTACTAGCAGCTTGTTCCCGATTACGATTGATAACTATATGGCCAGGAATAGATCCACGATGAGAGCTGAAAGTATGATTTTGCATACGATTTAGCATAAAATTGTTGTTTTCAGTAATTTGAGATATGACTTCGTTTTTTATATCTTCATAACATTCAAGAAGAAGAAGAAGAAGAAGAAGGTATATAAGATGATATATATGATGAACTACCATATTTAAAATTCATCTTTTTTGAAGATAATACATACAATGATGAATGTGATGAAATTTTTAAAGTATGAAACTCATCATTTATAAAAAAAAAAAACAAATACATCCGGACCATTGAATTTGTAGATTTAAAATCTAGCCGTTGCATTGTGTTGTCAAATCATTGTCTCTTAACATTATAAAAAAAAACAACAAATACATCCGGACCATTGAATTTCTAGATCTAAAATCTAGTCGTTGCATTGTGTTGTCAAATCATTGTCTCTTGACATTATCAGAAAACAACAAATACATTCGGACCATTGAATTTCTAAATCTAAAATCTAGCTGTTGCATTGTGTTTTCAAATCATTGTCTCTTAACATTATCAGAAAACAACAAATACATCCGGACCATTGAATTTCTAGATCTAAAATCTAGCCGTTGCATTGTATTGTCAAATCGTTGTCTCTTAACATTATCATAAAACAACAAATACATCCGGACCATTGAATTTCTAGATCTAAAATCTAACTGTTGCATTGTATTGTCAAATCGCGTCTTCATCAACTTATTGTATAAATACGACACTCCCGACCTCATTTAATCACAAATTCATTCTTCAACTTCTTTCCTCACAAATTCATTCTTCATCCATCACAAAAACATGACTTCAAAACGCAAAGAATCATACTCTGTTCAAGAAGATATGGACTTCAAAATGCATAAGAAAGCTCAAACAAACCAATTTGAAGAATCGGGAGAAGGTTCCCAATACCATGGATCTCAATATCAATCATCTAATTATCAACGAGATCAAACTGAAATTCAGAAAGATCAAACTCAGGGAGATCAAACTCAAGATTTTACTCAATATTATAATTATCTTGGTGGAACCGAAAATGATTTTTCCGGTTATTAAATTATGTTTTAACTATGTTTTTAAACTTTTAGGTTTATTTGTGTCTTTAATCTGAACTTGTAATCCGTGTTTTAATTTTTATTGTATTAATTGAACTTTGTTTAAATGTATTTTTGTAGTCAATTTATGAGTTTTGATATATATTATATATATAATTATATAACTAAACAAAATGTAAAAAAGTTGATTTAAAAAAAATACTAATGCTGTGTGAACAATCACACGGCAAATATAGTGTGCAACTGTATCACACGGCATATATGCTGTTCCATATAGAGTTGGGTTAGAGTGAATTTGACACTATATTTAAAGTTTTAGTGTTGGGTTAGAGAAGTCCTTACATAAGTTGTTACTGGTGAATTTACAAAAAAAAAAAAAAAAAAAAAAAAAAAAAAACTTAATTAAATCGAATTTTGAGGTGGCGATGAAAATCTTCAAAGGGAACGAATAAATTCGGTTATTGTTGATTTTTGTTAGTTTTATATTATGTCTATCCATATCCATAGGCAATGTACAATGCGACTCAAAACTTGCTTGCTTAGAAAGCATGAAGTTTGGCTGATATATTTCTCAGGTCAATGTTTCCTAAGTAAATGTGCAAATCTCGAACTTTTGGCCCGGCAATATTTCTCTTCAGAGGTCATTACCATCCTTCTTTTTTATGAAAAATGACTATCACATGATCCGGACTCCGGCATGGTTTTATTTACCAAAAATAAAATAAAAAAATCCTTTGTAAATAGGTGGGTCACATTTGACACGGAGTTGTTTTTATTTTTCCAATGAAGTATTAAAAATATTTCTTTTTGTTGAAGAATGAATTCTCTAATGCTTGTATTTTTTAATAAATTATTTAATATAGTTAATGAACTAGGACAACTACGTTCAAAGAAACAAAATTTACAAATTCCCCTAACATAAAATTAATTACTCTACTAATTTAGTATGATATATAAATTAAATACCCTATCATCTTATGGAAGTTTAAAATATTTAAATTTAGCAGACGTCAGCTAGTTTTGGTTTTCAAACAAAAACGTCCGAATTCCATTTCCACCTCCCCCAACTTAAAATTCATAAATAATTATTTTATCTTAAGAAAAGTGGTAACTGAATTATATAGGTTTTACCAATTAGAAGAAAAAGCTATCCCTGATTAAAAAAGTAGTGGAGGAGTTTCCCAAATCACATGGCCGTTTGTGTATAATACAAAACAACAGACCCTGTTAACACATCTCTCTCTCTCTCTCTCTCTGAATTTGAATTCTCCGAAATGAGTTACTATAATCAGCAACAACCTCCCGTGGGCGTTCCTCCGCCACAAGGTCACCTATCTTTATCTCTCATCTATGATTTTCTTTCTCTTTAGATCTAGTTTTTATTAGTTTTATTTAATTTGATTTAATTTGGGGGTGTTTGGCTGCGGTGATAGGCTATCCTCCAGAGGGATATCCGAAGGATGCTTATCCGCCGGCGGGATATCCTGCTCAGCAGGGATATCCTCCTCAGGGATACCCGCCGCAGGGTTATCCTCAGCAAGGATATCCGCCGCAATACGCGCCCCAGTACGCTCAGCCTCCGCCGCACCAAAAGCAGAACAATAGCGGCGGATTATTGGAGGGATGGTAATTTTCCTCTCTCTCTTTGAATCCTTCCGAGTCGACTCGGTGACTCAGATCTGAGGCGATGTGCATCGTCTGGGACGAGTTTGGCGCGAGTCTGTCTCAGTTCACAGCTCACGATCTTAACAAACAAGCATGTTTTCTGTTTGGAACGGTCGACTGAGTCGTTTACGCGTTGAACTCAAACGAATTGGCCGGTTTTGTTCCCAAAATGCCCTTAGTTGGTGATCATAATTACGGAATCACTTTGAGACCGTTTCTCTTATTCTAATTTATAATACAACAGTTACTATCTTGTTGTCGTTTCTGCTGATGGATTGTTAACAGAGGAACTGGAATATCCTATCTATCTTATTACCTTACTTTCTTTTGATTGAAATTTGTTTCGTGAGCTCTGCTATCTAATCTGAATCTGATGATTGATTTCGTTTTGGTGCAGTTTGGCGGCCATGTGTTGTTGCTGTCTGTTGGAAGCTTGTTTCTGAATGGAAGATGCTCATTTGATCCTATTTTGGAAATCAAGCCGTACAAACAAAGAAGATTCTGTTGGAATATCTGTTTTTTAGTCCCTTTAAATTCTATTTTATTTTGTTCTTGGTTGTGTTTGATTCCAAAAGTGTGATGAACATTTGCTTGCAATGAGAACAGAGGGACATTGGGCTTTCTTCACATGTTTGCATCTAGTCATTTATACTGCTTTATTTCATCTTGAATGTGTATATTTCATTACTATTGTATCTTTTTATAAGAACGTATCTGTTTTTCACGTTGTTTTATTCTCTCCTCGTGGGTTGAGAGCTGACATATGCCATACTTCCCGTTGGGTAGCTCGGACTACATTTTGTTGCTTTGTCAGCATTTTTTAGCTGTTGAAGAACTCTTTGTGGGGAGTTTCTAAAAAAACTTTGTGGGAGGTGTTATGTCATTTTCTGGATCTTTCTAGAGAATTGCATTTCAAAATTAAGAAAAGGAAAGCTGTGCAGCTTCGTAGCAACGGCCAAGCTTCTTATGACTCAATTTAATTATGTAGAAGATTCAAATTGAGATTGTCTTAGTAATATTCTAAATCTAATATTTGTCTTAAAGTAACTAAATTTTTTAAGGTTCAACGTTGTTACTTGGGAAATTAGCACGCCTATAGCAATACATATATCGACGAAGTGCCCCAATCCTCAGCACAAATGTTCGAGTCAAATAAGCCCAAAAATCACCGAAGATAATGAGTGCCACGTTTATAAGTCAAGAACAGACTATATTGAGCAGAACTTCGGAGAGAAGAGAAGACAATAGGTTAAAAACTAGTCAAATGAATAAAACACTGTAAATAAACCTCTTGAAATGCTCAGGCATACAAGTGTCGATATAAGCAAACTGAAGAGGTCAACCTCGCATTTGAAATACCAGGACGTGGGATTGATCACCCCCACAATACGTAAAAAACCGCAAACTCACTACGTTGAACAACTGCCAGACAATTATACCGAATACAGCTATAAAAGAGGGAAAAGACACACGAGAATGGGACAGTGGGCAAACAGATTTTACTAAATATTATTCACCTATTCCCTTGTAACTCCCACTTGTTATTGCTCTCTTGTACTTGATTTCATCCATATAAGAGAAAGCTCATTCTTTTCTTCGGCTTACATATTCGGTGTATCGAGTACTTTTATAAGATATTGTTGTATTAGTTTTACAGGTCAACAAACATATTGGGTCGTTTGTAAATCTTCTTGAACTTCATAAAGCAGGTGGTGAATGATTGATCATGTTTTTAAGCACTATAATTGATCATCTTTTCCAGAATAAAGGAACTCCAAACAATATATTAATTCATTGACGAACTCATATTGATTAACAAGACCAATTACTTCATTAGTAATGATGTTTAGGATTTGTAGAAAAAGTCGAGCATCTTCATTAATCCACGCTTAATTTAAATCGTCCTTGCGGTTGTCTTCGTCATTATTTAGAACAATCGGATATTTAGAACAAAAATTGCTCTAACTAATCATCTAAAACATTGTAATTGTAAATTGTCCATTCTTTTTTATTTGTTAAGAACACAACCATTCATATTTTATTAATTGATTTTACAATTATATCCTTTATATAATTAATCAATTAATTTTTAAATTGTTTGTATTTTAATTGGATTTTGATTTCCAATTGTATAACCTAATTGTAATTGTTTTCTTTCAAATTTAAATTTATTTTTATTTCCGAATTTAAAGGAGGAGAGAGACAAACAAAATTGTTTTAGTTGCTTTAATCATAATTACTTTTGTATGTAGTTGGTTACATAGTTAAAGGTTATTTTCATTTATGAATTTCGAAAAATATATCATATTTAAAAAATACTGGATATAAAATTTTTGCACTATTTCGAATAGCAATATTCCGGTTTATTCAGGTTAATTTCTTAATATTACTCATCTTTTATGTTCTATTTTGCTATGTTATTATACTTATTAACTGCCACGATTTTTATGGGTGTCAAAAATAACCCCTAATAACTATATAACCTTATTAATTTTTTTAAAAAGAAGTGGCAATATCAACATACTCACTTGTTCATAATTTTTTTCTTCATGGGTTTGTTTATTTGTAGAATTATTGTATCTCTTCATAACAAGGAATCTGGTACCTTGTAAAAAGAAAATAACAATTGGTGCTCTTTTTACAAAAATCATAAGCAAACAACTTTGCATGTTCAATCTCATGTTATTTTAAGAAACAAATTACAACATACCTTTCTTTAACGTTTTCAGTGGTCGTGCGTAAGCTATTGTTAGAGATTCGGTTTAGGGTTCGTGTTCGTCTTGTTGATTTTTGTATGAACTTTAGACAGAGAAATTTGTTGGAAAAAAAGGAGAGAAATAGTTTGATATGGGTTTCCCAATATATTTTTGAATATTAATTTTTATTTATTTTCGACTCATAAATTCTTCAATCCTGATAACTGCATTAAGTGACATCTTATAACATTTATTTTGCCACTTAAATTCAGGGGTAATATTTTTTATTTATCCCGGTTTATTTTAATTAATTTTTATTAACCAAAACTCTTCAAACAATGACTATATAGCAATTACCATGTTTCTAATTGCTAACTACTTATCCCTATTTATAACATGCATGATCTCCGACATGGATGATTCGAAGAGTGAAATCGGAAGTATGTTCAGAAGTTAGAGAACACTTTGAAGAACGGTTTTGAAATCCAGATTTGATAGGAATTTTGGGTATAAAATTAAGACTGGATTATTATTATTCTTTATATGCAATGTTGATATTTTAGAAAATGAAAAATTTGATATAAAATTTATTATAAGATATATTTTTGGAATTATTATATATAGTACCTCTATATAGGTTTGTCATTTTGGATAAACACAACGTTCGTAAAATTGATGTAAATGTTCAACGTTTTGTTTTACAACTATCTACTTCCAATTTTACCCCAAAAAACCTTCTCACCCATCTAATTAAAAAAAAAATTACGCAAATCAAATCCGAAAAATGAGGCGAGCATTAACGCCATTTTATTTATTGGGTTTGAATATTTCGGAGAGAGAAATTATCAAAGATACACATGTAAAAATAAAAAATCGACCCGATACTCTGAAAATCTTACCGAGAGGAGGAAAAAGATTAAAAAATTGTGATTCTCATTATAAAAAATCATCATCATTGTAGTTGTGTTGAAGGATTGACGACAACATAAATGACATATAAATTTACAAGTATGCCAACATCAAAATTGGCATAGGATTGATTTTTTGCATTTTGTATTTGTTTTGATTTTGGTTTTAAATTTTTTGGTTTGATTTATTTTAAAATTTTGGTAGACCTGTATTTTTCTGCTATATTTTTATATGTTCTTGATGTTTTCGTTCATTTTGTATTGGTTATGACATTTGTTTTAAAGTTTCTACATTGGTCTGTTTTAGGATTTCGGTAAAATGGAGTTTTTCTGCAGATTCTATTTTATGTTAATGGTAAATGGTATTTTTTTTTGGGATTTATTGATCAAGATTTGCAGATGTAGAATTGTGTTTGTTTGAAAAACTATTGACATTGTTCATTAAGTTGTTTTACTGAAGATTATGTTTTATAAATTAAATACCGAATTAACAGAATATTGTTTGGCGTAAACTTTTCTATAAACTTTTTTATAATTTTTTTTCATATACCTCTATTTTGATTTTTTTCCGGCGTAAAACTTTGTTAATTAACTGGTTGTGAACGTTAATGGACTACAAATGGGTACATTAAGAACCTCAAACTTATTTACATTAGAATTGACCTTTAAAACTAATTTCAATTTACATTGTAATTTACGATTTTATGATGTAAAACACATTTAAAATTATAGTAATTTACAATAATTACATGTTGAAAAATTTATATTAAGGACGAAAATGGACAATAAACATATTTATTTTCAATTTTTTGTGAATTACCGAATCGAAGATTGATTCCCAAAATTCAAATGAAATGATGAGAACAATATTTTTTTTAGGAAAAGAGAATAAGAATTAAATGACCGGATATGTCATTAGTAAGTAAATGAAATTTTCTTTTCAAAATTATAAAATATTATATAAGTTAGTCAACTATATCCAATAAAAATTGATTATAAATAACATAATCAAATTTGGAAACGAAAAAGAAACTTATGCCTGGATAATTTCTTAAAAAAAGCAATAAATATTTTATTTTCAAATTTATAGGATCTTAAAACCTTACAGAAAAAAAACCAATTATTACTAATTAAAAACGCATAAATTATTTGAAAATTAACTTTCGGATTAATAAAATATTAAACTTGAAATGAAATTTCAAATTCAAAATTTAAACTGTTTTTCGAAAATTGTAAAATGCAAACGTGTAACATAATACTGTAAATTGAGTTAACATGTCAGTACTAAAACCATTTATATAAATTTTATGTAACAATTATAATTTTCAAGCTATGTTAGTAAACACGTATCATTTCGCCAATCTTTTAATATTTTATGGTGTTTATTGTTTTCTTTATAGTTCTTAATAAACTATATTGCACTTCTACACACGGTTCTGACCTATAAACATTATTCTTTAGGTCTAAGAATGAGTACGATTCACATATAGCTCATAGTATGTATATATATATATATATATATATATATTTGTATATTATAGACATTTTTTAGCAAATCAATATATTAATTATATTTTGTTGTAAAACTACCATATGTATATTTGTCGGTACAAAATATTAGATCGGTAAGCTAATCGATATATATATATATATATATATATATATATATATATATATATATATATATTTTCGATAGAAATTACATTTAAAAGTGACTATCAAATTTAAAAGCGAAATTTATCATTTAAAAGGGATTTATCGCTTTTTAATTCGTTATTTTTCTCTGAACAAAACAAAATTTTAATTTTAGAAATGGCATGGACATATGTCGCTATTAATGGTAAATCCTTTTAGTTCCACTTTCTTTCGGCAAAATATTTGGTTGAGCTACAACAAGGCTCTAAGATATTTATTTTCCATCTTAAGAGCACGATATTCATACGCCTTGAAATATTGTAAAGGTTCTTTTTTTTTTTTTTTGAGGAAATTGTAAAGGTTCTTAATGAACATCATTTCACGTAAGATCATCAAACCAATGTCATCATTCTCGTGTCGAACGGTGATCATTATTGAGTCCGATACTACTCAATATGAAGATGAGTTTCAAACCTTTTAGGGTTGGTTTATATTATTATTTATTAATGGATAAATGAATTACACGAAAGAGAAAAAAAGGATAGAGTAATGAGAAAAAAAGATTGTTGTTGTGTGATAACGGTTTAAAATAAGTAAAGAACATGAAAAAAAAAAGAGACAAATATATCTTAAAAACATGAATTAATATTTTAATTTAACATGAAAAGAAGGAGAAGATGAGAGTCCTATGATAGTTTCCTTCTTTCACAAATCACATAATATAATCAGGCAACTTGACTTGCGGTTTCATCAAATATTTGGTGAAAGGACTAAAATTGCGAAAATCAACCTCTGAACACGAGCACTAGCACTGATAAACTAAAAATAAAATTAGTTTAACTTACTACATCATAATTTAAAACTACAATATTTTAAGTTAAGTTTATCTTTAGTTTAGTGGTAAGCTAAATATCTTTTCTAACTTAATTTTATTAACATGGCAATAATATTTTTTTTTTAATTTTTACTTATTATTAATAATATTTTAATTCATGTATGTGATAAAAAGAATTAATCCACATGTCAATACTGTATGAATGTGGGGTCTTAGAGCATCTCTAATACATGACAAAAAAAATTTTGGAGTATTGTGATGACATGGATGACATCTATAATTGTTTATGCATTTGAGTGAAAATAAAAAAGAGTATTTTTGACATTTTTTTTTTGGCACGGCAAGTAAAATGCTTTCAATATTTTATTATTCTATATTATTATGGTCTCAAGTCCCAACTACCGACTCTACTTCTTTTAATTTATTTGTTATATTCTACCTCTCAACTTACACACAACTAAACAATACAAATGAAAATCATAAATTATATAGTGTGGTCCCAATTTCACTTACCAACAAATGTATCATTTTTATTTTATTATGTCTTATTCTACAACTCTAAACTCGCAACAATCTCCAAACTTTGTACAAACCCAAAAAAAAGTGAAACTATTAAATTGTTATACAATATATTAATATAAATTATTGCTATATATAACACTATCTTAACCTCAATAAATTCATACTCTCATCTTCTCTCATACATATATTTCCTTAAAAAGTCTCATATATTCGTTCCATATTACTATTTTATTCTACAAAAAAATAGATTTGTCAAAGTCTCAAAATTTTTATGAAAATATGAGTTCAGATGATATCATAATCGCATAATAAAGAGAAAAATGTGATGAAACGTACTACAAAGACGTCATTGTTGATGGTAGCTCAACATGACAACAAAGTAAGCGAGTGTACTTGGATTGGTGTTGTGAAGAAGGACATTAACGTTTGTTCGGTGATTACTTTTCGGATGACCCAGTGTACACAAAAGATCAATTTCAGAGAAGATTTCGAATGCGTAGACATGTATTCGAGATTTTTCATGCCCTTGGTGTTCATTCAACGTATTTTCATATGCAGAAAGACGCAATAGGGAGAAGAGGGCTTTCATCGGTACAAACGTACAATGCGGCTATTCGGATGTTGGCTTATGAAGCACCTGCAGACTATGTCGATGAATATGTTTGAATTGGTGAAAGTACTGTTATAACATGTGTTGTCAATTTTGTTTGGGGAGTTATTGATATTTTGAATGAGCAATATCTACGAAGGCCCAATTGTCAATGACGTTCATCCCTTACTTCAAATGAGAGAAGCACACAGATTTCCTGGCATGTTGGGAAACATTTATTGTATGCATTGTGAATGGAAGAATTGTCATGTTGCATGGAAAGGTCAATACAGACGAGGTGATTACGGCACTCTAACGATTATGCTTGAAGCAATCGCATCATCAGATATTTGGATTTGGCATGCATTTGTTGGTGTACCTGGATCCAATAATGATCTAAACGTGTTGAATCAATCTTTATAGTTCACAAACATCTTCCAAGGGGAAGCTCCACGAGTTCATTTTACTAGAAATGGTACACAATACAACAACGAATATTATCTAGCAGATGACATATATCCAGAGTGGGGTATGTTTGTTAAAACTATCTCATTGCCTCAAAGAGAGAAAATAAAATTATTTGCGCGATGCCAGGAAGCGGTACACAAAGATGTGGGCGTTCAGAGTACTTCAATTTTGACTCGTCATTGTCAGAGGACCAACGCATTTTTGAAAAAGAGATGTTCTTAAAGATATTATGTATGTCGGCATCATATTTAAAATAATATTGTTGAGGATGAACATGATACATATAAAGGTTTCATTGTCAATCTAATGGTCGAAGTATCACAAGGGCCTGTTTTTTATTTTCAAACCATGTTTCAGAAAAGAATGCAAAACTTCACAACAGAGTCATCCCCGTAATTTGCAGGCGAACTTGGTTGAACATATTTGGTCTACTTTTGGAAAAAAATTTAATTAGATGTTTGATTTTATACGTTGTTCTCTTTTTTTAATAAAAATATTGTTCTCATAATATAATGAAAATATTTATTTAAGTTTAATATAACACACATTACTGTTATCCACCATGTTTAATTTTCTCATATTGCCAAATCAATTATGTTTTCCATATAACTAAACCTAGCCTACCTGGGATGGGACGAGACTGGGAGGTCCGTCCGGGTAGGAAAGGAGTCGGGGGTCCCGGTATTAAAATCGAGACCGGAGTCCAACTACCGATAGGGGGACCGGGAGGCGGGAGTCCCGGTACCTACTGATAATTTAAAAAAAAAAACATCCGATGGTCAAAGAAAACTATCTGTTGGGGGTAAGAGCCGTTGGGCTGCAACGGCTATGTAGCCGAAATTTAATTGTTTTCCCCTCCTTTATTTTTTCTTATAAATACCCCCCCTAATTTCATTCTTCCCTCACTCTCAATCTCACTCTCACTACAATCTCATTATCAAACTCATGGCATCTCAAAACCGAAGAGGTCGGGGTCGTCGGGGAAGAGGATCTCAAGATATCCCGATGCCCAATTTCGAGCAAAATTGGTTACACCACTCCCAAAATCTCGAATACACATACGATCCCGATATTCTAAAAGGGTTTCTAAGTGAAAAAGAACAACTAAAATTAACAATATCTAGCGGTATGTATAGTGTAGACCTAACATCGGATATATGGACAGGTCAAGCTAAAATAGATTACATGAGTGTTGTAGTTCATAACATAGATAATGAATGAAATTTAAACAAACGTATCATAGCGTTTAAGAGAATAGAAGGCTCGCACACTAGTCAAAATATATTAGAGATAATTGGTTAGCGTACTAGAGGAATGAGGTTTAACTCGTAGGATCATTTCGTTAACTTTAGATAACGCAACAAGTAACAGTGCAATGATTAGAGATTTAAAGGAAAAACTACAAACTAACGATTCTCTTATACACCAACGTTGCGCTACACATATAATAAACTTAATAGTTCAAGTCGGTTCAGCTAATTATGACTCGTCAATAAATAAAATTAGAACGTATATTAACTGGGTAAATAGTTCAACAAGTAGAGTAGACGAACTTAAAAGACGTTTTAGGCATAACGGACTAGAAGAGCGCACATTTCATTTAGATAACAAAATTAGGTGGAATTCAACTTTTTAAATGTTAACCAACTTTTTATCCGTAGGTTACGTAGATGTTTTCGTAGCTTATATCAACAACGAACTAAGCGAGGACTCTCTTACTGATTATGACATTAGAATGGCTGAGTCGTTTGTTTCATTTATAGAAATTTTTTATAAAAAAACTTGTTATTTATCTGCAGTTTACACTCCTACTTGTTTTCTTGGTTTGCATAATATGACTGCCATTGCGGTTCATTTAGACAAATATAGACAAGAACCAATTTTTCATGAATGTATTCCATCAATGGAATCAAAATTTCTAAAGTACTGGGGGGCTGGGAAGGTTCCTTTGTTATACCAGTTTGCAGTAATTCCATATTGTAGGTGTAAAATAATAGGACTACAGAAATTTCTCAAGTATATGAGACGTTATTTTGTCGATCAAGATTACTATGCACTTGATTTTTCCAGAATCGTGGAAGCCTTTTATGCTCTTTTCAGGGTCTACCAAGCGAAATTCCTCCCGCAGTACTGGACACAGCATACTCAATCACAGGCGCAGAAGCCACGACGCCATCAATTCCAGAATGTCTTCTTCAACGCTCCAGCGTATAGTCCATCTCCTCGGTCACAACAAGAGGCCGAGTCAAGTCTGCCGGTGGGACTGGACACACACCAGTATCCTGAGATAATGGAGTACGACATAAACGAGTGGGTCAAACCAGACGACGAAGGGTTAGACCTACTGACGTGGTGGAGACAAAACTCAAGAAGATTTCCGGTGTTAGCAACCATGGCGCAAGACATCCTCATGATTCCAGTTTCAACCGTGTCATCAGAGGCGTCTTTCAGCAGTGTGAGACGGATCATTGACGAAAGAAGATGTAGCTTGCGTCTGGAGATGGTGGAAGCACTAACGTGCGGATAAGATTGGCTTCTAAATAGGCACCGAGCACAAGAAACGTTTAAGATGTTTGATTTTATCGATGAGTTTGATTATAACTTTTCTAACATCAACTTTAATACTTAGATGTTAGTTAGCATTATCATGAAGGGATATTCCGGCCCTTGTCCGGAATTATTTTTCAAACTTCAATATATGCAAGTGGTATTTTTTTTCGTTTTTATTTTCACCTAATTTTCATAAAACATTACAACTACATCCTTAACCAATATTATTTAAAAACCCCTTAAGTAAATATAAATTAATTTTTTTTAATAAAATTGGGAGGCCGGAATACCGCCTCCCAGTTACCTCCCGACCCGCTCCAAACCGGGACCGGGAGTCCCGTCCCACTTCCCTACCGGTAGGCACCGGGACTGGTACCGGGAGGTCCAGAGACTACCGGTAGGCCAGGTTTACATATAACACACATTACGCTTAACTATCTTATTCGATTTTCTTATAGAAAATGACATATATTCTTCATATTACACTACTCCCATCCTTTATGAATGAGCATTATCATTTTCAAAATAACAACTCAACATTATCACAACTTTATCAATTTTTTACTTGCTTGAATAGATTCTCACAATTCTCCTAATTCTTCATCTACAAAATTTCAAAATCTCAAATTTTCATATTCTCATATTTCACAAAATTCACTAAAATTTCTACCTCCAAACTTTATGTACCCAAACTCTCAATTTTCTATGTCTTCTTTCAACGCCTTAAATTTTGGCTCCCTCCACAATCCACGTTGCCATATGCCTATAAAATACCTCCTCGCCGAACACCACCAACAATCATCTTTGAAAGTCAAACTACACTTATCGCAGAAGAGGTGGGAGCCATGACGATATAATAAGAAGAACAGCCAATGCGTAGAGGAAAACAAAACGTAAAATGAAACTCAAGAAAGCATACTTCTCATAAGTGGATGACTTAATACGTCTAAAGATGTCGTCATCGAAAAATTACCAAACATCCACAAGTTTTTGGAATCGGATTTCCGACTACTTCAACAAAAACCGTACAAGAAAAGAGCAATAAAGATCTGAAAAACAGTGCAACAATCATTGGACAAAGATGAACCAAATTGTAGCACGTTTAGTGGGTGCTACAAAGGAGTACTAGAATAAACTATACTTTTCTCTGTTTTCTTCAGCCGCCGCAGAGTGCTATTAGGGGAATATACGTCGCCTCCCTCCTTAGGTCACGGGCTTCGCTTACGCGACCCAGACCCGAGGGGGAGGGCGTTGCCCACCACCGCCCTCAAGTCCGTTGAGCTCCTCCAAAGATCTCTCGTCGAGTTTCTTCACCGCTCTCTCGTCGTGCATCTCGCCGTCGATTCACACCGACGCTCTCTCGTTCCATATCTTGGCTTTTACTCGTCTCTCGGATTTTGGAGGCCATGCAGCGGAGGAATGAGGCACGGCGGATCTGGTTCAACCCATCGTGACAGCTTTGCCTCCAAAGATTTGGCTTCCTCCTCGGCGGGATTTATGCCCGGAGGTGCTGCACCGTAGAAGTCTACCAACAGAGCCACGACCTTTGTCAAGGTTGGAGTTTTGATGGGCTTGGGTTTGTCGGAAGGTTGGGCAGGTTTTAAGATTTAGTTATATTTCAGTGCTGATATTTTAGTTTTTTTACAGTGAACTTGGTTTTGGTTTAGTTGTTTGAGTAGTTAATTATTCTGGTTAGTTGATTAGTTATTTATTCGGTTTAGTTTGATTAGTTTTTAGTAAGTGTTGTTGTTAGAGTTAGAGCTAGACAAGTTAGAGTTTAATAAGAATGAAAAAGAAAAATATTGGGATATGTTTTGTTCTGTCTAGTCTCTGGTTGTCCATAGTGCCCGAGGTTTGGGTTGACAACGCCTTGCGCACGCTTTAAGATTGCAGAAGATCTCCTTTGAAAGAGTCCCGAGAGTGTTTGTGTTGGGCGATGTTTTAGTTTGCAAATAGCACCTCGGCTCTTTTGTTCTGATTCTATTGTCTTCTACTTCTCATTATCATCTCAGTATTGTTATTTTGTGTAAGAGGTTCTGGCTTCTGTCTGGACACTCGTAAGGCTTTTGCCATTTCTGTGTGTTAATGAGAATTTTCTTTCAAAAAAATACAAACGAGTACAAGAAGCACGCCGTAATAGTTGGTCAGATGAGCATATTATAGAGAATGCACATCAAATGTACATGTCAAAAAAATAACAACTATACTTTTACGCTTAATTATTGTTGGAGATTGTTGAAGGAAAAGTCTAAATGGAATGCGTTCCATCAAAGAGAAAGTGTAAAGAGAACAAAAATTTAAGAAACATGAGGTTATATTTCATCATTCGATCCAGAAAATAGTAACGATGAAGTACATGAAATTCGTCCGATCGACCAAAAGGCTGCCAAGAGAAAAAAAAATGGAAAAGATAAATTAGGTACTGCTGCTGCATTTCTCAAAGCTCAAACACGAAAAGCAGTAGCATTGAAAAAATTGGTAGAGACAAAAGTGAAAGAAAAAGAAAATAATAGGATGAGATACTCATGAACTATCTCATTGTTGATACATTTTACATGACTTCAGAGCAGAAAAAGGATTATGAAAACATGTGTATGTATATTGAGACAAATTTTTTAAAGTTGTGAATTTTATGATTTATTTTTAATTAAATATATTGTACGAGTCTTTTTTAAAAAAATTCTTTTAATATAGTTGCATGTATTTGATATACATACCGTATGAATTTAAATTATATAAAAGAAGTTTAGACAATAAAATAATGATAAATTTTTTATAGTGTTGGCAACTTTAGAAGCAACTTGCCTTATAGTGATTTTATAAAAAATTGTCAATGTAGAATAGAGATATAATTAAAAATTAATATTTCGATCATGTGTCAAAAGTTGACAAATTTGAAAACAATTTAACGTTGAAAATGCTCTTATGTATTTAACTTAAGAAATTAGCTAAACAAAATAAAAATTAATAATTAAATTATTAGCTAAGAAATTTTTTATTTAGTATCAAGTTTTTAATGTGCACTAGCAAAGATGTTCTAAAATAATTTATAAACTTCGGCCTCTCGATGCTAAAACAGTGGGGGTAAATATGTCATTGTCTCGAAAAAAAGATCTTACAAAAATAAAAGGACAAAATAAAGGGGCTATTAGAAATTAGTGAGAAGTAATAGGTAGTTTTATAATTTACTGAAAAGTAATGTCGCAAAGTGTAAACTACTTTTTAATGGTATTCGGCAATGAAGGAAAAAGAATCTGAATGAATCCCAGTAAAGAAAAGGCGAGGCCTTCAATTCTCTCGCCACCACGCAGAAGAATTTGCGCGTCTCCACCACGGAGCGAAACTACCTGGAAGACCGAGCCCAACCCAAAATTAAGCATCAAAGCCTCTATCGATCGTTGTCTTCGAACTTTTAACACTTTTCGGCTTGTATTATCGCTGAAATTCAATTATTATTGGCTGGTACTTCAATTCGAACCTCAAACTTAATTTTTATTTTCCGTCAAGATATATTCTTTTCCGCTGGAACGAACTTCTCGCCTGCTTTACATGACTGTATTTTTAATTCTGCGTCATATAGATTGATTTTTTTAATGGAATTGTTGATTTTCTTCGGTGCCTTTCCTTAATTTTCTTCCGAGTATTGCAAACTTTTAATTCTCTCTCCACCAGAAATGTGTTAAAATAGTCCTGTTTTTATATTTGTTTTATAAATTTATTTATTTATTATTTGCGATGATTTGTATATAAATGTTTGAACGTGCTCCGTATACATGTTCGCTTAACAATCAATTTAGGTGTATATAGGGACATAAATGGAAATGATATTCAATTTTGATTCCTGAGGCTAGGCTACTGGTAAAATTGGAGTCTCGAATAGTTTATTTACTATTGTTCACCATTGTTGCGTTGTCTAGGCAATAGTTCGGTTGGTTTGAATATGAACTTGTATTTCTGCCTTTACAAGTGTTTTTGCTATACGTGGTATGAAATCGAATCTAGTTGAGGTGGGTTATCTTAAATCTTTAGGGAGTCCTGGTCATCAACTGTTAACTCGCATGTATCGTTGAGACGTTTGCGTTTTTTCGCAGAAGATTTTTTTTAGCTCAATTTATACTTTGCAGTCACTCGTGGTCAAAGTGAAACCGCTGTACGTTTATCTAAGTTACTAGAATAATTTAGCAAAAAATCTGACAAATGTATTTGAATTTCGCTTCCATGCTTTGGAGATCGAGTGAGGCTCGATTATAGTATTCCCTTGTGGAACCCAAGTAGTAACGTTTTTTTTATAATTTTTATATAAATTTCATGAGCATCAATTCTTCAAGGAATGTCCTTTGGACGTATATACCGTTTGTTTTCCGTTATAGATTTTCTCTAAATGTTCCTTTCCTTGTTTATCTACATCTCCTAAAAGTTCTTTGATATATATACATTCATGTACGGGATAAAATTAGTGCAATATTATTCTCGCACCAGGTCAGCATATTTGTCCGTTTGTATTTACCTACGATAATAACTTTTTCTTTCTTTCTTTTCTTTGGATTGAACTGTAGATAGTTTATGTTTCACACATGTGTTATGGCCTATCGTGTTTTGCAGGTTGTAGCATTTTTGCTCCGTGCATTTAACACCTATGGGTGCTCCAAAGCAGAAATGGACACAAGATGAAGAATCTGCCCTAAAAGCCGGAGTTGTGAAGCACGGAGCAGGAAAATGGCGAACAATTCTTAAAGATCCAGAATTTAGTGGTGTCCTGTATCTGCGCTCAAATGTGGATCTTAAGGTTAAGTTTCTATATATGGTGTTTGGGTTACGTTAAAGATATCGTTCAAATTATAATTCCTACTTGATTTTTTTCTTTTCCAATTATAGCCTTGTAATAAACTCGGAAGTAATAGGTTCCTTTGGCATTTACATTGAGCAGGACAAATGGAGAAATATGAGTGTCATGGCAAATGGATGGGGTTCCCGGGAAAAATCAAGAGTAGCAATTAGAAGGATCCAACATGTTCCGAAAAATGATGAAAATGCCACTTCCAGTGTTGATGTTCAAAGTGACGATGAAACAACAGAAGCTGCACCTCTTCTGCTTACGAGTTCTGGTGATATGCAACAGAGTGCTGGGTCAAAAAAATCTATTATACGGTAAGACTCATTACAACTTGTATAATTATTTTTTGAACTGTATAGCACGCAATTGCAATACTTAATCCATGAGTAAGGCTATATTTGAGTTTTTTCTTGCTAAATGGCTATGGCATATTATCATCGTATGAGTTCTTAGGGTTAAAATTGGAAAAATTAGCATATCTGTATATGGGAAACTTTTACACCAGGGATGTAATCGATTTCATGTATTAGGTTGGATGGTCTTATAATGGAAGCCATTGCTGGCATGAAGGAGGTGGGAGGGTCTAATAAGACAAATATCGCCTCATATATTGCGGTAAAATTTTCTGCTACTAGTTTTTTTTGTCTTTCTCTTTTACATATTCCTATATTTTGAATATTTGGTATCTAAATCGGGAGAACAAGAACTTGACTGGCAACACTAGATTGGAAGTAACTTATAAAAAAATAGTAGGGTTTGAACATAATAATAAGAGGGTAATTCATGTTGGATAAAAATAATTTTGTATCCTCATAAATATTTTTTAAGCTGTAAAGATGTTGCTGAATTTGAGTGCTTCTGCTCTGTACTGGGATAAGCTTAGTTTTTTTTATTAATTTTTTTTTGTAGGAACAATATAGTGCCCCTCCAGACTTCAAAAGGTTATTATCAACTAAATTAAAGTTTCTGACATCAATTGGGAAATTGGTCAAGGTATGATGCTTGTGAAGCTTTTCTGCATTACTTTCTTATTCTTGAAACAATATCTTATTTCTTCACAGTTAAGTTATTGCTAATATTTTAAGATCAAGGTAGGAGTTTATATGATGATTTCTTCATCATTTAAGTACTTTTGATGCCTACTATATAGACTCGGATTCTGTTGCATTTGTCCACATATTTGTTTCTTAGTATCCGATATAAAGGAGAAGTATCCAAATATTTTCGGATTTGTTACAAGGTACTATTTTAATACTTGATATAGCTTCGGGTGGTAAAGATTGAGGCATTTCAAAAAAGGCATGTAAGCTATAAGGAAAACTTAGATATTCAATCACACTCAATACAAGCTATTTTGTTGTGACATTGCAATATGACTGGCTAATGATTTTGAGTTTACTTCTATAGCATGAAACCTGTAGCACTTTAAGTATCTTTCTCTGGGGTTTTCCATCTTAGTTTCTAGGTAAATTAGTGAACAAGTGTTTGCTTAATTGCTTTTAAAGATGATGTGTTAAAATGGGAAAGTTTACCCAGATTGCTTTAGCCGTCTGGCGTGTGGTTGTGGGGGAAGGTGTACGTTTTTTTTTTGTTTTTGTTCTTTCCACTTCCAAACAGCGTGATATGAAATGCGAGAGAGGGAGAAGCATTGTTTCTTCTAGGGATTAAGATATCATATTCGAGATCGCTTAAATGTTCTGCTATATTATCCTTATTTCCATAACCCTGTCTTGGATTACGTAGTTTTCCTTTTGTAGATAATAAAGAAGGATTCAAATAATTAACAATCCTCCTTAATTACTTTTTTATATTTTTATTTTGTATGTCTTTCGTTTTTTTTTCTCTCTGTTTTATTAACATATGCTTATTGGGTTCGGGGTTAGGGTTTTGTTTATACATAACTATTACCTGTGACTTCTTAACGAAGGACATAGCGATTGAGTTGGTAATGATTCTTTTTCAGTCTCTTTTTTTTCTCTCTCTCATTGTGCTGTTCATTTCCGTCTGCTCCTTCCCTAATTCATGAACTTTATATTATGGATGATATTATACTGTTGTTTTTAGGGTAGACGATTTTAATTCATGAGTGTTGTCGCTTTTGCGCGTTTTTGGTTATTTACTCTATTCTGATTCATGGATATACCTTATGCTACGTTTATTAGGGTTTTTATGCGAGTTAGTGCTATTCATATCTCGTGGCTCATTTTTGTTAATAACTGATATCCGAGTGTATTCTGTTTGAGATTCCGCCGAATTTCTTCGAAATTTTAGAGTCATTTATATTCACGATTTGGTCTAAATCACCCACATCCAGCTTTCTTTGTTTATGTTGCTTGAACTTCACGCACGTGAACAAGCATGTGAAATCTCATAGCTGTGCCGCCTAAAAAGCGAGAGAGTTATTATGTGTGTTAATTAGTTTGTTGTATGGTAACCGCTGAATCAGTGCTGCTTTTTTATACTTTGTTTTTCTTTGATTTTTTGTTTATTCACATGTTGATCTTGAGAGAGAATAAAGGAAAATTTTAAATAATTCCCCTTTAAGTCGATTGATGAGTATTGGTTATTTATTAACTGCATATTTCTTCTTCCCCTTCAGTATCTTTGTGAGTGACTCCAAATGATTTGGACATTGGATTACTCTTCTTATTACCCAGGCAGGCGTGATTAAAATTTAGCAGCTGTTTAGTGATTTCAGGAGATAGTAGAACATCCGACCATTTCTTAGGCATACAAATGATTAATTTATATATGTTAATTACGAAAATGGGCAGTCTTGTACGATTATACTAGTAGTTCAATGGACATTGCCAGTGTGAAAATGTATATTTAGTCGTACCTTAGCTTATTTATATTAGAAACATATAAAATTAAGGGTAATCTTTGGTGCATTTAGTACCATCATTACCTGAATTCAAGGAATCAAAACACGTGTGCATATAGTTATGAGCACTTACCGGTGTATCTGTGTTAATTTGCACTATATTCTTGGATAAACAGTTTGTTCTTCCATTGTTTTCCCAATAGGATCAGCATATACTCCTTTTCGCTATTGTAGTCAGGATTGGTGATGTTTCATGCAGCTCATTGAGTATCGAAAATTCCATGGAATTCTGGGTTGCTTATAAATTTGTTTGCCCTGGCTGTCTTAGGCAGAATGAGACTAGGAAGATTGTTAGCAGTAGGGTAAATTAGTAGTTTATATATGTGATTCTGTTTCGAGTACAACTTTTCTCTTGTCGTAGACTGGTGTAATCGGAGAGATTGATTCACCTTTCAATAGAATCAGTAATTTGTGTTCGGGAGGGTATCAAAAGCCCATGAATAATTTTTCAATTTTTATTTTTTATTTTTACAGGTGAAACGGAGGTACAGGATCGCGAGTGCAGACAAGAACCAGGCATCATCATCGCTGGTGTTTGAAGGGCACAATATGGACTCTGGCGATTATGACTTTGAGAACGACGAACAGTTCATAGCCATGAGAGCGCAGATTGACTCGGAGCTGGCGGAGATGAGGAAGATGTGTCCAAGGGACGCCGCCGTAGCTGCGGCTCGGGCGGTGGCAGAGGCAGAGCGAGCTCTTGCTGAGGCCGAGGAGGCTGCCAGAGAAGCTGAAGCTGCTGAGGCCGAAGCTGAGGTCAGAAACGCCTTTGCCGAGGCCGCCATGAAAGATCTTAAAGAAAAACAGGCCCAGAGAATGGTAATCTTTTCTCTCTCTCTCTCGATGCTTGATCTTCTCATATGATTCGTGGTTATGTTTTCGTAGAACTAAAAGTTGTATCGTTTGTGTACAGAAAAATGCTCAGGCTATGCGAGCTTGAAGAGAATGGGAGTGTTATGCACATAATGGCTTAGAAAAGAAATCTTCCGGATCAAGTTCTGGAGAAGATTGTCATTCACCAACCAATACACTGTAATTTCATTTTATTCATTTATGTGATTTTCTTTGTATTTATGCTTAGCACAACTGTTGCCTTTGTTGTTGTAGTGATATTTTGGTAGGTAGATATGTGCCAAATTGCTCATAAATAGTTTTGATCAGGAAATAGGTAGATATTCACCTTCTTTTTCATTTATTCTGTCACAACTCAAGGTCTTTTTTTATTATAATTATTATGTTTATTTATTAAATAGTTGGGAGTCTTGGGACATAATTGAGCTTAACTATTTATTTCGTGTCATATGATTCAGTGGTTATTATGCTGTTGGATAAAATAGTACAAGGAACACGTTATCTGGTTTTGAAAATGTTTCGACGAAGGTGGTTTCACTGATAATCTAATAGTAATAATCTATATGGGAGGTACGGGCGCCAGAAATTCCAAAATAACTTCTAGAATAGTAAATATTTCTCCACGGGTTTTCTTAAGTGAAAGTGTGATGATAACTTCGATTAGTGAAATTATTCTTATTTAACTTTAATTTAAAATGATCTATTCAAATATTTAAATTGAAAAACCTAAAAAAATCAATTGAATTAGTACGGTTAATTTTAGCTTAATTTTAACCGAGTTAAAAACAATTAATTTAGGTTAATTAAAATTAATAATAGAATATATTTATATGTTTTATTTTTTTAATTGTATTTGGATCTTTAGAATTATGCCAAGTGGCTTTATATAACAGAAGTTATTAGAGAAATTTTATTTTCGAAACTGAATATTGAGAGAATTATCACCGTTGAGAAATATTTAAAATTAGATTTTTTTTTTCGGATTAAAATATTATTTCAGTCTTATAAGTTTCTAAACTTCACTTATCTCATTTTATTTACTCATTTTCGTTTTAAATCTCTTTCACTTTTCTCTCTTCTCTCTGGCTGATTATTATTCTCAAAAAATGCGTAAAATTTCTAATTTGATAACATTGTATGGTTTTAGTGTATTATTTTAGTGTATTGTGTTTGATTTAAATAGGTTAAACTTGAGAAAAAATCTAGAAATTTATCAACAAATTTGGAGATATTAAAGTTAAAAAATCCGAAAAAATCTGGCTTGAATCTTGAGAGATCTGGAGAGATCCTGCGGAATTCTATCAGATGATTTGGCAATCTTCGGACTAGAGAAAAATAATCATTTGCAGCAGTTAAGACACTGTGTTTTTTTTACGAGCGACGCATTTGTCTTTTTTTCTTGTGGATTCCACTGTATCTCTACAATTCTCTCTAAATTTTTACAAATTTCCATAATTTTTACCCAAAAATTCAACTAATATTCGATTTAAATCAAACACAATAAAGTAAAATAATAAATGTCATGAAATAGGAGATGTTACCCATTTTTGAACGATAATTACCAGGCAAAGAAAATAGTTAGAGAAAATTTTATTGTGAAATTGGTGAACAAAATGAGATTAAGTGAGATTTAGAGGTTTATAAAATTGAAATGATATTCTGGACCTAACAATGGCCAGTAGTTTAATTCTATATATTTATAAACAATGGAGTCTAACGGTGATATTTCTTTATGAGTTTAGAAAATGAAATTTAACTTATGCTAAATGTTGATGCTTTTATATTCATGGTTTAGTTGTGTAAACCGATTTTCAATTAATTGGATATATTTTTATTTCTGTATAAATTAATGGTTAATTTTCACATTTAAATTCTCCTGTAGAAAAATTCTTACAGCAAATAAGTGGAGGTATTGTGCAATTCAAAACTATGACAAATTGTATGTTCTTTGCGCTAAAAAATGGCAAAGCAGTCAATTCACTTAATGTTGAGGTTGATGGTAATACCACAATCAATATTTCTCAATTAAAATCTTCGCAAGTCTTTCAAATTTCAAACTTAGCAAAATAAAATTTACTCAGTGATGGAATACTTTGATGAATACACACTTAGTATAGGTGACATTGTTGATGCCATAAAAGAATGCAATATTGTAATCTGAGAAAGACATTGATTGAATCAAAGTAGGGAAAATATGCTGAACTATTGGAAATTGAAGTTGCGAATCATATCCAACTCAATGCTTTCATCTTTAAAAATTCTTTTAGAGATGATGTCTAAGCAATAAGCAGTATCATTTGTGAAATTGGCGACTATATAGAATCTTATATAGCTTTTTTTTGGTAAAATGTGGTTCGCAAGTGTTTTTTTTTTAATATGAAAATGCATTTTAGTTATGAAAAAGTATGACATCTAGATAGTTTGACTATTAATCTTTTAAATGTGAAATTACAAAGAAGTTGAAATATTTAAATTCTTTTAAAACATTTTTCTTTTGATTATGCATTTGATATGTTAATATTATATGTAATTCATTTGCATGTTTTAATATAAGTGTACAAGAATTTGTTCAGGCTAAACTATCAAATAATTTATATATACTCAAGGCTTGGTAAACGTGTTGTAAATGTACCGAATTGATTACATGTCGACCATATTACCCTTGACGCTTATTGTAAAATCTTTTTGGGGATTATTAATTATTAATATTTAAAATTTAAATGTTTACATTGATTTGTTATTATTAATTTGGATATTAATCCATAATTAGTTTATAACCTTTTTTAAATGGAAACAATCAATTTTAGAACCTACAAATGTGGAAATTCTTTTATTTACTCCATATTTATATAAATCAATACCATCAGTTTTTATTTGGGTGTGTATACTTTCCAATTTTACAGTTTACGTATTGTTAACAATTGGTATTCTACAATGAAGGTTTTTCGCTTACAGAATCAGGTGAGATTAATGTGTTTTAATGTTTTTGGTTAGTTTTTTCGTTTTGTTTACCAATTGTTTTTCCAATTTACGAGTCTTTTTTAGTTGAATGTGATGTTGGTCTGCATTGCAATGTTAATCAAACTTTTTTCATATGTTTACGTATTATTTTGAACAGTTTACGTGTTTGTATTGAATTTAATATTTTTTTGTTTCGACAGTCCGGAGAAATGGATTTTACTGGAGATGACAGTTGAAAAAAATGAAATCGTTTTCTTCGATGATTTGAACCATTTACTGATGTTATATACATTTGTTTACTTGTCAGGTTTGTTTACACTCAAAAACTGTAAACGACAATGAAGAATAAAATACACACTTCTTTTTCGCGTTGCTGTTAGTAGAACAGTTTTTCGACAAGGGTTGGATGATCTGTGTAATCATTTTCGATAAATTAGCTTTCTTGAGAGCTTTTTGCATAACTTATGGTGTTTCTAAGGTTTTGGGATTTTTAGTTTCTCTTTCATATTCATTTAATCTCAGTAAATATTTTTGGATTCAAAATTGTAATTAATTTGGGATAATAAATTCTTCGATTCACGCCATGATAATTATCACGTATTTTCATTTATGACGTGTCGCCTAGGTTTAAATTTTTTGATGATTTGTTTTATGAGTTTGCTGATGGGAGGTTATCTATAGGCGGAAAGCTTTTGGGCAAAACGATCTCAAAAAAATTCGTAAACAATTCTGGGTGGGCATTTACAACATTCTTACCAAATCTTGGGTATTTCCAACTCCATATATGTTTACATCGGTATATAGTAGAATTATATTATACACGTATATGATGCATGGAACCAACCAGCAAAAAGCATTAAGACTGCAAAAACCAATGCACCACTTGCAATACAATAGAGTTGTAATTCATTAGTTATTCCAGGCGCTCCCCAAATGTGAAAATATGTAAATATATTTATTAGTCTAGACAAGTTACATGAAAAAAGTGAAATTAGATGTTGACCATACAAGGATATAAATATTATTTAATATAAATTAAATCATTTTTACTTTATTTATTTATTATACAAAACAAATAAATAAATGGATAATATTTTTTTCTCCTATTCTACTCAAAGTTTAAAATATCCACGTTATATCCATAAATCAAAATTTTTGTATTAGTATCAATAACGGTATAAATCACTTCTATTAGAAAGTTGTTTTCTTTTGTTCTTTTATATTTAACATTTGAAAACTATTTTTAAGTTTATTTTTTGTCATAAACATTGTAGTATTTGCTTTTTATTTTTATTATTTAAATTTGATGATTTATATATAATTTGAATCAATTAAAAATATAATTATATCAATGATTAATATTATCAGTATCATCGATAAAATTTATTTTGCTTAAGTGCTTTCTGGGCCGTCTCAGACCTTCCAATTCCGCTTTCTTTTTACCCCAAAAAAGCGAGACTTTTTTTTTATAAAGGATTTTCTTCTTACTAATAGAATTTAGCCTCTGTTTTTGTTTAGATCTCTTGTTTCACTCTGATAGTATATAAAATCAAGTCAATGCAAAGGAAATGAATCCATTTATATACTATTAAGTAAGTGAAATATATAAAATAAAACATAAATAAGCAAAATTATGCTACATCACTTATTCGTTGTACTGGATTTTACGGAGCCTGTTCATACATGATATGATTAAGTTTGATCATAGAAAAAGAAGATTCTCTTCAAACGAACCAGCCTATACTTCTGTATGGGACTTTCACGTTGGTTGGACCAAAGACACATTTTTGGTTGGGAATGCAAATGTGGCAGATAAAAATATCTATTCTGCATAGCCCGATCAATAGTTCAAGTCACACACTCTCATAATCCATTAAATCTTCCAAAAATTAACTTCAACTATGAGTGTCGAATAAAATAATCGATATAAATAATTTTTGAAGATACTCATTAATGAAAAACTTGATCAAGGTCAAAGTTTGAGAAAATCATAAGTAATTTTTTATTTCTCCAAAGAATAAAAAAGATTTATCACGTTATTCCAATCAACATTCTACAAAATTATAATTCACCGGTTTCTTTCTTTCTTAGCAAAGACTTGTCTTTATAACTCACATTGTCGGAAACAAAGCTTGGAGGCCGGGAGATGCTGCAGTTTCAATTAGACTTGGAACATAATTTACCACCGAAACAATCATTGACGAGGTCTCCAATTGCAGGTAAAGTTCTCTATGCGCTTATTTGATTCCCTTTCTCTCCGAAATTCATTATATTCTCGGCGGCTAATTCAGTTCTTAATCTTTAACCTAATTTCGGTTCCGCCGATATCTTCTTATTTTCTTGTTCGTATATTATGAATGATTTCAAAATATCTCCCTGAAAGTTGACTGCGTCGATTATTTAACGGAATTGTTGATTTGCTGTGGGTTTCTGTGTTTCTGTTTTTCCTTCGCGATATTGCGAATTTGTTGTTCGTTTTCATCAGCTATTTAGAATGGATGTAAATTCAAGCGACGACGAGTCGTTGAGGGTTCGAATCCAGCAATTGGAACAAGGTTACGTGCTCAATCGTTCCATTCTTTGTCTTTGCCCTAACTTTGCGAATTACTTGCGTGGCAAGTTTCATATTTTGGCGTTGGATTGAATCGACGATTTACAGTTGACGTTTAATCTGTTTTCAGAGCGCGATGAACTGCATAAAGATATCGAGCAATTGTGTATGCAACAAGCTGGCCCTGGTTACCTCGCTGTGGCCACGAAAATGCATTTTCAGAGGTTCTTCAATCTGTGTGTTTTTTTTTTGGTTTATATATCTATTAATCGTATTGCATTGGATGGTTATCTGTTAGGATATCTGGCTTAGAACAGGAGATTGAGAGCTTAAAAAAGAATATTGCGGTTAGCTCAAGAGAGAATCTAAATCTTCAAGAGGAGCTCTCAGAGGCTTATAGAATCAAAGTGAGAGTCCTATAATTGCATTAATATTGTGCTTATGTGATTCGTTTGAAATCTTGTAACTTTGTGTTTGTTATTTGCAGACTCAGCTTGCAGATCTCCATAGTGCAGAGGTTATAAAGGTTCAGTGTCTCTCACCTTCTTGTATATTTCTATTGTGTATTATATAGGTTGTACTTTTTGGTTAATTGAAAACTATTGCTAACATTCTGTTTGATCTAATATTTATTTAGTTATTATATTCTTCACCTCAAATGGTCCATGAATCATAATTTGAGTGTCATTTTAGTCCCAAAACTAGATCAATTGTAAAATGATCGTTGAAATATTATATTTGTATCATTTTTGTCATTTTTTATAAAATATTATATTTGATGAAATCTACCAAGAAAATTTAAAAATAGATTCCAACTGAATTCACTTATTAAATCATAAAAAAAATTAATAAATTTCTAACCGTCACCAAAAACACAAAAGAAAACCAAAATATTTTTTTAGTAAGATTTTAATTTGATGATACCTTTTTAAAATTAAAAATAAGTTATTGGAGCTCATAACTATTTTTGAAATTTCAAAACATATTAGATTTCATTTTAAAAGCTATATTTTTATGTAAATGACTAAAATGCTTTGAAAGAGTTTTTTGTGGACTAATAATAATAAGGGTGTTATAGCTATATACCTATAAAAACATTTACTAATTTCAAAATACCCAACGTTGTGTAAATTTTGTGTAAATACTCATCTCAAATTGTTTACAGAATAATTTAGATTGTTTTAGCCCGAATTTCGAAATGTTTACAAAGTTGATGAGGGTAGTTTGGACCCAATATTCGTGTAAACAAAACTGGGTGGGTATTTACAAAAAATTTACAAAACGTTGGGTATATTGAAAACACTAAACATAAAAGTGGGTAAAAAACCAATTTTTTAATTAGTTCAAGGGCAAATATGCCACTTACATAATAGATCAAGGATTATATGCGTTATAATTCCTATTTTAACGTTATTACTATTTCTTTTTTAAATATGTTTTCTGGGACTCAGGATGTATTGTTAATATTTTTATTTACTTACAGAATTTGGAAGCAGAGAAGCAACTTAAATTTTTCCAAGGTTGTGTAGCTGCTGCTTTTGCCGAACGGGATACATCTATGATGGAGGTTAAAATTGCCATTAATCATGTTTGAATGATATCATACTTGGTCTGAAAATATATAAGCTGCCAATTTCTGACAAGTTTTCTTGTGAAAATCATACAATTTATTAGGCTGAGAAGGCAAAGGAGAATGCAGAGTTTATGTCAAAGCAATTCAATGATTTGCAGAGGAGGTATTGGTCTTCCTATTTTTATACCATTGTCGATTTTAAGTAGATAATTATACTAGACATCTTACATACCTTTTGTAGTTAGGTGTGGCATTTGTGCTTTATTGTCTTGTTTGTTCTTTGACCTCATGGGTAAACCCTGAAAACTTTTTAAACAGCATGCTTCCCAATTCCCATGGGCGCTCATCAACTGTAGTTTCCATTTCATACACGATTGCCATCCTTGAAGCCATAATTTAGTTTAATATATTTGATTTCTTCCATATATTCTCTGATTTCAGTCCTCTAGAAAATAGTGATTTTTATATTTGATTGTGTTACTACACTTGATGATACAGGGTTGAAGAGTTGACCGCAGATTGTTCCACACAGAAGAAACTCAATGATGAATTCCAAGCTCGCTTAGAAGCGAAGGTGGAGCAAACTGAAACTTTCATGAAGGTGATTCTCTACTCACTGTATCTATAACTCTTAACTTCAGTTTCTGTTGGCTATGCATGCATACCAACAAACTTGTATGCTGATTGATTGTTTTCCCTTTGTTATCTATCTCAATGACATTTTTTCTCCATAGGTTATTGACAAATTTTACCAGATCAGACAATATTCTGCGGATACATCAGAGGACATTGGTTGGGATATTAAATGTGCGTGTCTTTTGCATGATCCAGCAGACATGTGGAGTTTTAATGACGCAGCAACAGCTAAATACATCGTAGGCCTTGCAATCTTTTTGCTTTACTGTTTTTTCTTTTTACTTTTTGCTTCCAATTTTTTTTCTTTGCATGATTATAGTAATTATAAGTTATAATTTTCATCCATTGATGGTAGCTCGAAGGCCCTGCTGGCTTCTGTTTTTCAATAAGAGCTTATCTAGCTAGTTCAGTAGTGTGTAATTTTGTGAGTTTATAAAGAAATTAAGTAACTTCTCTTCAGACAGAGTGCTTTGGAAAAGGAGTTGGAGATGTCGAGAAAGTCTGCTGGTAATCTAAAAAATAAGCTACAGATGGTAAGAATTTAATATTTGTAATAATATACATAGGCTATTTAATCAAGCTTTACAGTTTTGGTTATGCAGGGTTTGGATATTGAAAATCATTTAAAGAGGAGGGTTCGTGAACTAGAAAAGAAGAGAGTAAGTTTCTCTACCCATATGAGGTATTTTTATTTTTATATCCTTCATACTTACTTTCAATTTTAATTTGACTTGGTGCAGATCCATACAGACAGTATGATAAAAAACAACATTTCAGAGTTGCAACAATATCAGTCTCAGTGTAGAATTCAGATTCAGAGTTTGCTGGATGATGGGAAATCCCTTATTAAATCAGCAATTGATGCAATAGATGAGAAGATCAAAGAATTTGATTCAAGTGGAGCGGGCATCATGGACTTATCCTCAAAAGAAGTTCATGAAGATGAGCACGAATGTCGAGATGTGCATATATATACTGATGTGAATCATGATTTACTCTCTAAGGTACATTAATCATGAATTTTTTTCTATATCTTCCCTCCATGAGAATGACAGCTGATTGCCTGCCCTGTCTCTTAATTTCCATGTACCCTTGAAAAGGTTTTATGATTTATTACTTTTTAAAAATTTGTGATTCGGATTGTTGTAGAGTCTAGAGCCATCGTAAACTCTACTTTGGTCAGAGGTTCATAGTTTCTCTGGCTTCCTTTCCAATCTTTGTATGTGGGTATACCGGAGATACATTTGTGGAATGAACATTAGCATTACCAGTCATCATGACTGTTATTGTTTGCTGATTTGTTATCTTGATGTTTACTTGAGGTTGGTTTTGAGTTTGTTTATACCTCATTGATTTATCATGTTGATTTTGCTCCTTGCTTTGAAATTGTTAGAAGTTTTAAAATTGCATTTCTGAGGGACTTGTAAAATTTAAAATAAGATTTATTCCTTTTTCAGGTCCATGTTGCGGAGAGCCTACCCGCTGCCAATGATGATGCTTCTGCTGCCCTGTCCCTTGCATTGCAAGACAAGGTTTTTTATTCTGTCCGTCCATTGAATTCTTTTATTTTATTTACTCATTATGGTGACGAGCATAACAATCATAAGTTTTTGGATCCATGGATGACTTAAATACGGGGTTAGCATACTTGATTGTAACAGAGCCGTGGGCATCATTTCAGGTCTCCACATTATTGCTTATGTCACAGCAAGACGAAAGGCATTTGCTGGACAAAAATGTGAATATTATCCTACAAAGTAAAATTGAGGAGCTTCAAAGAAACTTGCTTCAGGTGTAATTTTTGTGCTTCAGTTGCTGTGTTTTTTCTTCATAATTTGCTTGCTCACCTGTTTTTTATTTATGGATTCCTCCATCGTTATCCCATTTTTATATATGGTTGGTTTACTCTACTTAATAAAGATAGGAGGACTTAGTTTCTGCTTTTAATATATATCTTGTCATGAATACTTTTTCATTCTCATCTTTAAGAATAATTTTTCTTCTCCTCGTTGCGGTATGATAATGCTCGAAAAATACTAGTCACTCATTCTATGGTCTCTCTTATTGGTTCAGGTTACGAACGAAAAAGTAAGAGCTCTGATGGAATTGGCACAACTGAAGCAGGAAAATCATCTGCTCAAGGAGTAAGAAAACCATTTCCTGTCACATTGCTACATAATTTAGTTTTCCTAAACACTTCATGTGGAGAACAGAGAAATACCATCATTGGTTTCAGTTTCCACGTAGACTTTCTGGGGGCAGAATCTTTATGATACTCTCTCTCCAAATTCCTAACGCAACTTTATGTTCAAGGTAGTTACTTCTCACATGTCATAATTTATATGATTTCTCGCAATCCACACGACAATGCAGGAAAGGTGACGGGAACACGGATACGGAAAAGGTTGATGTTGGGCATAGGAGAGTTGATTCTCCGGAATCAGGAGGAAGATTGACAAACTTGCTGAAGAGAACGAATTTGAAACGCTGGGTTGGTACTCTAGGAAATGAAACTGAAGTAAGTCCAACCAATAACATGGATTTTGCCAGGTTTGTTAGAAAGACTTGTACACATTATTTTGAAATGCATTCAGGTGGTGGTTATTATGGTAAACAATATATGCATTATTTTTGTTCCAGAATGAAGATTGAGAATGCGACTCTTAGGGAGAGTATGGAAAGTATGGAGCATCTGATTAGCTCAGTCCACAGCCTTCGTTTGTCACTTATGAAGGTAATCATGATATTATCATCAACAACAGCTAAAAGAAAATCTCATTCCTGTAATTGTAATGTGTATCCATGTCAGGCGAGCTCTGAATGTGGTGATACTCAGGCGTCAAAATCTGTAGAGGAGATCATTAACGAGGCAAAACAAGTGAGGACTGCGCTTGGGAGCTCATTACCAGTAAGCTGGTCCCCAAACGACGGCTCTGGGATTGAAAAGAGAGAGACTGTCTCTGCTGCAGGATTTGAGATGGTGGAGCTCATCATTCTTGCTGCACAATTACTCAAGGATTATTCACCTCAAACGGCTACTTCATGATCACTTTTAGCTTGTTTGTTCGTCTTAAAGAAAACGCCAATGCTTTTATTCTTCTTTTGTCGCATACTGTACAGTCTCTCTCTCTCTCTCTCTCTCTCTTGTTCTCTTTGTTCTGCTTCTCAATATCAAATGCTTTGTTCTACAATATTGAAGGTGGCATATGATTTTGCGTATCAGGTTGACAAGGTTCGTCGTTATATGGAGTTTATCTTCCATGTGCATGTAATTTTCGTTTTTCTTTCCCTTAAACAGCCATGAGAGGATCGTTGTTCAACGTTCTGTTTGTCCTGAATCATGCTTGTGTGTTTCTCATAAAAAAATACATGGAGAAATTTGCAGTCTGGTATAGTAACTAGAGTTCGAGACAAGATGTTAAGAATAATGATCTAACTTACATATTTGGATGAGAAAACAATAAGAAGAATAGTGAAAGTATACTAGACTGCACAATTCGCATGGGTTTTTAATTTGGCGGAAATAGTTACCACCGAGAAATGATATTTTATCGCGTATGTCATCTATGAAATGCTTTGGTCTCGCCCTGTTTATACACGGCTATGAAATGCTGATAAACAGGAAAAGTCCGATGAGAATATTGCTGTAAACTATGTGCATTAATGTTAATATTGTTCATCTACGTTTATAAGGCCAAAAGATTATTTTTTAAATGCACAAAAGGGGCCTTAACTTTCAAATGTTAAGAGTCTCAAAAGCCTGGATTTATAAAGTTCTCCCAGGATAATTTATTATATTAAAGAAAATGGGATAAACTTCACGCATACCAAACAGAGTTCAAGAGGGGTAGCTGCCATTGAGCTTTCTCCATTATTTTGGGTGTGTATAACCGTTTAAACATATAAGAATTTCGAAATGGGTAACGTTTGAAAAAAAATTGTAAATGGTCATGTTAATATTTAACCAAAAATGTTGGTTGTGCCACGTATATACTAAGGCCATTAACTAAGTTTAACATAAACGTTGTCCATTTCACAATTACCTCCCAAACGTTGACCATTTGCCCAATTTTTTGGAAACAATTTTTTATAGAGTTAAAGGACTGTATAAAACGAACATGGTTAACTTAAATTAATATTTATTTAAGTGATAGTTAGGATAGCCTAGTATTATAGCACATTACTTGCAATTAGGAAATAGGAAATCGTGTGTTCGAACCCCACTCGCAACAAAAAGCTGCCTTCCAAAAAAAAAAGAGTTCAACAATGGCCAACTGACTCTTATATTTTGTTGTGACGATTGTCTTAAAATACTGCCTTAATTAATTTATGAAAAACAAGTACATAGCAGAGTCTAAACACACAATCATTTGAGACGAAATAAGGGAAACTGCAATAAAGACTTGGTTTTCTTACTAAGATAGGAATTTATATAGATAAACTGAAGAGGAGTAGTCAATAGCTTTGCATTACAAGATCGATCCAGCAGTTGGGTCGATGCTACAACAATAATAAAAAAAAAAGTTAACTATGAGATATCGTAAAAAAACATACGAATAGCTTTCCATTCTTTATTCTACAAAAGAAGCACGAGAAAGAGTTTGGCCCAAGCTGCATTATAAGAAAAAGAAAGTAACGATGTTAGTTGATTAGCAAATGATTGTAAAAGGATACATTATTTGTTAGAGAAATCGTAGCTCAACAACAAAAAACTTGCAAGGTAGGGATTTATGGACGTTATGCGTTATTGTGTTGGTGGGTTATATGGACGTTGTTTTGTAGAATAATGATACTGTTGAGGAACATAATCATAGATTAGAACAAGGTCAGATTCGGGTTGATTGTAGGTTGGAGATACATGATAGAGCTTGGGTGGAATTATATTTGGTATTTTTTAAAATTTGGGGATTGAGATAAATAACAAATTTTAGTGGAAATAACTCTTCCTTTCAAAAGAGAGATTCGAGGTCAAATCCCCACGAGCTCATTGGTCATTTGATTTAATTTAGATTTGTTTGTGTACTAACATATTATAGTGTATATTTGTTCAAACAAAATTATCATATGTATTTGTATTAGATCTTATATCTCTCTAATAATGTCCAACCTAAAAAAAAAATTAGCAGGCTGAGTGTGTGGATTTTTGGTTGTTGGTTGTTTGAGAACGAGTATGACGAGAGGAGACGAAAACAATTTTGAAAATATATTACATATATATATCAAATCGAAAGAGAAAAATATTTTAAGCACATAGAGTCGTTAATTATTTTTTGGAGGCATTATGTGTTGAGTGCGACGTCTAATTTACAAAAGAGATCGCTACAGAGACTCGAGGCAGATCAATTCGCTTATATGACTAGCATCCGCATTCTTTTTTCTTAGTAACAAAAGTGAGAGTGAGCGAATTGAAGATTTGTAACGAAAAAAACTCTGATTGAAGATTATAGTGGATCGAGTTTTACGATAGGCAAGTGCAAATACCTCCTACTTTAAGAGGGAGCCACTATTCCTATCATTATGTCGTATAATCGCATAAAGGAAAAGAGAAAAAAAAGAAATTACAGGATAATATAATAAGCTACTACCTAGATGACATAGTAAAAGTTGCAAGTTTTCTTAAGTTTCTATCATCTAGAGAACGATAGGAACAAAAGTGTCTTATTAGAGCATCTCCAATAAAAGCATTTTAAGTTGCTTTGTTATTGATGTGACAATGTCACTTTATATTTTTTATTTGGTAATTTATTGTTTAAAAGTAATAATTATAATATCGGTGTCATAAGATATCACATCGTTTGCTAACTTGAGCTTTTGTTTACAAAATTAATAAAATAAAAAAACACACATAAATGTGTGTCGTGTAGGACCCAATTTCGTCAACTTTTTAGTGTTTTTACCATTAAAATAATTTTTATGCAATATGAAAAATAGAAAATAAAAAATTATATTGCAACTATCGGAGTCGCTCTTAGTTCTTTAATAAGAGAGCTGTCCCTTTATTCGCTGAATTCGGGATCGTTGAATCCATACCTGTCACAGGCGGCAATGGGACTCAGCTCATAAGGAAGAGAAGTCCCGCAGGAGGCGAACATGCCCGTCATGCGATAAGACTCGAATTTGTAACGGAAGCTGCGGAGGTCGTCGATGATTAAGTCAACCATGCAGAGACACGACTCACGCTGGTCTTCGACGGTGGTGTCAAGTTGGTCTAGCCGTTTGATTGAGTCGCAGCACCGCGTTCGGTTGTGAGTATAGCCTCTCCCGTACTGCATGCACTCAAAGAACTCGCCGGAGAAAAGCTCGCATCGTAGAGCCTCGCTCGGCACCATCGCCACGCAAGCCACCACCACACATGCAAGCTTCGCTGCCAAAGAGATTCGCATTTTTCTTTTCTGTTGATGAAGATCAAACGGGTGAGTGTTTCTTTGTTTGATACGATACTACTACTCTTTATTGTGTTTTTATTCTCTGTTTTGGCTATGGTAGCGAAGAACATAGACTTCTGGCTTATAATAATAGATTCACTACTATACATGTTTGTTTTAATTATATATATTCGGAATAGAACGTGGAGTTGATGGTACCACGTTAATGCCAAATTCTTTCGCTAAGACACTTGTACCGCTGTACTTATAGAAGTTCTAGTTTTTAGGATACGTGCGCTGTATGTCTTTTTTTTTCTTTTTTCTTGTTTTGAACTTTAGATACCTCTTTTTATATTGATTACTAGTGTTTGTGTGGGTGACGATACCATCTTTTTCTGGGGTTAGATATATTTTTTGCTGATAACTGTTTTTATTGTTCATAATTAAAATCGATTAAGATTGATTAACAAAGTAATAAGCTGCGTAATTATTTTCGAATAAAAATTATTTATGTCGTTTGTTTTATTATAAAAATAGACATGATTAGATTTACTAGCAAGCAAAGTAGTTGAAATTTTGAAGCTAAAGAGGCTTGAACGATTTTGTTAGAGAAAACAACACGAAATAACAGAAATTCAAGTGAAACAACAAATCAAAACTGAAACAAAGAGATAACTTGTGATACACGTTATCAAAGAACTCAGCACAAAACATAAAATAACAGATAACAAGAACACAACGATTATCTTGGTTCGGATCATAAAAGATCCTACATCCAGCTCGAGCACGTCAACATTCTCAATCCACTAATATTGAAAGATCCAACTACACAAATGTAGTAGTTTTGACAGATTATCCATATAACAGCCCGAGTAGATCACAAATCGATAAAACTCTTACAATTCAAGCAAGTATTTTTTTGAGAATCAAGATCCCAATCTCAAATAGAATACTCTCTCTTGTCAGCCATATGTTCTATTGTCAAAATAGAATGAGTACAACAAAAGGGATTAGTTACAGTCTTTGATGAAGTCTTTCTAGCTTTTATATGTTGTCAGCTCAAGTTGGCAGTTATAATTGTCGCTTATTTGGTTGCTCACTTACTACCATCGAGATATTAGACCTGTGTTTGACCATATATTCTACAATTTAATTAAAGAAATTGCCAAAATCGACACCTACTATTTTTGTTCATTTCCTTTAAAAAAATTTTTTTATCAGTTTATCACTCCAAAACTTGAAGAGACGTTTTAATCTTTATTTCTTAATCATTTCCAGTTATTTAAAAAAAAACTATTCAAAACCGTAATAGATAAATAGAATAGTAAGTTAAGTTAGTGTCTTTGATTAAAGACTGTGATTTTGGACAATTTATCTTTAAATAATATATTTGGTTTTAAGTTTTAACAGCCAAAAACCGTACCCTCTTCAACTTATTCAGATATAGCAAGGTGGCAAAATAAGAATAATAAATTTGTCTCTCCCATAATACCGTGAAATAACATCATCATACACCCAAATATATTCACTTGGAAACAGGGTATAAAGTAAACGGATTTTTCAAATCAAGTTGAATATTACAGTAAAACAAGCTGGGCATTTGGTCTAGTGGTATGATTCTCGCTTCGGGTGCGAGAGGTCCCGAGTTCGATTCTCGGAATGCCCCGCAAAGTATGAATTTCTTGTGCTTTTGTTTTTAATTGCCGTATTGGTACAATTACGAAGACTGCTTTAATAACATTAGCGCTTCTGCATCGCCATCTCTCAAGCAAAGTCACATTATACTTCCTCAAAAAAAAGAAAATACTATTATTATAATAGCTTAGAAAAATAATTTAAACTTATCATCCCGACAACAACCGGGCATTTGGTCTAGTGGTATGATTCTCGCTTCGGGTGCGAGAGGTCCCGAGTTCGATTCTCGGAATGCCCCAACAGAGATGTATCGATTTTTATTATTAGTATTAAAACTAGTAGTCAAGGCTACAACCTGTGGACTGAATAGTACACTAAAAACTAAAATCCAAACTGTGGAAGGATCAATGCACTTGGAATTTAGCAGAGCTGGTATAAAGGATAATTATTATATGCAAACGAGAATACGAGCCACAAACAAACAGAACATCAATGGATGTATTAAACATTAATTCAATATGGCAGTACATAAGAAAACAAAACTCATTAATGCGACACTACGCCAATATAAATGAGTCATGACTCAACTACCTTTCATATACCAGAAAGAATATAATTGTAATAACAAAGAAATGTAACAATCATTTTTTAGGTCAAAGACCTTAGATATCTCTGTCACCGCTCCCTGTAAATCAAGAGAGAGAATGTTGTTCCGCATTATATCCGATTCAAACAAAAGAGCCCTCTTGGCAAGATATTGGTCTAAATCTATTACAAGAACGTGGAATGTAAGAAAACTCACAACTGTGAAACTGGCAAATTAAACCCGCAGTGTACGACAAAATTAGACCCGCCTCCGATATTTCATGAAAGCAAAGAAATGACAAAACAGAATTCAAATGATAAATTACTGCACTTGAGACCAGCCCTCTTCATTTTAATGTGGTTTTTCTTGCGTCTCTCTTTGGATTAACCTCTCAATGAGATGGGCTTTTGGTCTAGTGGTATCATTCTCGCTTCGGGTGCAAGAGGTCCCAAGTTCGATTCCCGGAATGCCTCCAATGAGGTCTCAATTTTTTTACTTCTTCAATCTCACCATTTAACTCGTATATTTCATACTGTAGTTTTATCGCACTTCTTAACTCATACATACCTCCAATTGAAACAACAGTTCTTACCAAGTCCAAACAAAAAATAAGTTAATAAAATTGTTCTAATGGGAAAAAGGCAACATACTCATGGATGATGCAGAGACTAATGAACTTCAACAGTGGGCATTTGGTCTAGTGGTATGATTCTCGCTTTGGGTGCGAGAGGTCCCGAGTTCGATTCTCGGAATGCCCCTATTCATTTTTTCTAGATCAATCCATCAGTTGGAGCATATAAAGTTTATCAATCTCGATTTTCATTTTGTTGCATAAATAATATATATTATTTTATTTTATTAGGTGTTGTTGGAAATGAACAAATAGAAAAGTCTGCCCATTTCATTTCTTTAGTACTAGATGTCAACTAAGCACATGCTACTTTAGATGGCAATGGATTCAGCATTTTCAAAATATTTTTATCTGGCCTTTATTGAATAGTTGGAAAATCATAGACGTGCTGATATTTTCAAGTCAAATTGGAACTAACCTGTTCAAATGATTCAGCGAATATGAAATCCTGCAAAACATGTACACAAAGACCTGGGGAGCAATAAATTCCGTAGGCATGAACTCCAAAAGAAAACTCAAGACCAAGAATTTCAAAAGCGCGCAGAGCCAGCAAAAATTTACAAATGGAGTTATAATTGATGACACTTTTGGGAGCTGGAGAATCACAAAGTTTTTTACGTTGCAACGTCACCTAGCTGCATATAGAAAAGTTAGAAAGTTTTCACATATCGTTTACATTCCATACTGATGGCATGTACACGAACATTAAAAAATTTAACAAATATGAAGTAATAATAATAATAATACTGTGAGAAATAACAAAGAAAATAATGCTTTTAATTAGTTATAGTGAAATATACTCAAATCAATGAATAGATTGTGCTGTAAGAAGCTAAACGTAATCTTAAAAAAGAGTCAAATTCTAATATTCCAACAACCAATTTCGTGGAATCAGCCATTTCTATATCAAAATTCTTGCACTGCTGCAAAATCGTTAACTATGTTCAAATAAAAGATGTATAATAAATTAAGGAATTTAATTATCGGAATGCCCTTTTTTGGTCCAACCTTCTGCTAATGATCTATGGCAACTGTTTATGTTTCTGTTGGGGTTTTCCTTAACAGCAATAATACATATCAATATCAACAGTCAAAATATTTTTCCAAATTGATGTCTGATATTAGAGGCTGTGCTTTTTTGTCAATTTTTCATGAAAAGTAAAATTTTCCTTGTCGCTACTGTTGGCAGAAAGTTACTATATCTAATCATGTGATTTGTGTTTTACTATATTTAACTGCCAGAAAAACCTTAGATACTGTACTGATGAGTCCATGCGCTTTGAAAAAATTTAAACAGGAAGAAATGATAATAAGTTAAATCTTTTTAATTAGCACCTTCCGAATATAAAACTGTATGTCGGACAAAAGAGGAATCAAAATATAAATTGAATGCAGAGGAAATAAACAAATAATAATTTCAAAAGAAAAATCAAATATACCAGTAGAGGGCATTTGGTCTAGTGGTATGATTCTCGCTTCGGGAGCGAGAGGTCCCGAGTTCAATTCTCGGAATGCCCCCATCACTTTTTACAGGTACATATATCAACATTTTACAGTTTTTATCTATTAAGTTTGGTAAATAAACAACGTTTTTTTATATAATTATTATCATCAAGAAGTAGTAAGTACACCAATCTTTCCTTTCAATGGTTTATATTTATTATTGGTCCTTAGTCAACTTTTACATGCTATAGATGGCAATCAGTTTTACTCTTTCAATGTTATAGAAGCGTTGAATGTGTAAGAAATATAAGCATATCACCTGAGCTGGTATTTATTAGGCCATACTGGTCTTAGAATATAGGACTTACCTGTTCAACTGCTTACCATGGAAATCCTGACAAACGTGTATGCAGCACAACTTACGCTGCTTCAGAGTCTGTGGTACCTGAAAAACAGGACACTAGAAGCTCATACAAAAGTCTCATTGAAAATGGTAAATTATTCAGCCATGGTATAACTAACTCCTAAATAAATTTCCAAATAAAAAGAAAGCTATAAATGGAAATTTGACTTCACAAAGGAATTTCCATCTATACAGTGTGTTTGTAAGCATAAATATCAGACATGGGCATTTGGTCTAGTGGTATGATTCTCGCTTAGGGTGCGAGAGGTCCCGAGTTCAATTCTCGGAATGCCCCTTTTTGTTGATGCAATTCTATATTAATATATTTTTTGCGTTCAGGTTTTTCTTAGTAGCTAAAGGACAAATTAATATACTTCGGAAAATTGATGGCATAACATGTGATGAGGCGTAAAGCAATGTCATCTAATGAACATACAGTATTAGCTATCACTCTTCTGACTAAAGCTTTCAAGCCATTTTTTATAGGCATCATTTTCCATTTTCTTATGCTTGGCTGGTGCTAGACAAGAAGTAACTAGGAACCTACAATTAAAAGAATATCTAATTTCACACATAGCTTTGTGATCAGAAGAGGGCATTTGGTCTAGTGGTATGATTTGAGTTCGATTCTCGGAATGCCCCTGTTCTTTTTACTTTTAGTCTCCAAAATGTTTTGCAAAATGCTCCAAGGAATTTACTAAAATATGTATTTTAGGACTGATAAAGGTATAATGACTATTCCTGATTCTAGTTTAAGTTTCAGGCAATCCAGAAATAAGGAGTCATGATTTTCCTACCCCCAAAGGGAAAGGTCCTTCCCGTTTTGCATATTTTTGCTAGTACTAAAAAAAACAAAGAATACAAAAGAAGTCAATGAATGCAGCACAAAAAAAAAAAGAATACAAAAAAGACATCTATATATTAGCACCTAATTACTTGGTCAGTGAATAATCATAACGCTTGGTTAAAGTTCCTGTTTGCTATCTAATAAAGAAATTCAAATGTGACTCCTCCCTAAAATGATACAAAGACAAATCACCAATTACAACCACACCAATCAAATCAGCTATTCAGAACTAAAACGGGTCCATACAAACTAAGGTAAAAACAGACCAAATCAACTTCAAAACAGAGACTAGACAATAAGATATAGTTTTTATCTTCCTTCATCTCACCCTACTTCAGAACATTATTTCATATCCGGTCTTTGACAAAGCCTAATGTACGGGCATTTGGTCTAGTGGTATGATTCTCGCTTTGGGTGCGAGAGGTCCCGAGTTCGATTCTCGGAATGCCCCTTTTTCAAAACAAAAAAAAAATAGTGTACCAAACTTTATATTTATTAAAGATTGACTGGAGCAACTTTTAGTAATTTGAATAGTTTCAGTGTAGGCACTTCATTGATGCTATTCATTGATCAAAATTCTTACTAAAAAGTATTTATTTAATTGTTTCATTGCCAATTTGTTTTTGAAAATTAATTAGACGTTGTTGGGAACATACGAAAGATCTTTGCCTTTGGGTATTTTATTCCATCTATTGGTTCTTAGTCAACTGATCACATGCAAAGTTAGATGGCAATGAATAAAATACAATAAACAAAACACAAATGCTGATTTTCATGTGGACAAGTAAGAACGAACCTGCACATAATGATCCAAAATCCCACAAAATGAATCCTGCAAAACATTTACAGAGCACAGAAAGATGATATTTGCAACTCACTGGTGAAGAATGAATTTTGGAAGAACATTCGTAACGAGAAAGCATGGGATGAATATGTCTATAATACACAGATCTTTCAAAGAAATTTCGAGTGGACAAAATTAAGACCTAAGGATGATTTGAAGTAGGAACAGACCCAAAAGTTCAAACCGAAACAGTCACATCCACAGGATATGCCTAGGCATTTCAGATTCCTTCCTAAAATACAGTCTTGACCGAAAAACTACTATAAATGATCATCAAGAACAAAAATAGTTATGTTAAAGACAAATCTTGTTAAGTAAACTTTAGGAAAATTTTGAACAAGCACTTAATTATCCCGACAATATATGTTCTCTTTTCTTCTTGACAGCCTGTACCTAATTTTAAACCAAACTCAAGGTGCTTGAGCTACAATTGAGTCGAAAGCCTGATGTAGGAAGCACCATATACTAACCTAAACTACACAAATTGCATATTTAAAATCTTACAAGTAACCATTTCAATATTTCTCTACTTCTTTTCAGTACATCTACACTAGGTTGCAAACTCACTCAAGCCAATTAAATGATATGCATCAATCCAAAACAACATGACATAGTGTCACAATAAGAGATTCAAATGTGCCGATATCAGCCACAAAGCCTCAAGAAGAAAAACAATAGGGACAAATCACAGAACAAGCCACAATCACCGTAAGCGGGCATTTGGTCTAGTGGTATGATTCTCGCTTTGGGTGCGAGAGGTCCCGAGTTCGATTCTCGGAATGCCCCTCTTTTTATTTTATTTTTTTGTAAGTCAATGCCACTGTTTTCTATTCATTTAGTCCTAAATGTTTTTCATAATGGCTCCACGGCTTCCACCAACAATCAAATTGCAGATCCTTGCATTTATGTGGCAAACCTAATGCTTACCTTTTGTCCCATTTGTTGATTAGCACACCTACACAAGTTTAGAACATTATATGTAAACAAAATAAAAAGTAATCAGAGTAGAAGATGGAGAGAGAGAGGGAGAGAGCGACCTTTTTAATTTTTAATAATTGCAAAAGAAACATCATAAATATCAGTTGTGGGCATTTGGTCTAGTGGTATGATTCTCGCTTTGGGTGCGAGAGGTCCCGAGTTCGATTCTCGGAATGCCCCTGTTTTTTTAATCTCCTGAATGTTTACCAAATTGCTCCAAGAAATTTTATAAAATACGTGTTATAAGTCAGTGATAAAGCTGTAATGACTATTCTCCCTTCTAGTTTAAGTTTACGGGCAATCTAGAAATAAGGAGTCTTAGTCTTTGTACTTTTGCTAGCACTAGTCACAAAAATAAAGAATACAAATAAAGTCAATGAAGGCAGCACAAAAAAACAATCCAAAAAAGACAGCTGTATGTCAGCACCTAATAAACCTAATAACTTGGTTATTAAATAATCCTAACGTTTGGTTAAAGTTCCTGTTTGCTATCTAATAAAGAACTTCAAATGTGACTCCCCCGTAAAATAATACAAGGACAAATCACCAATTACAACTACACCAAGCAAATCAACAATCAGAACTTTTAACGTGTTAAGACAAACTAAGGTAGAAACAGACCAAGTCAATTTCAGATCATAGATTAGACAAGAAGATATAGTTTTTATCTTTCTTCATCTCACCCTACTTCAGAACATTACTTTTGAAGGACCTGGTCTTTGACAAAGCCTAAAAAAGAAAACAGTCCTTATTTCAGTAGTTTATTCCTTTACAAGTCAACTGAGAGCACATGTTCTTAGATCTATGACATAATTGTTCCTTTGAGAAAATACATAATAGGTACATATATTAAAGGGATCGTGTCAGAACTTACACACAAACACATTCATCTAAGAGATTTGAAGCCTGCCAGCAACCTATCACCTTATGATAAAAAAATATCAAGCTGTAAGCTTCCCGTTCGATTGCCACTAAAAAGCATGTAAATTGCCAACAGTAAGTATGTAACTATATCACACTCACAGAGACTAGGATGCCCAAAAGAATAAATAAATCCTTCATCAAATAACTTATTTGAACGACTAACATCATTGGTACCTGGTGGGCATTTGGCTTAGTGGTATAATTCTCATTTCAGGTCCACTTGCTCTCGGTTTAAATTCTCAGAATCCCCCTCTATTGTCGTCGTGTATATTTTAAGAGTCACCTTTCACTTGAAGGCTAATGTTTAAACAAAAACTGGTAGCAGAACAGAGATGATAGCTTAACACTTTCCTCCTGGTATTAGTTATCAGTTAACCTATCTCCTCACATTTAGGAGTTATACCATCATATTTGAATATCATAGCTGAGTAACCTTTTCTTATTATCAAAAGTGAGTGCACAAATACAGCTGAAGGTGAATGGTCCAGTGATATGATTCTTCGCTCGGGGAGCGAGAGATTTAGAGTTCAATTGCCGAAATGCCCATTTTTAGCAAATCTTTGTGTTTGTCTTAGTTGCTGCTTCACGAGATCCAGAAACTATGAACTATTCAAATATATCCTATATAAATATCGTGTATATTGCCATTGAAAACTTACTAGATATTAGTTTGTGTCAGGAACAAAAAATGTGTGCTTCAACAGAACTAAAAAAATTATGATTTTGAGAAAATGCATTCAGAAATAACCAGCTCTTCAACACCTTACAGCGAAACTTTATCTTTTAAGATACTCTTTGTGACCTCAACCCACAACCTGTTGGGTGGAGGAAGAGGTATGAGGTGCTTATGACTAAGCTAACATCTAATTGGAAGATAAACATCAATTATAAAATTGAGGGCATTTGGTCTAGTGGTATGATTCTCGCTTTGGGTGCGAGAGGTCCCGAGTTCGATTCTCGGAATGCCCCTCTTTTTTTCTTTTAATCTCCAGAATGTTTTACAAATTGCTCCAAGGAATTTACTAATATAAAAATGTGTTTTAGGTCTGTTATAAAGCTTAAATGACTTCTCTTGATTCTAGATTAGTCTTAGTTTTTCCATTTTTTTGGTTTGCTTAATACTATTAACAATATAAAAGAATGCAAATAAGTCAATGAAGGCAGCACAAAAAATATAATATTCAAAATAAAAGATGCATGAAGACAAACTTTTTTTTATAATTGCAAAAAGAATATCATAGAGATCAGTTGAGGGCATTTGGTCTAGTGGTATGATTCTCGCTTTGGGTGCGAGAGGTCCCGAGTTCGATTCTCGGAATGCCCCTGCAATTCCAGCTTTTTTGGCATCAAGTGATCTTTCAACTGAATTTCTAACTAAACTCCCAACAGTTTTTTTTTTTTTAAAGAAACAAACGACTTTTATTAATGAAGGCAGCGCAAAAAAATAGGCAAGAAAACAAAACTCCCAACAGTGTTTTTACGTCTTACTCAAAGTTTCATCCAACGTTAATTTAGCCACATGTTAAATCTCGATCCCCTACAACAGTCAGTAATTTGCTAGAACCAAACAGTCCAAAAAGGAAAAAATAATGACTCAATGGATAAAGCAACAGATTAGCTGGTCAAGATGAGATCAGAACTGTTTGAATATATTTTGTAAGAAGTCTATAGTAATGCTCTGATGGTTTTTAAAGATATTTTTGTTGAAAATATCATAATTAGTCAGACAGACAGCTTTAAGCATAGTATTTTTTAAGGCAGACCTTGAGTACACATACGCACATATATATTTACGTATTCCATCTAAACTTGAGCTCATCAGCTGCGTGATTTTTAGTTCATACTCAACCTAACAGAGAAAGAGATTACGAGATAGCAATTTTCAGATCACAACAAAACTAAAGATACATAGTCAAGAGTCTGTTCTTACTCATTTAGGCAAAATCTGCAGACAGCATTAGAAAACATACCTCTATAACTTGAACCGATCATTGATACTAACAGAATCTGCGTTAAGGTGCAAAGCAGATTACATATGTGTGAACACCAGGAATCTTACAAACCTGCTAGAACCGGAAAAAACAACACCAATTACTTTATTGTTAAGCATAACCAACACGCCTAAATTTTTGCGTTTAAGATTGAAAATTGGTACCATAACTAAACATGATTTCTGATATATTTTTACAGCCGTGGTCTCCGGTTTAAGACTCAACTAAAATCCACAACTCCCTTGAAAAAGATGTTTTTGCTTCTCCTAGAAAAAACCATGACCCCGTGACATTTCGATCAGAAGACTACCACAAAGGCACAATTGTAGCGTCCAGAGCAAATCGAACCGAGGACTGACAAGCTCCTAAGAATCTTCCTTACCACTAGGTCAACATGATTCGTAATATATGAATTTTGGAATTTGGTAGTTTCAAAATCTTAAATTACATTCAAGAATAAATCGACACTTTCCAGTGTAGTTCAATTCCTCAGGCAACAAGATCCTCCAAAGCAATCATTCGATTAATAGCCTACAGAGAGAATTATCGGAACATTGTCGGACATTCAGTCTAGTGGGTATGATTTTCTCTATGGGGAACAGTGCCAGAGGTCTCAAGTTACTAATACCCCTCTGTAAAGAACACATTGTTTTTCTCTAATTTAAACCATCAACCTAAATATTTTCAATCGCAATAGTTAAGGTGACCAGACCACAATTTTACCTTAGGATATATATATATAAGAAAATAATGAAACTACGTTACATTATATTGTTGTGACCAAAGATCTGTTGCTGATGAAAAGATGGTATTACCAAGCATTAATATTACTAGTAGAATGCAATCGGACTCCACCAGGAGGAAAAAAAAAAAAAAACATATGTACTGTTATAATTTTTTACTAAACATATGTACAATATTACTGGTACGAAACTTGTTCACTTTCTATGCACTGGCCTGATATTGCAAACATATAAATTTCTCTGCTTCAACAAGGGACTCCAACTGTTAACATCAACGAGCCCTTTGATTTTACATAAATAGAAGGATCAAATCATAAAACTGAAATATAATCTCAGCATAACTTTCTTTTTAAGAGATGAACGACATCAACAACCAAGACTATGAAAGTATTTTATTACTTTTCAGCTGATGAACCATATAACAGGAAACTAATATCGATTTTGAATTTTGGTAATACAAGCTCATATCGATTGGTAATCAGTTTATTGGCCGTGCAGAACTGTTTATTTTGAATTCTCTGTAACGTTTTGTATCAAACCCTATCTATACAAATCCAGAGTCGTAAGCGAAATATCTATAAATAAAACTCAAGGAATCAAAATGCTCAACCAGTTAAACCCTAACAAACCAGTTAACACGGAGATGAACAGAAACATGCAGGAAAATTTACTCAGTCGTCAAGGGGAAAAAAGGCAACAAAACCAGTAGAAGTTTCCGAGTTCGTACGGAGCAAGACTTTTCATGAGCTTCTTTATTGGGAACCAAACAGAAGAGGCGGTGAGAGTGAGCTAGAAGCCAGTTTTGGTAGCGGCGTGTATTATGCGGTAGAGGAATAACATTAGAATTGCCAATTTATGCCCAAAACTTATATTTAAAAGATTAAATATAATTGCCCATAATGTTTTCGCGCCGCGTGGCGTTTTAAAAGTTTGTGGGGGTTAATTTTGGCAAACTGTAAAGAATTTCTTGCATACATAATTTGCCCTTGAAATTTACAGTTTATTACTTTATTTGGCATCCTATTTTTTTTTTTTTTGAAAGTTGAGCGGGCCATTTCATTAAAATTAATAAACCAAATCGGTTGCTAAGGCAGTTTCGATACAAGGCGGACACTCAAATAACCAACAAACAGCGTTGGTGTAATTAAAATAAGATTTGGCCAAACAATGAGCCAATATGTTCCCATCGCGACCTACAAAAGTGCTAGAGTTGATGTTGATAAGGACGCGTATGTCGTGTATGATCGGAGCTGCGGCCGTTGAAAGATTGGTTGAGCAGATTGCGTTGATCAAACGCTGGCGGTCACTCTCGACGATGTTAACTTTGATCCCCTGAGTTTTAGCGAAGAGAAGGCCCTCCCGGAGAGCTATGGATTCCGCTGCTAGAGACTCGTTTATGGTTTCGAGGTGACTGCAAAAAGTTCCGATGATTTTACCCCGCTAGTCGCGGATGAGCCCTCCGAAGTCAATACCTGATTTGTCAGTCGGAGTAGCAGCGTTTACATTCAGCTTGACTTCTCCGAAGTTTGGTGGGTTGCATCTGACTCTGGTGGGCTGTCGATGGACACAGCGTTCAGGTTTGGGCTTCCGTGCGGCGTTGAACTCAGCAAGCCACATGCTAGCCGCCTCGGGGATTTGAGAGACAAACGGTGCTCTTCCGTCGTGGACGAGAGCATTCCTGTCGGACCAGAGCTTGTAGCAAATGGATGCAAATTGTTCTTGGTCGGAGCTGGAGAGTTGGGGCCAAATGGAGGTCCCGATGCTTCCCGTATTGCTATCGGAGTTTGCCGTTGCTCGATTCAGTCGCTAAAAGAGGTCTGTTTCCACATTTTTTTTGGTGGCTGGGCAGTGGAAGATAACATGCGCCGAAGTTTCATATGCCCCACAACAGATAAAAGACTTTGGGCAGGGAACACGACGACGAGTGAGCGTTGCATACGTCGGAAAGGTGTCGTCGAGGACGTGCCACATAAAGATCTTTATCTTCAAAGGAACAACCATTTTCCAAAGTGATTTCCAGATGGCCGCTCACGATGAAGTTGATGGTCCTGTTGGTGCAGATTCCGAGAGGAGGCGATATCCCGATTTAACAGTGTAGACTTCGGATTCATCGTATTCCCAAACAATCGAGTCTGCTGATGAGGAAATGCTGAGCGGGATTGAGAGGATTGTAGAGACGTCCGGCTGCCAAAATAATTCTCGGATCTTAGAGACATCCCACGACCGAGAGTTGGCGTCGATGAGCTCAGAGACTTTTAGGTTGGCGTGGTGAGGAGGGGCAACAATGATTGGTGAGAGGCTTGGTCACGCGGGGGAGCCATCGATCTGAGAAAGCCTTGATATATTACTCGTTGCGAACTTGCCAATGTAGTCCTGGTTTGAAAATCTCTCCTCCCCAAATAATCGACCTCCACAGATACGAGGGTGTCCTGCGCAGGCGGGCCGATAAAAAGCAGTTAGAATGATAATATTTGGCTTTTAGTACCTTGGCTGCCAGTGAGTCGGGACAGGTAATGAGGCGCCATCCTTGCTTTGCTATCAAAGTTTGGTTGAAAGCGGCCTAGGTCACGAAAGTTTAGCCTACCCTCCGGCTTCGACTGAAAAAGAGCTTCCCAGGCCGACCAGTGGATCCTTCTCTTATCCGGATCGCCTCCCCACTAGAAGGGCCCCATGATAAATTACATCTCATTGTAGAGAGAGATAGGAATCTTGAAAACACTCATCGAATATGTGGGTAGTGCCAGGGCCACTGCTTTGATCAAAGTCTCGCGTCCCACTTGAGAGAACATTCTCCCTCGCCAATGAGTGAGGCGTGAGCGCACCTTGTCGCAGATGCTACAGAAAACTTCTCTTTTGCGACGGCCAACGGAGAGCGGGAGACCCATATAAGTGTCAAGTAAGGCGGAGGCAGAGAGACAAAGAGCGGAGGTGATATCGGCCCTAAGAGCAGTGTCAACATTAGGGCTTAAAAGGATCGCTAAATTTTTGAAGTTTACAACAGGACCCGAAGCGGCAGCATATAGGACTCGAGTATTCCATGGAGAGTCATAACATCTTGAAGCCTAGCCCGACAGAAGAGAAGGGCGTCGTCGGCGAAGAAGAGCTGATCTATGCGAGGGCCGTTTGTGCCGCAAGTGAAGCCAGTAAGCGACCCAATGCCGAGGATTTGCGAATCAGAGAAGAGAGGCCTTCCGCGCAAATAAGAAACAAATATAGAGATAAAGGGCAACCTTGTCGAATGTCTCGGCTAGGAACAACGTTTCCTACAATAGAGTCGTTGATGTTCAAAGAGTAGGAGGGCGTAGAGATGCATTGGTTGATGATTCGACGCCATTTTTCACTGAAGCCCATTTTTTGGAGAAGGAGGTCAATGAAGGGCCACTCGACCCGGTCGAATGCCTTGCTCATATTGAGTTTGAAGCTTACCTAACCCCGATTTCCTCTCTTTCGCTTCGACATGGAGTGGAGAAGTTGAAGGCTGCAATGATGTTGTCTGAGATCAAGCGGCCCGGGACTAAGGCGCTTTGTTCCGGAGAGATAATCGGGTCGAGGAAGTGTTTGAGTTAATTTGCAAGGGCTTTGGTGACGATCTTGTTAACAACGCTGGAGAGGCTGATTGGTCTAAAGTCTCCCATTTTCCTAGAACTCTTAGTATTCGGGATTAGTGTGATAGTGGTGCGGTTGAAATCGCCAATGGGTGCGCCATCATTAAGGATGGATAGGCACACGGAGGTCGTTTCAGCGCCTACAACGTTCCACCTCGGCCGTGAAGGCAAGATCGAATGCTGATTTATCCTCTTGCTTAAGTTGGAGGACCGTGGCTTCCTCAAAAGACTGGAGAGCTTCCGTGGACAGGTTCGAGGAGGTAAAAATGTTGGCGAAGTAAGCCTCTGCAATGCGCACAATATCTTTGGGATTTTCAATCCATAAGCCATTGTCCTCCTCGAGATCGGATATGGTGTTTTTTCTTCCGGCTACTTCAAGCTTTAGAGCGGAAGAATTTAGTGTTTGCATCACCGTCTTGCAGACAGTCAACCCGCGAACGTTGTTTTCGAAATTGTTCTTCGAGAGCTTGGAGACGAGTCAGTGAAGCCTTTATTTTACGGATTTGGTCTACTACATCCGGAGAACGACTCCCATTTTGAAGTGTGTTGAGAAGAGCTTGAGTGGAGCGCACTTTCTTGGGTAGATAGCCGAACTTTGAAGAGCTCTATTGTCGTAGAAAGTCCCTATAACGAGATCGCGCAACTCACAGTCGTCAAGGCAGTCCGAGAACTTTGTCATACCCGGTCTTGGCCTAGAAGAGCCCCCCACTTTATCTCCATAGTTGAGGATCTCGTTGAAATTACCAAAACATCACCAAGGGAGGTTAGAGTGGTCTCGAAGACGGCGGAGCAGGGTCCACGAGTGATGTCTCTGCTCCCGACAATGGTCACCATAGAAGCATGTGAGCCTCCACCGACGGCCAGTCGGGTCAGTGATAGATGAGTAGATGTGGGATGACGAGTAGTTGTGGATATTGATAGTCCAGTCTGAGTGCCAGAGTAGGAGGAGATCCCCGCTTTGGCCGCGACTATCAACAGTGAAGCAATTTGGGAAGTCGGCTTTGGAACCGAAGTCACGAGCACGTTTTCCATATAGTCGGGTTTCGCACAAGAAAACCAGACCCGAGGATAGGCTATGGAGTACACCTCGAAACTTTCAGAATGACTCGGGGCTCCCCAAACCCCGAGCATTCCAGACGAAACAATTCATTGGACGCGGGGGGGCTAAGCGACAACCACCGCCGATCCTGGTGTGGAGATGACAATATCATCCATGATTTTTCGCAATTTATCTTATTTGAGGTAATTTTAATAAGTGGTAACCTTCCATTTGGGTGTGGTGACTCGAGTAACAGGGGATACACCCATTGAGCAGTTTCCTCTAGCCAACTTTTTCCAAGTGGATTTGGGAGTTTTGGGTTTAACAATGGAAGAGCCCAGGGAGAAGACTTGGGATTGGGTGTGGACGTGTTTAGCTGAGGGGTGTTGGAGTCTGGGAGTAAGGAGACATCAAGGTAATGTGGGTGAGTGAGAGCGTTATTCGATTATGGAGAAGGGAGTTGGCTGAACAAAGGTGGGTAAAGAGTGTCGGGTCGGGTAGGGAGGTTCAAATAAGGGTGAGTCGGATTATTTTCTTGGGTAGGGTCGGGTAAAGTAGGGTCTGGTTTGGGTGAAAAAAGTTGTGTATTAAAGTTTGGGATTGAGGGAAACTCTAGCGTGGTAGACGAAGAGTAGGTATGATGGGATAAGGGTTGTGACGATTAAGAGGGATTATTAGGAGATGGTTGCGAGATTTTTAGGATAAGAATAATTGGGGCTTGATTTTGCGGGTGATAGGAGTTGAAGAAAGGCGTGGATTTAGGGATTGGGGGCTGGGGAATAGGCGTAGGATTAGGATTGGATGAAACGGGAAACTTGGGGGATTTGAAATTTCGGGGGAGGGGTATTATCGAAAAAGTTGCATGTGGGATTGCCAAGGGAAGAGCTCGCGGCCTCACCGTGGCGAGGGGCGGGGGGATTCATTGGTCGATCGTGCCGGCGAAGGGTGGGATTACTATTTCTGTTTGATGGTGGAGCACGACCGATGGAGAGGCGGAGGTTGGAACCGCTGAGAAAAATTATGTAGGGAGCTCTAGTGTCGGGTAAGGGTTTGAGGGGCAATCCCAGAGCGAGTGCGAGAGGATTCCACAGCGAAAGCAGAAGTGTGGGAGCTTCTCGTATTTGAAATCCACCTAACAGTTTTTCCACAACTGCCCAATTTGATTCTCGTGTCTCGACGAAATGGATTCCTGATGTCAAAACGGATGCGAACCCAAAGGTAACGTCCAGGGCACTGACCGAACTCATCAAGGTTAATCTCTAAACCTTCCCCAATTTGCTTCCCAGGAAAGTACCAATGGGTTTGGTCATGGCTATACAGGAAGTCGATGGATTTGTAGCCACAGGGAGGTGAACCAGAACCCATCGGGATCATCGACGTTGTCGCCCGGGTCTTTCAGAAGGAGGAAAGCCTTATCAAAATTCCAAGGCTCGTTGGCGAGCACCCATTTCTTATCTTATTTGAGGCTGAAATTATATTTTAATTTTATCTCTATTTTCATATTTTTAAAACTCTTGTTTTTCCAGAATTTCGATCAATTTTGGGACATTGAAAGTCGTTTTACACGTCAATTTCCAAAATTTTGAGGATAATGTATTAAATTTAATGTGAATCGAAAGTCTTTTTACATGTTAATGTTTCACATGTTTACATATTTTTTACAAGATAATGATTATATAAGTCTGACAAAACACACATAAGATCAAATTCTAAGAGAAAAAAATCAAAATCAAAATAAAAAACGATCAAATTATCTTAAAAACATAAAAAATCAAAAGGGAATCGAATTGAAGGTGATGGATGATGGATAGGGAAGGTAGGATGGTGGTGGCGTGCTGGTACTTCCGAGAACTGTACGAAATGGAGCGGTCGGACTCACGAAAGGTGGTTTTCACAGCAAAAATGGTGGTCTGTCTGGCGACGATATCGACGGGAGGCCTAGCGTTGGTCGTCGCGAAGGCGGTGATGCATCTCGCAACGACAAAAAACGGTGAGACTAGAAATATGGATCTTCAAGTTTTTTCGATGGTGGATTTAGAGTTTTTTTGTGATGAATATGAAAATTCGGAATAAATACGGGTTTGAATTAACTCGAAATCTTTTCCTCGATTTTGTTTCTATTTTTTTATTGATTGTCACGATTAATGAGCCAATAATTGCCGGTTTAAATTTTCGTGCATTTAGTTTTTTTAATATAAAACAGCAAAATGAAAATGTTTTGGACCATTTTTTTCTTGGAATTTTTGTTAAACTCGAACTGAGACATTTAAACAACTTTAACCAAACGTGAATCATATTACAAAAATGCATGCGGTATAGATATATCTATGTCTTTTTCATGACACCCGCAATCATAAAAAATGGAAAGTTAAGCGTATAATAGATAGTAGTAACAAAAGTCTTCTGATTAATCATATTTTGAAATGATCCTTATTCTTTAGTAGAAAAATCCAATTTTGATTTTGGGACAAGCAGATGTTTCCAAAGGCTCAAAGTTTGCTGGTTCATGCAAGGTCCAGTGGTACTTTGGCAGCTGGTCTAATCATTTTAGGTTCTCTATGACGTTCCATATACGAGTTAATTATCAATATAATTATGTTTGTTGGTATAGTAGTGGCTTAATACGGTTCGTTAAACTAATTACCGCTTGCGTGTATGATTAACCATGGCCTTGCTTAACGTATGTGGGGAGTGAAAAAAAAAGTTTACACCAACCACCATGGTGTATAATTTTTCTTAGAGCATAAACAATCATGTTTTACACATAAAAACTGTTGGTAAAAGTTAGACAAGTATATCACGAGCACACATGAACATTACGACATAAAGAATAAAAATTAAAAATGTCTACCTCCCACAAACAATACAAGGTTCTCTGGGAGAGGAAACTGCCTACGGGCACCAAAAAAGAATGCAGACAAAGCCAGTGTTGTCTCAGTCGAAAAGCTCAACTGCTCGATTTCGAATGCTTTACGAGCCAATCGATAACGGAATCAATATTGGTCGAGTTCTTGCAAGATATCATGAAGCAACAAACTTCTCTATCAGCAATCGACTTCAGTTCCCTGGGAAATAACATCGCAGGGTCATGACAGTGATGATGAAATTGTCGTGTTTCGATTCGATATTGGAGTCTCCACTTACATTTGTTCTGTCATAGATTCTTTAGACAAAGATCCCGGCTTGTCAATTTTGTTGCCCAGGACCAGCAATGGAATTCCACTCAGTGAAGGCTTACTCAACAGGTCGTGAAGTTCGCTTCTCGACATGGACAAGTTTTCATTATCAGCAGCGTCAACGACATAACTGCAACCCGAAGAAGAAGAAGAAAGTTTTGATAGAAGTACTCAAATACAAAATGCCTACTAATAAGCAAAGGTAGATTTGAAAGATCATACACAATGGCCGAAACTGCACGGCAATATCGCTCCCACATGCTGCGAAACCTAGGTTGTCCTCCGAGATCCCATAGCTTTATAGTCACATTCCCTTTGGTGACTTTCTTCATGTTGAATCCCACCTGTAAAAGCAGAGAGAGAACGAAACACAAAGGCGATATGAGACCGGAGAGATTAATAGAGTCTCGGAGTGATTATTGATCTTTGAGAAGAACTGCGGTACCGTTGGGATCATATCTTCACTATATCCACCGGTCTTGAGTCACATTTTGAAAAAGAAAAAGAGAAAAAAAAAGACATCAACAAAGCATATTAGAATTTAGAGATAGGAAGAAATGAAAAATATTTTTGCAAGAGTTGTTCACTTACCGCGATGACATTTACGAGCGATGTCTTTCCAGCGTTCTGGAGGCCAATCAGAGATAATTCCATCTCTTGCTTGAAGAAAAGGCTATATATTGAAAAATAACCTAGAATCTGTTAATACCGTGAATTTTACTAGCAAACTTCAGAAATTGAGGTTTGAAGACTCGTTTAGCTCTCGTGTACTGCCAAGGCTAAAGGTAATTAAGTTATTTTGTTATCATTCTCTCAACATTTTCTCGGCAACCAAACGAACAGCAAGAAATCCGAGACCTCTGCCAAATCCAACATTTTTTTAATCAAAGAAAAACGAAAATTGTGTCCACTGGTCTAACAGGAAATTAAAATTGATTTTTTTCCCGCAGGTAAATCAATAACATTAAATGAAATGAATATATTTCATGCATTTCTCTGAACTTTCTCTGCAACCAAACAACAAGAAAGAAAAACACAAGAGTCTGAATTTGATTTTACCTTCGAAGCCAATTGAGAAAAGCTTCCCAAACACCCATGGCGATAGAGCGCGAGAAGATCTGCCGAGACAAACAAAGGGAAAATGAAAAATCTATCGGATTTTCAAAGAAACGCGAGAACACCTTCTCGTTTGCAATATGGATGATTGTTATAATAATAAAAAATTAAAAACAGAATGCATAATTGCTTAGATGGTTTATCTCACTCGCTTTTTAAATACACGTACTTGAAATCCAGGTACTACAGTGGTCAAATGAGGATGTAATTGGTACGTGCTAAAAACGCGCCATGTTCAGAAGGTTCGGTGGGATCAACAGCGTGACGGTAGGTTAGCTTGACATGTGACGCGTCGTTTGGTGCTATGAGAAAATGATTGGCCTTTTATTGTCGTTTTGAGTCTGACCAATGAGAAACGGCCCAGCTCTTGAGGTAATTGAGAGTCAGGTTGTCTCTATATATAGTCGGTTAAGATTATTGTCTGTTCCAAGTATTTCTTTATCGTTAAAAATCATTTTCTTCGACAATTAATGTTTTCGGGAAAATAAAGGTGGGATATTTTCAGTTTGTCCATACCCTAGTTCTTACATATCCTTTGAATTTGACCGAACAAACATTTTTATCGGTGGTAATTAGATAAGTTATGATAATATCAGATTGAAGCTGTAAATTCAATTCTCACTATAAGTAAAATGAAAGTTTGCTTCTAAAAAAGAACATTTCTACCAATAAACATTTAACTTTTGGGATAACTTGTTTTTCAAGATTTCAAAATGATTAATGTGACTGTTAAAAGTATTAATTTACTCCTTTTTTAATGTGGTGTCATGTATGCTAAATAGTTTTAAAGAAATTGGCTCTATAGCCTTATTAAACGTTTATGTTTTGAATATACCCAATGTTTGGTTAATTGATTGAAAATAGTCAGATAGATTCATTTACATCACATGAACATACCAATTTGCTCTTTTGCCGAATTTATTTTGGAAAAATAGTTTTTAAAAAATTGAATTCGAATTTATTTGGATTTGAATTTCGAATTTTGAATCACCATAAGTGGGTTGACAAAATTTTGATTCCCGAAATATTGTATCCAATTAAGTTTAAATATCCTAATTAGTTAGTTACCTATATTAAAGGAAACATTTTTTTTTTCATATTAATTACCTAAAATTATTTACTCACTCATTTTTGCCGGCCGAAACTTAATATCAACCATCATAATCTCTGTTTTGATCGAAAAAAAAATAATTCGAGAGCAATGAGATTGTTTGAAGAAGATGATTTTTTGTTGCAAGATTCTGGTACGACTTCTGTTAACAGTTTATTTTCGTTATATTTACACTGTATTTATGTATTTTTTCTTTCTATTTACACGATCGAATTGAATTCGAATTTGGATTTATATTTCGAATTTCAAATCACCATAATTGGTGGGTTGACCAAATTTGGATTCCCGAAATATTGTATCCAATTAAGTTTAAATATCCTAATTAGTTAGTTACCTATATTAAAGGAAACATTATCTTTTTCATATTAATTACCTAAAATTATTTACTCACTCATTTTGACCGGCCGAAACTTAATATCAACCATCATAATCTCTGGTTTGATCGAAAAAAAAAACAATTCGAGAGCAATAAGATTGTTTGAAGAAGATGATATTTTGTTGTAAGATTCTGGTACGACTTATGTTAACGGTTTATTTTCGTTATATTTACACTGTATTTCTGTATTTTTTCTTTCTATTTACACGATCGAATTTGGATTTATATTTCGAATTTCGAATTACCTTGATTCCCGAAATATTGTATTCAATTAAGTTTAAATATCCTAATTAGTTAGTTACCTATATTAAAGGAAACATTATATTTTTTCATATTAATTACCTAAAATTATTTACTCACTCATTTTGGCCGGCCGAAACTTAATATCAACCATCATAATCTCTGTTTTGATCAGAAAAAAATAATTTGAGAGCAATGAGATTGTTTGAAGAAGATGATTTTTTGTTGCAAGATTCTGGTACGACTTCTGTTAACAGTTTATTTTCGTTATATTTACACTGTATTTATGTATTTTTTCTTTCTATTTACACGATCGAATTGAATTCGAATTTGGATTTATATTTCGAATTTCAAATCACCATAATTGGTGGGTTGACCAAATTTGGATTCCCGAAATATTGTATCCAATTAAGTTTAAATATCCTAATTAGTTAGTTACCTATATTAAAGGAAACATTCTCTTTTTCATATTAATTACCTAAAATTATTTACTCACTCATTTTGACCGGCCGAAACTTAATATCAACCATCATAATCTCTGGTTTGATCGAAAAAAAAAACAATTCGAGAGCAATAAGATTGTTTGAAGAAGATGATTTTTTGTTGTAAGATTCTGGTACGACTTATGTTAATGGTTTATTTTCGTTATATTTACACTGTATTTCTGTATTTTTTCTTTCTATTTACACGATCGAATTTGGATTTATATTTCGAATTTCGAATTACCTTGATTCCCGAAATATTGTATTCAATTAAGTTTAAATATCCTAATTAGTTAGTTACCTATATTACAGGAAACATTATATTTTTTCATATTAATTACCTAAAATTATTTACTCACTCATTTTGGCCGGCCGAAACTTAATATCAACCATCATAATCTCTGTTTTGATCAGAAAAAAATAATTTGAGAGCAATGAGATTGTTTGAAGAAGATGATTTTTTGTTGCAAGATTCTGGTACGACTTCTGTTAACAGTTTATTTTCGTTATATTTACACTGTATTTATGTATTTTTTCTTTCTATTTACACGATCGAATTGAATTCGAATTTGGATTTATATTTCGAATTTCAAATCACCATAATTGGTGGGTTGACCAAATTTGGATTCCCGAAATATTGTATCCAATTAAGTTTAAATATCCTAATTAGTTAGTTACCTATATTAAAGGAAACATTATCTTTTTCATATTAATTACCTAAAATTATTTACTCACTCTTTTTGACCGGCCGAAACTTAATATCAACCATCATAATCTCTGGTTTGATCGAAAAAAAAAACAATTCGAGAGCAATAAGATTGTTTGAAGAAGATGATTTTTTGTTGTAAGATTCTGGTACGACTTATGTTAACGGTTTATTTTCGTTATATTTACACTGTATTTCTGTATTTTTTCTTTCTATTTACACGATCGAATTTGGATTTATATTTCGAATTTCGAATTACCTTGATTCCCGAAATATTGTATTCAATTAAGTTTAAATATCCTAATTAGTTAGTTACCTATATTAAAGGAAACATTATATTTTTTCATATTAATTACCTAAAATTATTTACTCACTCATTTTGGCCGGCCGAAACTTAATATCAACCATCATAATCTCTGTTTTGATCAGAAAAAAATAATTTGAGAGCAATGAGATTGTTTGAAGAAGATGATTTTTTGTTGCAAGATTCTGGTACGACTTCTGTTAACAGTTTATTTTCGTTATATTTACACTGTATTTATGTATTTTTTCTTTCTATTTACACGATCGAATTGAATTCGAATTTGGATTTATATTTCGAATTTCAAATCACCATAATTGGTGGGTTGACCAAATTTGGATTCCCGAAATATTGTATCCAATTAAGTTTAAATATCCTAATTAGTTAGTTACATATATTAAAGGAAACATTGTCTTTTTCATATTAATTACCTAAAATTATTTACTCACTCATTTTGACCGGCCGAAACTTAATATCAACCATCATAATCTCTGGTTTGATCGAAAAAAAAAACAATTCGAGAGCAATAAGATTGTTTGAAGAATATGATTTTTTGTTGTAAGATTCTGGTACGACTTATGTTAACGGTTTATTTTCGTTATATTTACACTGTATTTCTGTATTTTTTCTTTCTATTTACACGATCGAATTTGGATTTATATTTCGAATTTCGAATTACCTTGATTCCCGAAATATTGTATTCAATTAAGTTTAAATATCCTAATTAGTTAGTTACCTATATTAAAGGAAACATTATATTTTTTCATATTAATTACCTAAAATTATTTACTCACTCATTTTGGCCGGCCGAAACTTAATATCAACCATCATAATCTCTGTTTTGATCAGAAAAAAATAATTTGAGAGCAATGAGATTGTTTGAAGAAGATGATTTTTTGTTGCAAGATTTTGGTACGACTTCTGTTAACAGTTGATTTTCGATATATTTACACTGTATTTCTGTATTTTTTCTTTCTATTTACACGATCGAATTGAATTCGAATTTGGATTTATATTTCGAATTTCAAATCACCATAATTGGTGGGTTGACCAAATTTGGATTCCCGAAATATTGTATCCAATTAAGTTTAAATATCCTAATTAGTTAGTTACCTATATTAAAGGAAACATTATCTTTTTTCATATTAATTACCTAAAATTATTTACTCACTCATTTTGGCCGGCCGAAACTTAATATCAACCATCACAATCTTTGTTTTGATCGGAAAAAAACAATTTGAGAGCAATGAGATTGTTTGAAGAAGATGATTTTTTGTTGCAAGATTCTGGTATGACTTATGTTAACAATTTATTTTCATTATATTTACACTGTATTTTTGTAGTTTTTCTTTCTATTTACACGATCTTTGCAAGATTCTGGTATGACTTCTGTTAACAGTTTATTTTCATTATATTTACACTGTATTTCTGTATTTTTTCCTTCTTTTTACACGATTAATCTTGTTTTTTTTTTCAGTCCATCTTTTTAAATGCCTCGAATCTCGGTTGATTTATTATTTTTTATTTAGTGATACTGGAAGGGAGGTTTAATTTGGGACGTTAATGGCATTGATTTTCGGTTTTTTTTTATATTTCTTTTTTTTAATTAATTGTAACTGGCGGGAAGTTAGTATGAGGGTACATTTGTCTCTAAAATTTTGTAAACAAATTTAGCCGGCTATTTTCAACTTATTAACCAAACGTTGGGTATATCCAAAACAGCCATAGTTTACATGGGTATCCATCAAAATTACCTTTAATTATATCGTCAAAACTAAATAACATATTTTAAAAAATTTAATCAAGTCCTAAATTTTGTGTAATTTCAAAACGCACAAACTAAGTTATATGATTTTAATTCTTTTTATCATTTTCAATTTTAATAGGCACTAAAAAATTTAAAAATTTACTCACTCATTTGCAGCGAGAAGGCAACAATGGTGATGATGACGACGATCAACAACGATATTGAGTACATATACAACATTGGACATGAAAATTAAAGACTATGGTGACACAAATCGATGGTGACGTTTTCCAAATTTTTTCAATTTTTCGATGTCCCACCACAGTGGATATTGTCTTAGAAAATTATTCCAAAGTTGCACCAAACCCTAGCTCACTCACGACAATTTGAACGAAAAATTCACGACCACGACGAAATCATATGTTGGAGCTTCATCGAAGAAACTTGTACGGATCATCGTAACCAGCTTTGATGCGACCGACTCCTCTAGCAGCAAAGACTCCGAATTCATGATGAAATCAACATATCATGCCTCTTCCCTTTTAATAATTGATTAGGGTTTTTAATTTTGCTTATTGATACGAGTCACTACAAAACATCTCAAATCCCTTTTTATTTACTTGGTTTATTTTAGAGCTTCATAACGAAAGTAACTCTTAGATTTTGCGTTAGCGGTTTTCGAATAATTAAACTGTAATTTGAACATATATTTGTAGATTCATACACTTGCATATGTTTTGGGAGAAACTTTGCAAACAATTTTGAATGAAGCAATCAGAACTCATATGATATTAAGGAATATTTGTTTTGCTTATTAAATATTAAGGGATAAGTAGCAATATAACACTTTGAAACTTATTAATTGCTATATAGCCAAACATTTTGAAAAAATTTGGTTAATAGCCATTAATCAAAATAAACCTATATATATTAACTAAAAATGTAATTCATTAACATCAATTACTAGCAGCCACGTCACAATATCAATGTTTCATTTGTTTATTTAGAGCAATTTTTAAAATATCAATAGCGTGATTCTAGTAAATACATACATCTCAATGGATAAATATGTCTACAACTTACTACATCATATGAGATTTTAAGCTCAATATAAATTAAGAAGTCGTTTGATTAAACTTTTCTTCCACATTACAAGAACAACGAATCAAGAAATTTTATTGTCGATAAATAGGTAAACAAATTCGACCATTTTCTCCTGATTTTACTGATACTATAACCCTCGGTTAAAAGCATTCGTTTTACATCTAACATTTAACATTGTTATACACCTAACATTTTGTAAATTTTAAAGATATTTGTGAAAATAGCTTAATGTTATTTATTTTCCATTTCATTTAAATAATTAAAAGTTATTGGTGATAAAAATATTTATAGGTTACGAAATGGCAAAACTACTCAAAGCAGACTTTTACTGACATCGTTTGTATTTTCTCCGTTAATTTTTTTCGAACCACGTGTACCGCTCATATTAACCATGTTATTTTATATACACTTCATTTATCTTTTACTCTATGTAGTTGACGCGGTCAAAGCCTTGGATCTCCACCGACGATTGCACTTGGATTTCTCGGTTCTTGCCACATAGGCGACCGTTGAGGAATTAAAAATATGGCCGTTTCTTGGGGTAAAGTTTAGCTCTTCACGGGAAGAAGGCATGAACTCCGATGGGGAATAGACTTTGTTTTTCTTTTTCTTCTTCTTCTTAACCGTCTAGGATTCGTCCAAACTTAACCTCTTAGCCTCCTGTTCGATGAACGATTGAAAGTTGAAATTAGAGTTCTTGTTGAAGTCCTCGGAAGACGAACGCTCAAGAATGCTTCCATCGTTTAACGAAAAAAATAAACTGTGTCAACTGAAGCCGCTTATGAATAATTTTGACGTGATTTTTAAACTTTACAGATACATAAATGTCATTTTTAGTAAACGATGAGCTTTTTTTTACCACCATTAACTTAAATAAAAGGTACATGAACATTGTTATTTATTTAAAATTTATGAAATAACTATATGCAAATACAAAACTATAAATACGACTAGTGGAACCTTAATTTATTTAAGTATAGAGAAGTATGCCCCATATGTTCTATGAGTTTTTGCATGGTTTCATGATTCCGTACTTGTCGCCACCCCTACATACATATCCATGGATATTATCGTGCATGTAATTCACAACGAGTCAGTGTTTCTCAGGCGCGAGCCACAGTATATGGGGCCCACATGTGAGTTGCCTTCGGGCCCACCGAAACATCGAGGAAGCATCCTCGAAAGAGCACCAAATTGAATAAAGCAAATAAAAAAACTCGCAATCAACCAAATCCAACGTGTCTTTCTCTTCCTTGATAAACTCCAAATATGTCGCAAGTTACATATTACAGAATAACTAGAGAGCCATTCAAATTTCAAAGACACAACAAACTAAGTTGTTCTGCTCACTATTTTTCACAATCTCTCTCTCTCTCTCTCTCTCTCTCTCTCTCTCTCTCTCCAAGTGTTTTTACAATGTAGAAGTGTATGCAGGGGTTTGTCAAATGTGTAGTTAGAGAATTGATAACTAGAAAGAAAACTATGGCGGTTGTGGTTTCGATTTTGGAAGGAGCGAATTTTTTCGTGAAGACGCGTTGGGAACTTCAAGAAATGCGGTTCGAGAAGATTTTCGTGGACGTGGCCTCCGTTGTCGTAGCCGTTATAATGGCCTCCATCTCTTGCCTTCTTGCCACCACAAGACCGCAGTATTTCTAGATGTCTTAGTACTCTTTTCGTTTTTGGCTTGCCTTCGTGCTTTTGTAAATCTTTTAACAAGCTTCATTCTACGTTTGGTTTTGGCTTTGTTGCATCTTCAAGTACTGGGATTTGCTTTCATCATCTTCTTTTTTTTTGTTCTCCAGTGCTTATCTTTTGTAAAATTTCAATAAATAAATAAATAGAGAGAGAGAGAGAGAGAGAGAAAAAATTACACATGTGAGGAAGTTGTGAAAACGTACGAAACGCACGTGGAAAGTAGTTGGTTTAAGACGGTAAAACATCATCACATACCGTAGAAGTTACTTTTTACCAAAAGTAAAAGAAAATTTTGATTTTCTAGACTCATGTAAAATATTCAAAATATATAAAAATGGACTTTAACCTAAAAAATGGACCAAAATACTCTTATACTCAAAATTTACAAAAGTTCATATGATGCTATACGACGAGATACGATAACTTTTTGTACGATATGATATAATGAAATACGATGGTATATAATTGTATAGGATAAAATATGATGGTATGCAAAATTTTGAGTATAAGAGTATTTTGGTCCATTTTTGGGGCTAAAGTTCATTTTTAGATATTTTGAAAAAATAGGTCTAATCTGGATATTTTACATACTTTAAGGTCTAGAAAATGAAATTTCTCAAGTAAAATTTGGGCTAGTTGCTAATGGAATGTCACGTGTCAAGGAAATCAAAAAAATGCTTGGAAGTAGGGAAACTCACATGATCTTAAGTGATGTTTTTACCACCAGTTTTTATCACTGTTTTTTTTATGTTCGAGACAAAATATACCACGCCGAATTGGCGTGATAGTTGATGTTTATTTTGGGTAAATATTTCATTTTTTGGACCCAATACATATAGAAATATCACCATTACACCTTATAATTAAGAAATATCTCAAATTAGACTTTGTGCCACAATTAGGACAAAAATATCCTCTCAGCCCAAAAAAACCCTAATCCCTTTTTATCTTTTCTTTTTTTACTCTTTTTCCCTCTCTCTCATGTTTGGCCGGCTTGAAAGAGACTTCAAGAGATACCCAACGAGATCCGTCATCTCCGGTGATCTCCGTCCATGTCCGGCGAGTTCCGGTCGACTCCCCACCGCCTCCATTTTTTCGACGACGAGTGCCATCAGTAAAGCAATCTCATTCTTCTGCCTCCATTTTTTCGACGACGAGTGCCATCGGTGAAGCAACCTCGTTCTTCTTTCTTTACTCTTTTTCCATTTCCCAATTTTCCATTTTCGCTTTCTTTCTTTTTTGAGACCGGTTCCTCCATTGAAGCAATCTCGTGACTCGCCACAACTTCCATTTTCGACGACGAGTTCGTCCACCAAAACTTGATTTGAAGACGTAGAAGATGAAAAAAGGTATGTCTTTTAAATTTGTTGTGTGTATGAAAAAATCTGGGTAATGTTCATAAAAAATATTTAGAAAAAAATCCGGCATCCTCCCGTCGTTTCCGGTGGAATCCCACAAGTTACAGCGTGTTTCAAATTTTTGGCGATATTCAGCAAGCTCCCTCGCGTTCCAGCAGGATTCTGCAAGCTCCCGCGCGTTCTAGTAGGATCTGGCAAATTAGTTTTTTTTAATATCCGCGCGTTCTAGTAGGATCCAAACTTTGTGGGAACTGGAAATACCAGTCATCTCTCTTCTATATACACTGCGTCACAAAAAAAAGGAACATAAACATACATAATAGTCAGATTAATGAATCGATGTTTTATTTTCATATAAATTAAATTTGTTTATTTATTTTACTTACCATTGCGAGATAATGAGTGACTCATTAAGAAACTTTACTTTTTCTTTTACGATTTATCTTCTCGTATTAAAAAAAAACTTTCAGAGAATCTGTCAATACATATAGAAATATTTGTCGAGAATATTATTCTATTTCAGAGAGTCCGCATATTATTCTATTTCTTTTTTCCAGATTTTGCAAGTTTTGAGTGTTAACATGTTTTTTACAAATTATACTTGAATATGTGTGTTTATTGGTGATTATAATTATTTTTTTGTTTATTTAGGATGAATTGGCGTATATGTGTAAGGAAAATTTTGCGGGACGAATTACATATGGTGCTTCATCGTTTTTAAAGATAGTGGATGAAAGATTTACGGAGCTCGACTTAATTAAACAAGTGAAGGAAACTTGTTTTGCAGTTTTTTACCGACAACTCTATTCAGTTCTCGGCGGTACTTGTTCATGGACTTCTCCTGCGTAAGGTGAACCCAACGGAAGGAGGTGAAATTCATTTCGCCTTGGGAGGTAAAAGAGTTAAGTTCGAACGACTCGAGTACTCTTTAGTCACAGGTTTGAGCATGGACGAAGGTCCGACACCATCTAAGATCAACGAGAGACGGAGTGATAGGCTGAAATCGAATTACTTGAACGGGAGTAAAATTGGAAGCGAAATGTTGTAAAGCTAAATCTGAACTATTTACAACAGTTTTACGAAACATTGGTCATACCCAAGTTAAAAACTTATATAGGGTTACTACATACATATAACCCATATAAAATTGATTGTAGTTGTAGTGAAAATTTTGAATAAGTACGAATATGATTGTTGATCATTAAAAGGACGATTAACATTAACACAACATTTGAAACAGAACTAAACATTTCATTTCTCTTCCACATGACCGGTAGTATCTATTCACAAAACTGGAAGAAGGAAGTAACGTCATGCAAAAAATGTCTCGTGGAAGGTGCTCTTACGTTAACGAAGTCCGTGTTGACTCTATACACTTACACATTGCATATCCCAATTATGATCCTTATATTCAAGATAAATTGCTCAAAATATCACATCTACCACTATTTTTTTTTCTAATTTCTCACTAAAAAAAGTTGAAAAGTCGATTTACCCTTAAAATTAAGTTTTTTTAACACAATCAGCAATCCTCCTTTTTTTTCTCCCGAGTATTATAAAAAAGTTTAATACCCCATCTCAAACACATTTGCTCTCCTCACTCAACTAAATTAGTTTTTTTAATAAACCTGGAGAAAAAAAAATTAAGGCTGAAAGTGTTTAAAAGAAATTAATCTTTCCAACGGATTTTTGTGTGGTACATTTGAAGTTGTTTAAGGGAAATGAGAAAAAATCATGGTGAATGTGACATTTAGAGTGATTTCTTGATTATTATAATATGTTGATTAAGAATGAGAGAAAATTATTAACTAAGTCAAAAACTCAAACACGCTTTTAGCAAATGACAATACCACTTGGTCATCTACCACGAGTGTGATCAACAAATTTCATCTTAGACTCGGGAACATAAAAATATCATGGTTGGATTAGTTAGTTCGAAAGTATTCTAAATTTGATTTAATCACATTTTTTGACCAAACTATATTTAAGAAATCTTTTGTTCGGGCCATATTTTTTCCGATGTTATTGGATATATTTTTCAAGGATATTTTTGTCCAATTTTTCAAAAATATAATTTCGTATGTTTTAAAATAACGGGTCTAACATGATATTTCTTTAGAAAAAACGAAATTACTCTTTTGATATGTGTCTGTGTATAACATCATAAATTCATTTCCATTATATAATATATATATATATATATATTTATATATATATATATATATATATATATATATATATATATATATATATATATGTTTGACTGATAATGCGCATTTCATTTTCAAAGGAAAGGTAAATCCATTATATTTCTAACTCATTTCCATTTAACCTCACGCATTTTTTTTAATATATATTTATTAAAACGCGATTCACATTCCTGACAGACTCTCAAGCTATAGCTTATGATCCTCACGAGTCAATTTGAACTTGGAAGGTGGCTCCAGGATCACTTGTAACCCTAAAGCTCATAGTAGCCGTAGAGTTGGTGTGTTTAACGGTAACATCGTAATCACCGTGAAACAAAGACATCTCTACGAAACCTTGACCGTCCGATATAGCTTCCACAGTCCCACCATGCCACTCTCGGATCAGCTTGTCCACAACATCCCCGGCCGGAGTGTTCTTGAAGTTCTCGTCGGTGAGAGTTGAGACTTTGAAACCCGCCGGTTTTGGACCCGCAAACATGATAATTCCTTGAACAGAAGGGTGTGAATAGGCCTCTCTCAGAACCTCCTCTAAATGCTCAGCCTGCAAATAAAAAAAATACAAAAAATAAAAATAAAAATTGGTTTGCTTGGAATATGATAAGAACGAGTTTTTTTTTTTTTTTTTTTTTTTTTTTTTTTTTTTTTTTTTTTTTTTTGTGTGTGTGGGTCAAATTGAAAATTGTATTGTAATATACCTGATGAGGGCTGTTTGGCACATCCAATTCAGTGAGCCACATCGGAAGTCCAATTGAACCTAAAACGTCTAAAGCAGACCTCATATAGGCGAGATTGGGTTGGCCAAATCCAAAATGACCTTGCACTCCTATCCCAACACGAAGGCCAGTCTCTTTACTACCTGAAAACGACATAATCTCCTTAAGCCTCTTCTGGTAACTAGCGGGGTTCGATGCCACGTCGTTGGGATACTCGATCGTGTTGTACTCGTTAAGAAACACGGTCGCCTTGGGATCGATCTCCTGAGCTTTACAGTAGAACTCGGCGGAGGCGTTGGGGCCAAGCTTTTCCTCGAAGAATCGGAAGTGGAGATTCTCGTTCATGACGTCCCAAGAAATGAGCTTCCCTTTGTAACGAGACACGACCGAGTTGATCCTCTTCTCCGAGACGGCCCTCAGATCCTCAGGGCTGAGGGAACTGTTGACCCAGTGAGGCTGGTATTTCGCGTCGGCCCAAAAGACGCTGTGGCCTCGGATGGCGATCCCGTGTTTCTGAGCGAATTCGACCATGGCGTCCACCACGGTGTAGTTCTCCCGGCCCCGGAATCCTTCGGTGCTGTACCATTTCATTTCGTTCGTGAAAGTTGTGACTTTGAACCTGGCCGTGAACCAGGCTTGGTACGGGGCTAGGGTTAGGATGTTGCGGTTCATGCCACACCCGAAAGGAAAATCTGGTCTGGTCTGCTTCGCGGTCACTTGAGCTCCTTCCAATGGGGTTTTGTCTCTTCCGGTTACTTGTACTCTCACCGTGCTCTTCCGCACCTAAATTTTGAGATCATTCAGGACCGTCAATTAATTTTTTTTTTTTTTTTTGCGTATATATGATTTTTATTTTGCTAGTCGCACCTTAGCCAAATTATATCCATGTCCTGATTCCAAAGGTGTATATATTTTTTAATTGTAAAAAATACTAATTCCACGTATACCACGTTTTATGTTTTTATGGGATTTTAACAAATAATCGATAATTCCAAGTACAAAATATATAAGACACGTTATAAGATAAGATAAATGTTCCCATAAGTTTATTTAAATCTAATAAGTGATATTCACTGAATTACAAAAATTAGGCTATGCATTTACCTTGCCAATGCTTTCATCTTGGTGGGATCTCCATTGCTGCTTGGTGAATGGTTGAAGCGAGACACTATCAACCCAAATATCTAGTGAAGTGTTTTTACTCTACAACCATAAGAAAATAATAGCTCAAAATCATGATTTTAAATCTGGGAAGACAATATGAAACGGAAATCGATTACCTCGAAAGAGATCTCAACGGAGTTTGAGAAATTTGCAAATACGCCGCCTTTAAGCAAACTCCAACACCCACTCCGAGCCAAGACCGTGCCAGCGCGCGTGACATCACCTCTCTTCGGCCTAAATATGACGGAGACACTATCACTTCCGTCACTTACTTGAACCCAAGCTGAACACAATTAAATTATTTAGTTACACTATTAAGTAATTAAATTAGTATGACTCATAAGAATGATAATTGCAAGTATAGTGAGAGAGACCGGAGAAGGCGTAGATCGTTCCTTGTTTGACTTGAACCTTTTGTGAGAAGCTGTCCGAGGCCGCGGAGATGAATTTGTTTCGATTGTCAGATTTCTTCGAAAGCCTCTCTTCCACCTTTCCGCGGCCATATACGTTCCACCCTTTTGTGCCGTACTCGAATTCAGGGTTTACTATTATTCCTCCTCCATAGAAAGCTCTTTGGGGCTCTCTCAAGCACTGGATAGCAATGAATTTATTTATCAATACCACAACAAAGAATCCTAATTTGGAAAATGAAGTGTTTTGACACCGGTATGATGAACGTATTGGGCAGTTGTATCTCGGTCACTCAACTAAATTTTTGTTCCCCTCTCTGTAACGGTTGATTTTGGGTAGTTTTAGCCCCTCAAATTATTTTATTTTTTGTTGATATATTTTCAATATAGAATTATTGCATTTTAGATCTGCTAACTTCTTTTTCAATGTGTATTTCTACGTTGTCAATAAATATGTCATAAAAATGATACTAAAAATAAATAAATAAATTTCGAAAGAGAGTTTTACTTATTTCTTTTAAATATTTAACAAAGTAGTTGATGATGTGGCTAAACTAAAAATTAAAAACTAGTGTGCCTCTCCAAATTATGTGCAATTCATTATTTAATGAAAGTACCAACGGAAGTTTGTAGAGGAACTAACGAGGGTACAAAATTAAAATTTCAAGGGGCTGACTACCAAAAAAAAGGGTTTAAGAGCAAAGTGTAAACCACCCCAATAGTTCAAGAGCCACTGGTTAATATTTATTTTCAAGACTATGGTAAATTAATTTCCTTGCCTTAGTGGTTGCGTAGTTGTTGTAGGAAATAGCATGAACTTCAAGCTCTGCATGATTTGCAGTCCGTCAAAACACATGCAAATTATTAACGTAAATTGTATATGCACAACAGAATTACATATATATAGTACGTGAATGTAAATATATACAGACATTTATAGAGACAGATCATATGGACCTGCTGGTAAGAGAAAAAGGAAAGAAAGCAAAAAAGTGGAAGCTCCGAGAGATGCCTTCATCGGTTTGAGTACACAGGTCTGTGTGAACTTAAGAAATGGTTGCCAATATAGAGGAACGAAACTAAACTGCTAGAGAAGAAGAGCAGAAGCTCACGAGAAAGAGTAATGATATTAATAATTCAGTATAAAATAGTAGAAGCCGTACATTGCAAGTTACACAAGCAAACACGAGAAAAATGCACACAGATATTGCATACAACACATTCACGTTCACTGGCGTTATATTCGCGCGCGCTGGCGTTATATCCACGCGCGCTGTGTCAGAGATTATGTAGGCCTATCACAGTGATGATACAAATGTATTTAAAAATTTAGAAAGCTTGTGTTCCAAGTTCCAAATTCCAATAAAATAATCGAAAAGGGGAAAGCAAGGAACAGTACTGCCTGCTACTTATGACAAGCATGAATTACACCCACAGACGTTGTTAGATACAGTCTGTTATAAGTTGGAGATAATCGAAGATGTTATATATTTATCTTATATTATGTAATGGATATCTTATGTTCCCGCCGATATTACTTTACTTATGGAATAATAAGAGGTTATATAGATAGAAAAAGAAGGCCCAGTGAGAAATATTTGGAATTGGTATCTGATAAAATGTTTGAGCTTTAAATAGTTAATACGATAATTTTTAGCATACACTGATGATTGATCCCACAAATATCCTTTTATATATCTTATTCGTGCAAAGTCTACCGAGCGCTGGCTATGAGTCTTACGTTGCATGTACTAATGCCCTTCTTCACGTCTGAATCTGAACTTGGAGGGTCGCTTGCGGAACATCACTTGTAACCCTAAGGCTCATCGTACCCGTAGAGTTGGTGTGTTTAACGGTAACATCGTAATCACCATGAAACAAAGACATCTCTACAAACCCTTGACCGTCGGATATGGCTTCCACGGTCCCACCATGCCACTCACGGATCAGCTTGTCCACGACATCCCCGGCCGGAGTGTTCTTGAAATTTTCGTCGGCGAGAGAAGTGACATTGAAACCGGCTGCTTTAGGGCCCGCAAACATGATTATACCTTGCACGGAAGGGTGTGAATAGGCCTCTCTTAGAATCTCCTCCAAGTACTCAGCCTATATATATATATATAAAATAAAATGTATTATTGCTAAATATTTCTAACCTAAATACACTTTTGTCTCACCAGGAAAAAAGATTTAAAAGTCCTGCGTCATGAAGAGATTTATAGGTTTTATCACAATGAGTCATTTAATATTATACTGATTTAAGCGTATAAACTAGAAACATTCAGATGTTTATGCCAAAAACTTTCAAGACTAGTGAATGTTTTTGACTCGTAAATCGAAGGTTTTTCTCATATTAATTGCTATTTTAGTTTACGTTTCTCTCTAATGGGAATTTGTTGTTGTTCCAGTGATCTTTATAATCTCAAGTTTTAAAGTAAATCTTTGCGTTAGTTGACAAAGACCATTCATTATAGGCATCAATTGCAAATTACTAATAATTCAGCCCCTAAACTCCTCATATTCTTAATAGCATTTATTTTATTTTAGGGTTATTGTATATAGTTAGCTTTATATACGTTGACTATTTCAGATATAGTAAATTAACATCATGTAAACAGTAAAGTTATTTATACGAGTTTTACAAAATATTAGTTATTTTCAAAATGAGTTAGTAAATAAGGATTATTTCGCCCAAATTTGTTTATTTTAAATACGTACAAATTGTTTATAAATTTTGAAAATTAGCCGTTACATTTTCAAAACTAGAAATATAAATTATTATATTTATGTGCAGGAATGTCTATAATTTATTATGTTTCAAAATTTCAGCTATATATAACAATTCAACAGTTAGCGTTTATCATTGAAAGTAGACATTTTGAAATAAGTAATTTTGAGTTTGCTTTTGGGGGATTTACTACTGGGATCTAATCAAAGTGGTATCCTGCAAACTAGAGCCTTCATACATATCAGGGTCGGGCCATCGATCTTGAAAAGAAAACAAGATTTCAATTTATTTTTTCTTTTTAATCTTATATTAGTAAAAATAAAACAATTGTTGTAATATACCTGATGGGGGCTGTATTGGACATCCACTTCAGTGAGCCACAATGGAAGTCCAAGTGAGCCTAAAACGTCTAAAGCAGACCTCATATAGGCAAGGTTGGGCTGACCCGATCCAAAATGACCCTGCACTCCTATCCCTACACGAAGACCATTCTTTCCACCAGAAAACGACATAATCTCCGCAAGCTTCTTCTGGTAGTTAGAGGGGCTTGACGCCTCGTCATCGCTGTATTCGATAGTGTTGTACTCGTTAAGAAAGACGGTCGCCTTTGGATCGATCTCCTGAGCCTTATAGTAGAACTCGGCTGAGGCGTTGGGGCCAAGTTTTTCCTCGAAGAATCTGAAATGGAGATTCTCGTTCACGACGTCCCAAGCAATCAACTTCCCTCGGTAGCGAGCCACGACTGAGTTAAGTCTCTTCTCCGAGACGACCCTCAAGTCCTCGGTGGTGAGGGAATCGTTGACCCAGTGAGGCTGGTACTTTGGGTCATCCCAAAACACATTGTGGCCTCGGATCGAGATCCCGTTTTTTTGGGCGAAATCCACCATTGCGTCGGCCACAGTGTAGTTCTCTTCGCCGCGGGTCTTCTCGGTGCTGTACCACTTCATTTCATTTGTGAAAGTTGTGACCTTGAACCTCGCCGTGAACCAAGTTCGGTATTCGGGAAGGGTTAGGATATAGTGGTTCATGCCACACCCGAAAGGGAAGCTGGGCCTGATATTCTTCATCCCCACTTCGGCGCCTTCCAACGGGGTTTTGTCTGCCCCAGTTATTTGTAGTCTCACCGTGCTCTTGCGCACCTACAATGATGTTGAGACGAGTCTAGGGTATTATATAGTGATTATGCTTTTATGTTTATCAAAGTTGAGAATGCATGTTGCTAAAGAGGCGTATATTTTCACTTAAAGACCTTTTTTAAGAATCCTCGACGGAGAGGTGTTACAATGAACACATTCCTTAAGTACGCAATTGATGAAATTTTGTTGTTTGTTTTCATGTTAGCCCTAATACCATACTAAAAGTGTAGACCTTCCTTGTAATCAAAAGTTAGTAGGTTTACACTTTTTAATTGAAGAATGTTAGTAGGTTTGCTTAAATATCCAATCGATTAAGCACATTCTAATAGGACCCAACTAATTAGGTGTGTATATATATTACATACCTTGTCAAGGCTTTCATCTTGCTCGGATCTCCACTGCTTTTTGGTGAATAGTTGTAGTGAGACACTATCAACCCAAATCTCCAGTGAAGTGTTCTTGCTCTACACCAGAAATTTGTAAAATATAGAGTATAAAATGTTGAATAGTTAAACTTGATTTGAGCTATAAAATTCCGCCTAATCATTTCTAATATTTGTTTGGGTCTTACACATTTTGAGCTTGTTTTAGTAGTAATATTTTTTTGATATGTTTAAGAAGGACACATTTTAATTATCTTGTAAATTTAGGATAATAATTAATTAAAAACCGTTAGCTATTTACCCACTAAACTGTATAATGTTTCATACACATTTTTTCAGCGTTTGTAATTTTTTATTTTTTACAAGCAGTTAACAAAATTGCAGTAAACAATTTATGTATGGTCTGGTTACGAATCGATAATTTCAGTTAACAATGTGTTTAGATGTTTTCATCAACATTCCGTTTTCTCTCTCTTTAATCATACTTTCACTTTCATTTACTTCTTGGATTCGAAATATTAATTAAATATTGTTAATTATTTTTCTCGGTTTACACGTTGACAAATTGGTTCATTTACGCTTTTTATTTTTGTTTTATTTTATTATAGTTTGAACGTGATTCGTAGACGGGAATCTCATTTTGGACTAAAATGATCCTAAAAATTCTGTAAACACATTGGACTTATATACCAACAATTTAAAAATATTGGGTATTTCAAAATTTATAAACATTTATATGATCATATACTTCAGTTACCCAATTAATTAAGAGAATTTTCTATAAAATTGTTGTCTATGGAGATTTCCATAAAGTATGGTATAAATAGGGATCAAAAATTAAAGTTGTTAAGCCAAAATAAAAAATTCTTCTCAAATACTTTCCTAACCACCTCAAATATTTAAGCACTTCATGCTATAGTCAACAGAGTTAAATTACCTCGAAAGAGATCTGAAGGGTGCTCGAGAAATTTGCAAATATGCCACCCTTGAGCAAACTCCAGCACCCACTCTGAGCCAAAACCGACCCACCTTGCTTGACATCGCCTTTATTTGGCTTAAACACCACCGCCACACTATCACTTCCCTCGCTCACTTGAACCCAAGCTGAATAATTCAACATTTTTTTATGTCATGAAATTCAAGTAATTTATTTGATACTTGGAATTTTAAGAATAGTCTTCGAGGTTTCGCAATTGTTAAACAATTATCAGACCTAATAAGCTACAATGTTTATCCATATCAATATTGAATTTGCAATACATTTGGGTCAATATTAGGTCACTACGTTTTTTTAGTGAATCTTTGTTATTTTACCAATAATTATGATCATTTAAATATTTACCGATCTATTAATTACTTTTAAATTCAAAACTATAACAAAAGTTATCAATAAACAAGTTATTTATTGACATATTTTGTCAATGAACACAAATATTTATTAGCAAGTCTCTCCATAAATAGACATCTTTTTAAAGTTGCGCCAAAAATATTTAAATGCTTACTTTTGGAATCATCCTAATATTTCCAACATCTCCTGAGCAATTCGGTCACACTTGAGAAATTAGCTTGCCAATAATAATTACTAGAAAACAATAACATTTGTTCAAAGTAGCTAGGGTGAGAAAGAGAGACCAGAGAACGCATAGATTTTTCCTCGTTTGACTTGAACCTTCTGAGAAAAACTGTCGGAGGCGGTTGATCTACCGAGCACCGCAATGAATTTGTTCCGGTTGTCTTTATGCTTTGATAGCCTTTCTTCTACTTTTCCGCGGCCAAACAATTCCCATCCTTTTATGCCATCTTCGAATTCCGGGTTTACTATTATTCCGCCTCCATAGACAGCTCCTTCAGGCTCTTTCAAGCACTAGCCACATGTACGTAGTTAATTATGATTATTAATGGCTCGCTTTACTGATTAATAAGCGATGTTTCAAGGATATGGAAATATAGTGTACTTGCCTTAGTGGTTCCGTAGCGGTTGAAGGAAATAGCATCAACTTCAAGCTCTGCATTATTCACACAACATTTAATTTTGATGAAAGAGAATAACATATATGTAGCTCCATTTTATTCTTTGTGCAAATTGTCCATGCACAAGTACATAAGATCGTGAGTACGTGAGTATATATATATATATATGCGCAAATACGTGTACGTAGAAATGTATTTATGGACAATAGAGAAAGAGATAGACCTGAGTAGACAAAAAGGAAAAAAAGCAAGAAGATGCGAATTCCGGGAGATCCCTTCATCAGTTTCTGTACAGCATATATGTTATGCGAAATGGTTGACAAAAAAAAGGAAAAACAAAAACAAAAACTAAACTCGGACGCTTGGTTGAAGTTGGGCACGAGACACGAGGGAAAGGAATGTAATAGTTATTTTTAATAAAATAGGAAATATCGAATATTGCATGTTAGACAACAACACGACACAACAAAGCACACATATATTGCATGTAACACATTCAGTGGCGTGTTACACTTACATCTTGGAAGTTTCTCAACTCTCTCTCAGAGTAGAGCACTTGATTACAGACGCAACAGATACGCGTATATATACATACATATCGTACATACACGTATCTGGAACTTTGTTTCAGCGAGGGCTAATAATCACATATGACATTATAAAAAACTTATATATGTGCGTTTTATGGTCACGAACCATGTATAAGATATAATAAATATTATAAACTCCACAATACACCCTATCCCTTCTCCAATATCTCGTAGTGGCATTATCAGTGTTCTTCAATTTGAAATTATATGCAAGCGTGCTTACTATTGATAAGGTCAGACGTTAGAACTACAATTAGAGTAATACATGATAAATAGATATACATAATAAAAATATAGGTCTACGTGTACGGTCACATGTCGGAAGCGTATTTTAAATATACTTAGTGCTTAATAATTTTAAATATACATAGTGCTTATATAAATTCCAACCGTATGGCACTTATAACTATTCACAGTGGTTCGACTGTGAATCAAACCTAACTACGATATCCGTAATTGTGCGCGACACTATGCTCATATATACTATATAATACCGTCATTTGTTAGAATGACTATATGCATCATCAACTAATTTTTGAGAATTTATATTTTAGTTGCATCATATTAGTATGGAACTCAACGGTTAGGAATTTAGATCAAATTCCGCAGAAAATGAAATTGCAAAAACAGAAATTTAATAAACACAAAAAATTATAGTTATTTCCTCACAATGTAGGAAGTACGTTCACTTGCTGTTCGTAAAACTCAATCAGCTAATTGCTCTGCGTCGGATCTTGGTAACGGACTACTTTGTAGATTACACTCAATTCCAATAAACTCTCAAATGATTCGTGAGTAAACAATTCACTTTATGAGCTTGATCCAGCGAAATCTCTTGAAAATTTTTCAAATAACAAGAATATCAAATTAATGCATTACATAACGAAATTTCCATATATATAAAAAAATCAAGTGCTACCTTGAAAATAAATCACACGGGAGCTTATTTGAAAATTTATTACACGAACCATGATATTTATAAAAAGTCATATATGAATGCGCGTGTGGACGCGCTTGACCTAAAGATAGCAACAAGTTTCACAATTTTGAAAATTTCCACGCGTTGCAAGCCTATGAACCATCAAGTCGTTAAGACCCTTATAATTGTCGCTAAAAGCCTATGTACTCTCAACTTAATTCCATTATTACAAAAAATACTTTTAAAAGCGACAAGTCTCTTCTAATTAGAAGTGATATTTTTCTTTTAGAAGCGACTTGACTCTTCTACGTCATCGAAGTGAATATATTTCAAAGTCGCATCTAAATGTCGTTTACCGCCAAATTTATGTTTTTTTTACAGAATTTAAATGCGAGTAGTCGCGCCAAAATTGTCGTGTCTGATGGTGGATAGCATTGGATGCGACTAGTCGCATCCAAACGTTTTAGTTACGATTATTTAAATGCGACAGAGTCGCATCTAAAGGTCGATTTAGATGCGACTTTTGGCCTTTAGATGCGACAATATATTGCATCTAAAGTCTATTTTTGTACTAGTGTCTGACCCTAGTATAATTGCACTAAAAGCTTTATTAATCCGAATTTGTTGAAGTATGAAGCCTAATCGATCAACTTGACGACTGAAATCTCTATAAAGATTATTCGCGGATTGACTTATTGAGGTGTGGAGCCTAATAGAACACAAATAGTTGTAAACCCTGATTTGAGTATAAGTGAAAAATTACAACCGATAAGTAGATGTAGTTTTCGCATAAAAGTGAACCATTATGAATATGAGTGTGGATTTTCGTTTACATATGTTATTTTTGTTTGCAATGTTGAAGGAGAAACCTCAATAGGACGATGTCATTATAAGAGTGCTTTGTATCGAAAGTATTTTACCATACGGCATGTTCTCTTAGTGGATGGCAAGGTAAATATGATTTTGCTAGAGGGGACACGACGTATGTAGTCCTTGGTTTCAAGGAGGATTGTTGGATAAGAATCCAAGTCCCACATCGAAAGAGTAGTTGATGATTGTCTTGAATATAGGTATTTCACCAACTTCACTTGTACAATGCCTTTTAGAAAATATGCCAAAACAAAATCGTGCAAGTTTGGGTTTAAAGCGGCAAATATAGTCTTAATGTGGAGTTATGGTGGTATGACAACCAAGCGACTGTTTAGATATGAGTCACAACCAGGCATTCTGCTCTACTCCTAGAGATTTGTTATATATTAATAACGTACTCTTTGAGAGTTGTTTTTTTTCTTCGATTACTAATAATTGTTTGTGACAGTTTAACCTAGGGAGCATAGTCCAACACTAACATTGCTCTCTTATTATCTGAAAAGGCTATTTAATTTATGACGAATTACAAGCGTCGACAAAATTTCCCTTCCTTCATATGTGTTTAAATAAAATATAAAACTAGAAGACAGTCAAAGCCAATTGTTAATTAATTAGCATAAGGTAATTGGACAAGCAATGTTGGAGTCTCCGGGCTCGCGGGTTTCGGTTGTACGGTCAACTTCTGAGACGATTTATTGTACGCATCCACTTTTGGGTGACTGATTTCGAGTTCATAATCTCCATGGAAGAGTGAGGTCTCAAAAAATCCGGCAGAATCAGCCGTGCCTTGAACGACGACATTTCTGAAACCCCATTCGTGCAACAGCTTGTCAACGACAAAGCCAGCTGGCAAGTTTTTGAAGTTCATGTCGGTCAAGCACATTTGAGAGCATCCATGAGAGGCCAGTGATGGCCAAAGAACTATTCCTTGAATCTTTGGATGTGAATGTAGCTCTCTCAGAAGTTGCTCCAAGTAATTTGCCTGTGAATGTTTGGATTGGTTAGATAAAGATACCCATTCTTTTACAATATGTATTATTATTAGTATATTAATTTTTGTTACTACGCAAATGAATAATTATTATGATTTAATATAGTAAAATAGTTCAAACTTTACAACTTCAACGCCCGAGAATGAAATTTAATTTAATCTAATATAATATTTAATTTAAAAAAAATATAATGCAAGTTGATTATTTTAATTACTCTTTAAGTTCGTGTTGCATAATTACACAATACAAGCTAAATTTAAGTTAATACACATTAATATTTCATAAATTGCTTACCTGATTAGGACCTTGCTTAACGTCGAGCTCGGTGATCCAAACAGGCAATCCCGTGGCGGCGAGAAAGTCAATACTTGATCGAACGTAAGCCAAATTGGGAGTAGCGCCATTGAAATGAGCCTCGAGACCGATACCCAAGCGCGCGTTGGGGTTCCGAAGAAAGCGCTTGATCTCGTTAACTTTTGCAACGTACCTGCTGGGTGAGGCGCTGGAATCCCCGGGCTCTTCTATGGTGTTGTACTCGTTAAGGAACATGGTCGTCCCGGGATCGGCCATGAGAGCCCGGCTATAGAAAACCCCCGAAGCGCCACTCCCGAGCCGGTCCTCGAAGAAATGGAAATGCATGTTCTCGTTCACCACGTCCCACGCCACTACCCGCCCCTTATACCTAGTGCCATACCCAAACGAGCAAATTAAAATTATTCAGCTACTTTATATCTACAAAATTAAACAGATCCGTCTCTTCAACCACAATTTTTTTCATTATGTAATCTATAATGTGTTACTGGGTGGCTTTAAACGACATCTTTTCATTTCGTCGTTTAAAAATCACGTTTGGGTTGTAAATCGCGGCAAGAAATTTTTCGTCACGACAGGTCTGAGATAAGAGTCTATTCATGGCAACGTTGATACCTGGACATGATGGAGTTTTGCCTTCTGGCGACGGCGGCGGAGAGTTGACGGCGGTCCGACAAGGCGTTGACCCAGTAGAGCATGTATTTGGGGTCTTCCCAGAACACGTTGTGGGCCCGGACTTTGATGCCGTGCTGTTCCGCGAGCCTGAGCATGGCATCCGCCGCGGAGTAGTCCTCTTTCCCGGGGCTCCGCTCGTTGCTGTACCACTTCATCTCGTTCTCGAACGTCGTCACCGTGAACCCCCGAGAAGTGAACCAATCTCTGTACGCCACGTTGCTCAGGATTTCGTTGTTTATCACCGACCCGAACGGGAACCCCGCCTTGTTTGCTTTTATTGAGACCGTCGCGTTCGGTACTACCAACCCTCGCGAATCTACCACTTTTATCTTGATGTTACTTTTGCGCACCTAGTAAATCCATAACTTAGGATTTAAATTTTGATATGGAAATACTACTAGAAATTAATTAATCATGAGTATGTGTTACCTTTTGAATGCTACGATCTTGATGAGCTTTCCATTGGTCTTGAGTGAAGGGCTGCAATGAGACGCTATCGACCCATATCTCAGCCGATGTTTCCTTGCTCTAACAATATAATTCAAAATATGCATTTGTGAAATATTCCAAGTTTTTTAAAAAATAATAAAATGAACAGTTTCCAATAGACAACATACCTGAAAAAAGAGAGTAAGTGGGCCGGAGTGGTCAACGTTGAGACCGCCTTTGAGAAAAGACCAACAATGTGATTCAGCGAGAACCGAACCAGCGTGTTTGATTCCACTCGCTGTCTGCAAACTAGCCGTTACTGGGACTTTATCTCCCGAGCTCACTCTTACCCAAGCTATTATATGCACGAAAAATCAGGAAAAATATCAAGCTATACATAAAGCCATAAGTCATCAGGTTTATTAATATTCACCAGAGAAGGTGTAAATGAGGTCCTTTTGCAAGTGGAGCTTCTGAGACATGCTATCACGTGTCTGGTTTCTAGAATGAGCCACGATGAAGTTATTTCCCTGTGAATTTCTGAGTTCTATCTCAGCGTTACCGAATCTGGACCATCCGTTCAAGCCATTATCCAACTCAGGGTTGGTTATGTTTCCTCCTCCATATTGAGCCTCATGAGGCTTATTCAAACACTGGATCAATAAACGAGAGGAATAAATGTATGGAGTTGTACCTAAACATGACTGACTGTATAAGTATATTATGCCTTTGATAAAACGAAATTACAAGAAAATTAGTGCTTTTGTGCAACATATATATATATATATATATATGTATGTATGTATGTATGTATGTCGCGGCAAACCAAAAACCGATAGAATATTGCTAGTTCGACAGCGTTTAAATCAATAAAATAAATAAATAGAACTTGCCTCGGTGAAAGCATTGTAATCATAGTCATAGGATAGAGAAATGACCCCAACGCCTGCAATGTCATCATATTATTAGTTTGTTAGCGTACGTAAATTTGCATGAAAGTATATGGGATTAACAATGTCAATTATTTTATTTCAATTCATTTTAGATAAAACTTTTGATGCTTAAAATGATACCATAACCAAACAAATCCAAGACAAATCTATGGTCCAGTTATTAGGAGAGTCGGCTCACGGTGATAACAAATCTATGGTCTAGTTATCACTGATAAGTCGTTCAATAAAAAAAATATTATTTTCAGGGTGTGTTAAGAATCTCACCCAAAAAAACAACGATTATAGATTAAGTTTTCAATCTGTTATTAAATAAAGACCTTAAATAAATATTACTATACTTGAGCAGAATATAAGGGGGGCTAGTATCCAAACAAGAGTTTAAGAGGGCAAAAGTGTAAATCTTTTGAATGGAAAATTTATATATGTTTTACATACTGCGCTACGAATATCAAATATATTGCTTCGATTTTAAATAAAAACTTAAAGTCCTTCTACTTGTACTTGTACAGGATTATACCAAAATAATTTTGTTTCGAGATATAGAGCACACGATCTCCATGTGAAATTATAGACGTAATTACACATCTGTTCAAATTTTTAAAGTCAAACTAGCATAAAGAGCCTCAAACAATGGATAGTTATCGTTGTCTTTCACGAAGTCGTCAATATATTTACGGGTTCATAAACAGAAAACAGTAATGAAGAAGATAAAATAGTTAAGGAGGTCAGATTTCCTATGAAAAGTGAAACACTATAAACACATGAGAAAAATTAAATTCGTCATAAAAAGACCTAATTTTATAGTTTGTGCAAAGCATAATTTCAGAATAAGTTTTGATAATTATGTAGAAACTAGTAATAATCCAAAGTACATATATTCAGACGAAAAAAAACGATGACACGTACGCACCTGAGTAAAGAATGCAAAATGCTAGTAGAAGAGTCTTTTTTCTTGCTCCGAGTTTCATGATTTAACGTTAAAATGTGCAAACCCTGAAAACAGACTTCACTGGAATTAAAAAAAAATGTATATGCCGGGCAAAAGAGATGGAGAAGAAACAAAGAATAAAAGAAGAGAGTCCATCAAGTTCATATTTATAGAAAGAAATGAACGAGCGGGAATTAATTACTACGATGCGAGATAACGTCATAAAATCAAGGGCAATTAATGTAAAGGAAATTAAAGGAATGAAATTTGAGAAAAGATAAGACCGGTTTATTTGGTAATTTGGAGTACAGATGACAAGCCTTTATTAGCCAATTAAATGCGGAAAGTAAACAGTAACAAATATTTAAAGGTAATATTAAATAAACAAAAATTCGTAATTGATAATTATAATAATAAAAAAAATGACTCCATACATGATACGATAAACACAGAAGGTTATCTTAAAATATTATTTCATTAACGGCAATATCAAATTTTGTTAACCGAGAAACTATATATATTTACGGAATATGCAATTTATCGGCCCGACTTTTAGATGATACTTAAAAAAATTGATTCGTTACTCTTTTAAATCAGGTATATGAATGTTTGCCTCTACGTATAATTTATCGACTGTCAACTTATTTTGAACTTTTGAACTATGTGTCGTCTCAACAAGAAAAACGTGATCGTAACGGTATAGGAGACATATGATCGAAATTATTCTGAGTCATATTTTTCTTGTCTGATTTCAACTATGGACCTATTCATTTGTTTTTATCTTTTCATTTACTTACCATGAGCTAATTTTTTTGGCTGAGTCTACTACGATATACACGGATAGTAAATAGTCCTAATACTAGCAAACTACTGCTATAATATAATTCCTTTATCATACTATTGTGGGAATGAAAAGTAAAATGAGTATTTTACCTAGTGTGCTAAATGATTTTCGGTCAAATATTTGAGTGGAGTCCACTCATCGGAATTAGATAATTTTTTCATATTCTTATTCCTCGTTGCGAGGGGTATAAGATTGAGTATTTATTTGCCAAAATCATATTTATAATGAATGAGAAATTGATGCTCAAAGAATGCTAAAAATCACATATGATATGTGTTTAGAGAAGTGAGAGGTTGTGTAATAAAAAGAGTCCCACATAGGTTGAGAATGTGTGTTGGTGAAGGGTTTATAAGTGAATCCCCTCCTTAAAGTGACATCTAAGTGTGAGGGGGAAGAGTGTGGGTGGGTTAGCTCTAACCCCTCGCGCGCACACACACACGCGCCGCCGCCGGGCCGGGCCCGGGCTCGAGCCTCGGATCTCGGATCTCGGATCTCGGATCTTGGCAATTTGGGCCTTCGGGCTTTCCGGGCCAATCTTGCCTACAAAAGGAGGTTCTCACTCTCATTCGAAACACACTCCAAAAATACCATATTTGAGACATAGCTTTGCTCTCTCAAACTCTCCTTTTTCTCCCACTTCGAAATTGTTTTTTCTTGTAGTCCGGTGGAAGTTCAGCACTATTGTTCAAGTTCGTTGAAGTCAAGCCGAGTGGTGCTAAGCTTGTCTTGAAGTTGTTGTATCCTGGGAGGCTTTCGCTCAAGTTATCCAGCACCTGTGGAGGGCGATAAAAAGCTTCAAGGAAACCGTCAAACGGGCCTCAACCTTGTTCCTATTTTCTACTATTTCTGGTTTCGTATTTCTTTGTATTTGTCTTCTTTTTATTCAATATTATTCATAATATTGCTAACAACTATATTTTCTTAAGCTACCTATATTTTCATCATACAACTTTAAGCAAATAAAAGAAACATCAGGTTTATTTTATTTTTATTAAAAAAAATTACTTTCAATCATAAATTAATTAGAAATAAAAATGTTCTAATGCTTCTTAAAAAAAGATGAAAAGTGAACCCCCGGGGAAAATAATACCAACTTCGGAGTCTTCCATCGCAAAAGTCTTCACCGCTTCTAGGCAATCATATTAGACCACAAATACGCCTTTGATGATTGACCTTTAACAACTATTGGCTGTAACACTCATTCTTGCTTCATGGTCAAAAACACTCATCTCTCAGATTATTGGCTGTAAGAAATTAATAACTTCAAGTTTTCAGTTCATTACCAAACCAGATAAATTCAACTTAAGTAAGTATAAACCAAAAAACAAGAAATGAAATGAAAAACACCGAGATTTGTTGACGAGGTTCAGCGTTAATTAGCCTACATCCCTGCGAACTCTTCCAGGCTAGGAGAGTTCGATTTTCACTGAAGAACTATCAATGTTTGTACAACCAAAGCAATCACACACACAGTAACTTGAATCACAAGCAATCTGCAAGAATAGCTTAGAAAACAATCATCTCTCACTTTCAATGCTAATATTCTCTCTAGTGTGTATTTTATTCAAATCACATGAATGAATTAATACTTAACTAACATTTCACTTGTACTTAAATACTAACAACCGATAGAAGCAATAAACAGCTTTAGCTTGACTGAAATGTCACCACTGGTTTTAGCCTCTTGAACCATTCCTTATGCTGCTGCTGAATCAATAATCTCCACCCCAGCATTAGTATACGAAATGTTCACTTTAGTAGCAACCGAACACGCCTTTGCACCTTTCTAGCCCGGATACACTGCTCGATCTCAATTTTACCTTTTGCAGCTTCAACTCTAAGAAGTTTCAGACAGTGTCTGAACTTCCCGAGTGTAACTACCTTTGTCCCACAATCTTCTGGGTTGTTATCAGTACCAACCTTCGCAATGTTGATGTAGCCATATGCAATTCTCTCCCTTATGAAATGATATCTAATGTCCACGTGCTTAGTCCGATCGTGAAACACTGGATTTTTGCACAAGTGGATAGCACTTTGATTGTCAGAGAAAATAGTCACAGTGCTAAAGAATACCTTTAGCTCCTTCAACATTCCTTGAAGTCACATGCCTTCTTTCACAGCTTCTGTAGCTGCAACATATTCAGTTTCAGCGGTGGAAAGTGTGAGGATTGATTGAAGTTGAGACTTCCAACTGATGCAGTTTCCACAGAGCAGTATCACTTAGGCCGTAGTTGACTTTATGCTGTCAACATCACTTGCAAAATCATAGTCCACATATCCTTCGATAATAACATCATTGTCAGTCCTTTGATAGAGTAAACTTGTGCTGATAGAGCCTGACAGGTATCCCAATAGCCATTTCATGGCTTGCCAATATTCCTTGCCTGGACAAGACATATATCTGCTTAAAGAGCTGATTGCTTGGGCCAGATCTGGTCTGGTACAAATCATGGCATACATGACCGAGCCAACAGCGCTGGCATAGGGAACATTCTTCATAAACTCAAATTCTGTCTGAGTTTTAGGACTCTGAGAGTGAGACAATTTGAAGTGTGGACCGAGTAGCTGCCTAACCATTTTTGAATCAACCATTGAGAACTTATGAACCAATTTCTCAATATAATCTTGTTGTGACAACATCAGTGAATCTCTATCTCTGTCTCTTACAATATTGATTCCCAAGATTTTCTTAGCCTCACCCAAATTCTTCATATTAAACTCTGAGCAGAGTTTTAATTTTAAATATGTGATTAGTTGTGAGGACTTGCTAATCAATAGCATGTCATCCACGTATAGCAGTAGAAAAACTTGATTCTCATATTTGTCTCCATTATAGTACAAGCAAGAATCATATAAGCTTATGTGAAATTCTTAAGCAATCATGAAGTTGTCAAACCTCTTGTACCATTGCCGAGGAGACTGTTTTAATCCATAGAGAGCCTTTTTCAGTAGAAACACCTTATGTTGGTTTGATCCCACTGTGAAACCTTTTGGTTGCTCCATTAAAATAACTTCATCAAGATCACCATGAAGGAAGGCTGTCTTCACGTACATCTGATGAAGTTCAAGATTGAACTGAGCTACCAAGGAGAGCATGATTCTTATTGTCTTATATTTGACCACATGAGAAAATATCTCATTCTAGTATATACCCTCCACCTGCATGAAACCTTTGGCTACTAACCGAGCCTTGAACCTTGGAGGTTCCTTGTGAGTCAAGCTATCCTTTATCTTGAACAACCATATGCAGACTACTAGTTTCTGGTCTTTAGGTCTGTCAACAATTTTCCAAGTCTTATTCTGGTACAGAGAGTTCATCTCTTCCTTCATAGCAGTTGACCATTTATCAGCATCCTGACATGTGACAGCTTCTTGGTAGGTGAGAGGCTCAGTCATTGTCACTTCAATCGCATAAGTGAAAGCATAAGCCAACAATTCTAAGTAGGCAGAATAGCCATATCTCTTAGTAGGATTAGGTATCCTTTTGGCTCTGTCTCTCATCAGCTGATAACCAGACTCATTTTGTTGATCTTCAGCTGTGCCTTTAGAAATTCTATCTTCTAATATTTCTTCCTCAAACTGAGTTTGATGCTGTGGACATGAATTAGCATCTTGTTCATCACTCTGCGAGCATGCATGACATCATCTGAGAGCATTTTGATCAGTGTCTCCACTGTCAATCGCAAGCTCAATAGATGTTTCTAATGTACCTGCAGAGTTAGTTTTTGAAGAAGTAGATTATGAGACAATATTGTTTTTATTATAGCAGGGAAACTCATTTTCATTGAATATAACATCACGGTTGTTTATAGTCTTAAAACCTGGGCTATCTCTAATCCAGTCTATAGCCTTTTGAGCCTTGAGGATAGCCTAGCATAACACCTTTTATAGATTTTGGCTCAAGTTTACCTACATTTTAATGAGCATAAGTCGAGCATCCAAATGTTCTTAAATGACTTAAGTCAGGTGGTTTTCCATGCCAAACTTCATCAGGGGTCTTAAATTTCAAAGCACTATAAGGACTTTTATTAATTAGGTAATTTGCAGTTACCACAGCCTCTCCCCACAAAGTTTTAGGCAAACTCAAACTAAACATCACACACCTAGCTTTGTTTAGCAATGTTATGTTCATGCGTTCAGCCACACCATTTTGGTGTGGTGTCAATCTAATTGTTTTATGCCTTTGCATGCCAAACTTGATACAGTGATTATTAAATTCCTCATTGCAAAATTCTAATCCATTATCGGTTCTTAGAGTTTTAATTTTTCTATCTGTCAGATTCTCAACTAAAGTTAAATTTTTCAAAAGCTTGGTTTTTATGTTTAATCATAAAAAGCCACACTTTTCTTGAGTTATCATCAACAATAGACAGAAAATATGAATTACCTCCACGAGTATAGATCTTGGTCGGCCCCTACAGATCAGAGTGAATGTACTCCAGAATGTGCTGATTGTGTGCTTGCCAACGTTGAACTTCACTTTATGTTGCTTCCCCATTATGCAGTGCTCACAGAAGTCAACCTTACTGACTTTATCTTTACCAAGAAGTTTCTTATCACTCATAACTTGCAGCCCTCTTTCACTGATATGGCCTAGTATGTTATGCCACAATTTGGCCTTTTGATCCTCAGTTGATGATGCCACAGTGACATGGCCAGTAAGAGTTTCTCTGAGGAGATAAAAGAGGCCAACACTTTTCTTTCCTTTTAGGACGACCAAAGATCCTTTACTGATCCTCATCATGCCATTGGTAGTCTTGTTGGTGTAGCCAAGATCATCAAGAACTCCTAGAGAGATCAGATTTCTTGAGAGCTTAATCTGACTTCAGTTAGCATTCTCGTTGCTCCATCATGAGTCTTAATACACCATCATGACTCTTAATACACACAGTACCGATGCCTTGTACTTCACACGTTTCATTATTTCTCATGACAACTTTGCCTCTATTGAGCTCTTTGAAGTTTCTCAGCCAATCCTTGTTATTTGTCATGTGGAACGTACAACTTGAATCCAAGATCCATTCCAACAAATTTTCACTGCCAGCAACAGTTAGAACCTCTTGGTTGTCATATACATCACCTATGTTGATTGAGTCATGAGAATCTTGGATTTGACCACTCGGCTTGACTGATCATTTGGTTTTCTTTATCCAAGAATAGCAGTCTCATTTAATGTGGCCGAGTTTCCTACAATAGTAACATTTTCTTTGGCCTTCTATTGGTGGTCCAGGAGTACTTGGCCTACTTCTCGGTTTCCCATTTGATTTTCTTCTCTAAGAGTTTGACCCCCTTTCTGAGCTTCTGCCTCTGACAAAGTGATTTTCACCTTCACTATTTTTCTTGTCAGTTTTGATTTCTAAATCTCATGACTTGAGGGCTGAGATTACGTCATCCAAGGTTATAAAAGTCCTACCATATTTGATGGCATACTTCACCTCTCTGTATGTGTTAGGCAAAGAGTTTAGAATTATGACCGCCTTATTCTCATCGCTGAGATCTTCTTTCTCCCCAAAATTCGCCAATTCTATATTCATTTTCATAAATTCATCCAAGTTATGTTCGAGACTTTTATCTGACTCCATCCATTTGAAACCCAAATAGTCATTCCTTGAGAAAAATCTTGTTCAACATCGATCTTGATTGAAAAAATTCATCTAACTTTTTCCATATCTTGGCTGGTGTATCTTCATTGTCGACCAATCGAATTATTGAATTTGAGAGGTGAAAAATAATCGTACCCATGATAGTTTCCATCATCATGTTTTGTTGGTCTTCAAGAACATCGGTTGGCCAAAAGATTGGTTCTTGAAGAACACACAACAGTTATTGTTGTGCTAGGAGCGCAGAGATTTTTCGTCGCTGAATTGTGAAATCTCCAGTTCCATCGAACTTTTCGATGTCTATCCTCATTTCACATAGGGATCGCCAAGAGGAGGTAGGCAATGTGAAGCTTTGATTTGACCTAATTTGTTCTTGATCTGTTTCTTGATTTTGCTGGTTTGCAAGAACAATCGCTGAATCCGAGTTCGGAGTTGAGTCTTGTTCTTCTAGGTTTGCGGATTACGAATCTTTGTTGATCGCGAAGATTTAAGTTGAGTCTTATGAACTTGAAGAACGCCAAGCTCTGATACCACTGTAAGAAATAACTTCCAGTTTTCAGTTCATTACCAAACCATATAAATTAAACTTAAGTAAGTATAAACCAAAAAACAAGAAATGAAATGAAAACACCGAGATTTGTTGACGAGGTTCAACGTTAATTAGCCTACATCCCTGCGAACTCTTTCAGGCTAGGACAGTTCTATTTCCACTAAAAAACTATCAACCAAAGCAATCACACACACCGTAACTTGAATCACAAGCAATCTGCAAGAATAGCTTAGAGAACAACACTCTCTCACGCGCAATGCTAATATTCTTTCTAGTGTGTATTCTCTTCAAATCACATGAATGAATTAATTCTTAACTAACATTTTACTTGTACTTAAATACTAACAACCGGTAGAAGCAATAAACAAATTTAGTTTGACTGACACGTCACCACCGATTTTAGTCTCTTGAACCATTCCTTCTTATGCTGCTGAAACAATATTGACTACATCCAAACTAATGGTCGATTTCCAAGTTTTTTTCTTAGGGTCCAAACCAAGGAAACAAATCCCTCGAGCTCTCGTGTCTTAAGGACATTTTTCGCTTTGATGAAGAGCTCAATTGCAACCTTCCTATCAATATCTAGATATCGGTTTACCGAACCCAATTTAATGATCTAAGTACTTTAAAGTACAACACCACCAAAAAGTACGGTCCCTAAAGCGCCTAAACATATCAGACAACAATTTGGTTTTATAAACTCGATAGGCGAGCAAGGAGCTTATCGGAATCCACCTTAGACTAGCTTCACCTTTGTCTCGATATTTAGCCTCTAAATACAACTTCGTCATCCACTGTGATCCAGCGAATTCTTATTTTCATTCTTCAAGTATTCACCATAAGTCATAGGAAAATAATAATCCAAATAAGACGAGTATTTAAGAACGTCATATCTTTTTTTCCTTTCCAAAAACGAGTTATTTGGACAATTATTCCCGAGCCATATATTAATTTGAAGTTATAATTGATTTTTTTTCAGCTTAAGATAATTTTATACAGGATGATGAATTATTATTATACATATGCCATTGATAAAAAAAATCGTAGTTAATAATCATATTGAAGAAACTCCATTTCCCTTATTGGCCGGTTAAACCAGGATGCTAAGTCCTAAGGCCATCTCCAACCCAACGGCATAACACCAAATTTGGTGTCAATTTTGCTCCAACCCCACTGCAAAACTATCATCAAATTTGGTGTTATGAACAGTGCCACGCCAAATTTGGCGTGGCAATATTCACACGGCAAAAACTTTTTTTTTTTTAAATAAAAAAAATCATTTTATACCTCCAACTACTTATAAAAATATATATTAATAAAAAAAAATATAAAAGTAATAATATAATAATGATGAATAGTTTTTTAGTGTTAAATTTGTTGTTGTGATTGGAGTTAGAAAAAATTTTAACACCAAATTTGATGTTTATGGTTGGAGATGGCCTAATACTTTATTGCTCATAGATCCCTTTTTTTCTTTTCTTTTCTCCTCAAAAAAAATCCTGCTTTTTAAATTTTATATTTATTGTAGTTGGAAAATGAGGGTACAAAAATGACAAGTACTAAACTTTGATTGAAACACTGGTTTGGTGGTATATAGAAGAATGACATAAAGAAAATTAGATCATTTTGTGACATAAATGAAATAACTTGAAAATGTCTTTAAATGTAAATGAACGACTTCAAAAGCGTCCACCGTGGCATGAATATGATGATGTGGAATGGAATATGAAGACGTTGATTTAGTGTCTTGATTAATACATTTGAAGACATTTTAAAAAAGGACTTAAGAAGTCTTGACGTTGACAATAATTTATGAGGACGGTTATGAGTCCTTAATTAACATATGAAAATGTTTTATTTGAGACTTTAAACATTCGCTGACATGGTCAATGCTCTAGTTATTGCACCGAGTAAACTTTTAAAGACGTTCATTTTGTAACTTTAAATGCTAACAAGTGAATATGTAATTACATATGAATAGGATTGTTTTCAAATTGGAAAGCGTTGACATTTTTCATAGGATACAGTAGCCTCTTTATAATATTATTGATGGTAGGCTTACAAAATCATGAACATAATATTATCAAGAATAGCATATCAAATAAGTATATAAATTCATTAATATCATTCAGTGTAGCAAACCATGAAAATAAAACACCATATGAATTCCAAAGATACATCAAATTTAATTTCACTGATTACTGATAATAACTACATGTTGACTGATCCAAGTATCAGTTTAAGAAAGGATATCCAAGTATTATGAGACCATATTACCCAACATCGAATTGGAGTTGAAGTTGTAATCTTTAATTAGGCAACATCTTGTAAAACTGTTTACCGTGAAACTGCAATTAAAAAGTAACAGTTCAAGTAAGAAGCAATAAATCATGACAACATTATTAAAATAACGTAGACATATAATATAGATATACTTATACATTTGAGTTTATAACGGCGTAAAACTCTGGTGCACATAAAATCAACATTCAAAATTTGACGGTTGTTTCGGACTGCAATGACATTAGAGAATTATATGTCAAGTAGTTAATATGCAATTCTTATTATTTCCGTGCAAATATGTTCTTCAAATACATGTCTTCTAATCATATGCATGTAGCAGTGAAAGGAACTTAAGTTTGGGGCAACCTATCTCAAGAAAACGTCCATATACGCTATGTTGGGATGCATCTCATTTTCCTTCTCGTCTTGTTTTCCAAGTTGTAAGTACAATTGTTGCGAAATATGCGCTTGCAAGTGCATGGATCGCTCAATTAATATAAAATTTTACAATTACGAATTATCATTTCCACGAAAACTTAGTATTAGACGTAAATCAAATCAATACCTACAATTCGAATCTAGGGAAAATGAAATACGAATCGTGGTGATTTCTAAAACTTTAATTGCTAAATAAAATAACGAATTCAAATAAATGTGGTGGAACAAGGGGTTGGCTTCATTAGTCTCTTATTATGTCACGAAATGCCGAATACAATGAAAATTATAACATTTTAGTCATGCATTAGTCTTCTTCACAAAATTATATCGATAATCCTTGTTAAAGTGAAATTAACGACCTAAGTTTAGAATTATATTTTACCTATTGGTTTCAAGATGAAGAACCTAACTTGCTAGAATCAACAGGAAAAACTCACGATTCCATAGACATTGTAGATATAACACAAAATAACTATTGTCTTCTATTCTAGACGCACAACTAACGAATCTCACTAAATAATTCAATTAATTCTACAATCTTGCACAAGGTGATCAATCTCATATAAGCATTAAGAACGAAAATAGCATAAATGCAATTGATAAATAAAACAAATTTTCAATAGAATCTAAACAAAGTCATAACATAATCCAAGAAAAGATCCACCATCACCATCTGCAAGTTTAGTTCATGGTGATGGTGGAAAAACTAGAAAGCATAAAAATATGATGCATGAAATAATAAACGCATAAAAGGAAATACTATGAGAGTTTCACATAATGAATAGAGAGAAAAACTAGTGAATTACCGGCAAACCTCGTCACCAACTCGTTAGCGTTTCTGAACTCCTTCTCCGTTCACTGTGATCTCTCCTCCAAAACTTTCTTCTCAAAAGTGAAAAATGATCTTCTCTGGCCCCTATTAAGTTACATAGTCGAATCTATCAAAATCATGCAAATTTGGTCATCAAAGGCATATCATGGCCTTGGATTTTCACGCATATTTGAGCGAGTTATGCGTGTGTAAATTGAATTTAATATTTAGAGATAACTTGATTTTAATTTGGGACATGATTAAAGTAGAACATGATTTAAAGAGAAAATAGGATACCGATTCGAGCATCTTATGTAAAGTTTTTGACATTTGTGCATTGGAAAGTCTTGATACCCGGTCCGTAAAATTTTCATACTATGTCGTGGAAGTGGCAAGCCACACAAAAATGAAGGTGCATATTGGGAGCATGTGCAAAGTCGATAATTTACATGTATAAAGTATTGACGCCACACTAAGAGGGAGCATGCCACACCAAGAGGGATGGCATGAGCGCACCACGTGAGATGAGTTACACGTCACGCAGTGTTGAAATTTGGCTAAAAAATAACGCTTCATTGTCAACCATCCAAGTATATCTAATAGTCTAGAATCACTCGAAAACAGCCCTAAATATCTTATATACATATTAGACCTCTCATAATCTAAGTTTGGTTATAAATTAGGTTTTTCATTTTATATTTGGCTAATTGGGAGAGAAAGAAAAATGGAGATGAAGACTCACCCACCACTATATATTCATCTTTGTCACTAATATCATAATTCAATGTTTCTTCTATCATCTAATCCTTCAAATTTATTTTTTATTGTTTTCGTGAAATGTTTTAATTTATTTTCTTCGTTCATTTTTCATGTCGCCATGAACTTATTCTCAAGAAGGTAATGATTTATAATTTTTGGTTATGCTTGTGAATTTTTTATTTAACCGAAGAGGGACTTTTTGTGGTCATGTTTTCTATTACTTTGTTTCATTATGTGCTTACAGCTTAAGTGAAATGAGCCCGTAGATGTTTTTTAAGATTTAGCTTTTGCTCAGTAGAGAATAGATAACCATACATAAGAGTTAGATAGTCGTATTATACTACTTATGACTATTTAGAAATAGTTAGGCTGTTGAGAAGTGGTGTGAACATTCTTGAATGTAATGCTTGTCCGATTTTTAGAATTTGAGATAGAAAAATAAAAATTCGACCTGACATATGTTGTTAGATTCTCTCGAGGATTTTAGTGAGAATTTATGGGTGTGATTAAGTTGTAAAGACAATCAACTGAAAAATCATGTTTAGTTCTAAGAACGTCAACCATAAGAGAGTTTTGAGATGTTAGTGCTCTTGCTTTTGTCTTACCTGTTCACTCGTATTTAATTTGTGCTTTATTTCTTTTCTTTTTAGTCAATAATCATGATCGCTTATTTGAGATTAATTTCTTATTAGCTCATTTGATTTTCAAGTTAAACATGAGCGACTACGTGCGCTTGTGTACATAAATATTACAAACAATTTCTTATAAACAAATTAACATATAACAGTAGTAAACCAGCTTATCGTAAATCAGTGCGTACGTTCACTCTTTTTCTTTTGTCTGCTCTTTAATTTCTTTAATAAAAGAATAATCATCCTAAGAAAAAATCACAAACATAAGACAAAAAAAATTCAACACTTAAATCAATTAGAATTAGATAATTGCATTAGCAACGTAGGAGTATCATGGTTGGCGGGTTTTAGTTGCACTCTCAACTTATGTGACAACGCTGTTACTCTTGGGTCATCAATTTTTATTTCATAATCTCCATGGAAAAGGGATGCCTCAAAAAATCCAGAAGAATCGGCAGTTCCATAAACGACGTCGTTTTTGTAACCCCATTCGTGCAATAGCTTGTCTACAACATCGCCGGCTGGTAAATTTTTGAAGTTCATGTCAGTCAAGCACATTTGAGAGCATCCATTAGATGGAAATGATGGCCAAAGAACTATTCCTTGGATCTTCGGATGCGAATGCAGCTCCCTTAAGAGTTGCTCCAAGTAATTTGCCTGCCAATACGAAATTAAGAACGATCATATTTCTATTTAATTTTCATAAGCATAGACTACCTTTCACCATTCTTAGAGAGCTAACCAAAGTCAAGCTAAGAAAAGTTGGTGTATTTCAATTGCAATTTTCCATAAGAGATATGAAGCACAAATGAGGGTCTCAAGTGTGACATATTTTAAGACGAAAAACTTCAAAAAGGATTTTTTTAAAAAATTATTTAAATTTCAGCAGTTTCTTAATTATAAAAGTAATAAAAAAATTAATTTAAATCTTACTAAATTGAAGACTATTAGAATAATTAATAAATAAAACAAAGGGGCTTAAGTATTATTTATTAATCGCACCGACTATTTCTGTGAAATTTTGTCCGACGTAGAAAAATTTACCATATATTTTTAATCATGTTGAAGGCAAATATCACAACTGTATTTGTTTGTATATTTAATTTATATTTTTAAAACATACCTGATGAGGACCTTCCTTGACGTCCAATTCCGTGATCCAAATAGGCAAGCCCAACGTGGCGAGAAAGTCAATCCCAGACCTCACGTAAGCCAAATTCGGAGTAGCACCGTTAAAATGAGACTCTAGACCAATTCCCAGCCTTCCATTCCCGTTCCCTGGGAATCCCCGAATCTCGTTGACTTTTGCCACATAGCTGCTCGGTGACACACTAGCGTCCCCGGGCTCCTCTATCGTGTTGTACTCGTTCAAAAACATGGTCGTCTCGGGATCAGCCACGAAAGCCCGGTTGTAAAAAAACCCAGAGGCGTTCTTCCCGAGCCGGTCCTCAAAGAATCGGAAGTGCATGTTCTCATTGACCACGTCCCACGCCACAACCCGACCCTTGTACCTAATGCCAAGAGTTAAGGAATTCCACTAAACTTGAAAACTAACATATTCAGGAAAGAAAAAAAAAATATAATGTAAATAAAATTATTATAGAGTTAAGAAAGATAAATTGTTCAAAAAGTCACATCCACAGCTATTTTTTCATTTTCCTTAAAATTTAATTTTTCCCCAATTTTCCACTAATTGAAAAGATGGTTTACCCTTATAATTAAAATTTTAACACTTAAGATCATCTTTTTTTTCACCAGGTTTATTAAAAAAAATAAAGAAATATTATTCAATACCCTGTTTGAAGCCAGTCTTCTCCTCCCAATTAATATATATAAAAAAAATTAATAAACTGAGAGATGAGAGATGAAAAGAAAGAAGAATTACAATTCTGTTTTAGTTGCAAGCCATCAAACAACTAATTTATAGAAAATGATTAGAAAAAGAGGAATTGTCCAAAGTATCACTTCTTACTGTTGATTTTTCCAAAATTTACTTAAAACATTTTTTTTAAAATACAAGTAAATTTCACATGAAAAAACAAAATACTATTTAAAATATTAAACTAACACAAATGTCCTACATTGCACTATCGGTCAAAACAATGTCCTACATTGCACTATCGGTCAAAAAAAAATAGAGGTGTAACAGTTTTTAGCTTTTTTAGTTTAATTTAAAAAAAAATAGATAATAACCGATTAATATGGATATCGAATAAAATGTAAAAAAATGTTTAGATATATTTTGATCTTTTGTACTAGTACTTTGGGAAAAAATCAATTTTAGTGAATTTTGGGAAAATCAACTATTAAATAATTGTACTTTGAGCAATTCCTAAAAAAAATAGTGATAGATGTGGCATTTGGAGCAATTTCTCGTAAAAAAAAACTTAAAAGTTCAAGGAGTATAGACCTCTCCATGAGTGAGTCTTGCCTCTTAGTCGCAGCTGCAGAGAGTTGGCCGGGGTGGGATGACAGGGCATTGACCCAGTCCATTTGGTAGTTGGGGTCGTCCCAGAACACGTTGTGCGCACGGACTTTGATGTCGTGCTCTTCAGCAAGGCGGAGCATGGAGTCGGCGGCGGAGTAGTCCTCTTGGCCCTGGGTGGGCTCGTTGGAGTACCACTTCATCTCGTTCCCGAAAGTCGTGATTGTGAAGCCTCGAGAAGTGAACCAATCTCGGTACGCCAAATTTGAGAGGATCTCTTTGTTTATGACACACCCGAAAGGAAAAGCTGCCTTTCTCGCTTGGATGGAGAGCGTCGTGTTTGGTACAGCCCGCCCTTGCATATCCACTACTTTGATCTTCACCCGACTCTTCCGTACCTGATCAAAATCAATATATGTGTTTCTGTCATCGAGTTGAAAGGTTTGATTTCGAGTAGTCATTTGAAATGAACTGATTAATCAATAAAAGTAAATTTTTTTAAAAATTAAAATTGACATATAAATCGACTATTTGTGTAAATAATTTATCGCTTTACAAAAATATTCATTAAGTAAAAAAATGACACGAACTCGATATTACCCGATTGTTTTGCCTAGCCCTTTTGACGTTGAGATTAAATTAATGTTAGGATTTTGACATAAATTCTCAAATCAAAAAACAATAATGGCAAGGGTAGTTCCAAAAATTGACACCAAAAATATAGTAGCTCGCTCATAATAATGACTACAAAGCATATAAGCGAACACAACCTATGGCACAAATATTTACGTACAAAGTCTAAACTATTCTCGCTACAAAACTTTGTAATTTTTATTTTTAATTGCTTCTAGTAAATTAGACTTCACAATCAACAAATCCACGATACTTTAACATGATATGAAAACATGAAATGAGGTAGATCGTGAGGTTACCTTTTGAATGTTGTGATCTTGATGAGCTTTCCATTCGTTTCGAGTGAAGGGCTGGAACGACACGCTATCGACCCATATCTCAGCCGATGTTTCCTTGCTCTAACAATATATTCAAAATATGCATTTGTGAAATTTATTTTAAGATTTTGAAAGAAATAATAAAATGAACAGTTTCAGATAGACATACCTGAAAAAAGAGAGTGGCTGCTGGTCCAGAGTGATCAAAGTTGAGACCACCTTTGAGAAAAGACCAACAACGTGATTCAGCCAGAATCGAACCAGCGTGTTTGATTCCACTCGCTGTCTTGAAACTAGCCGTTACTGGGACTTTATCTCCCGAGTTCACTCTTACCCAAGCTATAAAATGAAATGTCAGCCCCTTAAATAATATAAGATATTGTGAACTACATATACTATTCACTCAAATTAGCAATCACCAGAGAATGTGTAAATGTGGTCTTTTTCCAAATGAAACTTCTGAGAGACGCTATCACGTGTATGGTTTCTAGAATGAGCCACAATGAAGCTGTTCCCTTGAAATTCTCTGTTTTCAAGTTTTGCGTCACCGAAAATGGACCACCCATTTAAGCCGTCGTCAAACTCCGGGTTTGTGATTATTCCTCCTCCATATTGAGCCTTGTGAGGATTTTCCAAACACTGAGTTACAGAAATTAGAAAATTCTATATTATATAGTGTGTAATTTTTTTTTTTCGGCACAACTAACCAAACATTGAAAACTAGAATACACTTATGATTCCCTTTGTTCACGTAATTTGAACATTTATTGCCGTGAATAGTAAGATAACGTTGATGACACATTCGAGGTAAAGTCAAAACTATATAGATATTAGGCCAATGCCTTATCGGGTTTAAGGTTTCAAAGTTCATAAATTTCTATGAATATCAAAGAGGGAAAAGAAGTGTAAATATGTCAAAACTCCGAAAATTCAAGAACGACTAAGAGTAAAAAAAAAAAAAAAAAAAACTTGGATAAAATCACCTAGAACTTGCCTCTGTAACGGCAGTGTAATCATAGGATAAAGCATTGACTCCAATCTCTGCAAACCCATAATCATCCGTTAATGTGCTTTAGGGAAAGAATAACATGCGAATTAGTTATTTTCAGAAAATATAAGTCTAAAAATATAAGTCTAAAAAACAATCAGTAAAAAAACAAAGAGGTCAAAAGTATACCTGAGCATAGAAGAGTACACCACAGTAATGCGGATTGAAGGAATTTGTTTCTTCCTACAGTCTTCATGACTAATGTTTATACTCTAACCCTGTAAAGCATTTTCACGACTAATTAATATAAAATAAATATAAATTATAAGAATGGAATCTTGCCAATATATATCCAGATTACCGAGCGTAATTTAAGCACAAACGTGATTTCCTCAACGTGAAAAAGATCTGTTTTTATCGATGTTTATCAAGGAGAGGAAGATAACTAAGACAAATTAAATACGTGATGTGGGATGAAAAGCACGAGACGAATCGAGAAATCAAATGAAGTTCATGGAAAACTGAATGCATAAAATTACAATAAGATAAAGACTAACTTACCTACCAACTTAAATCGTTCATTACAATGACAAACTCTAATATTAATACGTATAAAGGCAACAATTACAGCTTTCCTATAATTCTTCTTACACAGAGTTAACAGCTTTTTTTACCGATTTACCATATTTGCCGATATTACGCTATGCTCTCTTATGTTGATTTGTTACTCTTTTAGACCTAGTAAACTATATATTCCTCAAAAAAAAAAAACTAGTAAATTATATCTCCTTTAAGTTAAGTTAGGGCTGCAATAGATTTTCTCGCGGTACCGCCCGCGATTCCTTCAAAAAAAAATTATATCTCCTTTACTTAATTAGTCAATAGCAATCAAATTTGAAATTTTAAAATACAGTGAGGTCATTAATTATTATTTAGATCGCCTACAACATATGCAGGAACAGGGATGGGGCCGTTAATCTAGTAAAAAGAATCGCCGCTGCCGGGGATCGAACCCGGGTCACCCGCGTGACAGGCGGGAATACTTACCACTATACTACAACGACCTCGTTGATAATCTTAAATCTTAGTTATATGTATACAACTTTAGTGCTTAATATCAAGCAAATAACCTATGCAATTTTCTACAAACGAATAATTTATATTACATCTTCTTGAACGCGATAAGCAAGTTCAAATTTGTAGGGCATAAATATACAATAACTTGAAATATTGATATGCAGAATAAAAGAAATGTTAAAGGTTAACAGTTTATTCTTAATTATAATCTACCTGATTGGGAATACATATGGAAAATCCAGTTCCCTGATTCAAACAGGAAATGCGGGTGAAGTAAATACCATCAATGGCAGAGCTGACGTGACCTAACTTCCTCGATCATGTTGTAATCGGTCAGGATGATGGTAGGATATCAAAACGTTTTGTAAATGCATATATACATATACCAATTTGAAACATGAATACAATATGTATGTATATATAAATTTCTTTTCATATCTTTGTCATCAAATGTTTTCATTATATGGTACTAACTGATACGCACATTCAAGATCCATGATGCTCTAATATTTTTCTGTCTCGTATATTTAAACTTACTAACACAAGATGGATGATCACATCAGTTTATACTTTCGTGTACTGTAGGTGTGGGAAGTGATTAAACTCATTAATAGATTTAGAAAGAATACTAGTGTTATATAGTGTATTATAAATTATAATCATGGGTACTTTTTATTTTCATGCTAATTCATTTTGGTCATTTGATATTGCTTTCTTTTTTATCCTTCACTTATTAATCCTAGGATGAAATAGTTTTGAAGGAATGAGCCATTCCAGAAACTGGCCCCAAGTAAATTGAAACAAGGGGTTCTAGACACCTTTTCCTACTTTGTGTCTAAGTATTTGCTAAAGTCATTCACAATTCGTGGTTTGAGAAAATAACATAATAGAGCATAAGAAAGAGCAGAGTAGGCTAATTATTGTTGAAGAAGAGTTTGTTGTTGGCTTTTGCTATTTTCACCGAAACCATTATAACCACCCAATTCGTAACGTCTTCGACGATCTGGAAGTCGGAAGCTCTTCGGGTAAAAGAACGAACGACAAACCATAACCCGATAGTACACTCGAGAGCAGCAAAGAAATAGATTAAGTGCATTTCGTACACATTAAATTTTAATTTTTCGGCTTGATTTAGCGAATTTTTTGGTGTTTTTTTTATGGTTTTAGAAAGTTTATGATGATTGAAAACGTGATTACAGTGTTTTTGTGATGTTATTTAACATGTTTTGGACATTCACGACAACATGTAGTAAAAACATACACAACGTTGGTAACCCAAAGATACGTCTGGGGGATATCTTATCCCGATAAAAGAATATACTATGAAACAGCAAAGATACAAAAAATTTACAAGCGAATCTTCAATTCCTAAGCATAACATTTTTTTTCTGAAGTATCACTCGACCTAGTACTCCCCCTAGGTGTGATCCTCACTCACTTTTTCAGCTGAACACTCGCAGTGTTATTCTATATGTCTTTAATACATAATGTACGAAATAAATGCACTTACATAATAGTTTTTCCTTCACGAAGCTAAACCTTACAAATGGCGCACAGAGAAAGAGCATTGTTTCTTAATAGTTCGGCGTAGAGATATGGAAATTCATAACCCTACCAAGGTGCAACATGAGGTTTATATACTCCTTTCAAGACAAAAGAACTCTTTTACTCGGAGGACACAGCTGGCAAAAGAAATAGCGTCAAACAAACAGTAGAGTTGATACTTTGCGTCAGACAGAGACAGACAAAGTATAAGAAGATGTCATCTACACAAGGCTGAGACATCTTGGAGAACAACTTGGATTTGACGAGACAAACAAGCCAACGCCCAACAGAACAATTATTGTCGGGTTCGACGGAGTAAACCAACTTCCATAAGCTCGAGCATTTTAGAGAGTCAACACGGTGCATGATAAGCCAACGGTTAAGGTCTTAGCATTGAAAGCTTATCTAGGATAATCTATTACACAATCCCTTTAAAATTGTTAGGTGTGACATTAAGAACCTTTAGGTTTCTCAAGTTTCCAAGGGATTTTGTTGATAGAACACAAAATTGCAAAAAACAAAAAATATAAATTAACAGAAAGAATTATAGTGGTTCCCTCTTACTGTAGGAGGTGCGTACACTTGCCGCTCGTAAATCACGATCCACTATAATATCAATCGAAATTTCGATTACAACCCTCAATTCGCTCACTCTCACTTATGTTACAACAAAAAAGATGACGGCTACAAGCCGTATAAGCAAAATGAAACTTAGGACAAATTAATTTGTGCGAGAAGTCTAAACTACCCCCGCTACATATAAGCTAACTGCTCTGTTTCGATTCTCAATAGTAATGTCCTTTGTAAATTAAACTTCACACTCAACAAGGACATCGCCACTCAAATTATTTTGTATGCCGAGTTTTTCTAGAACCCTAGGACTCAATTAATTATATACATAAGTTCACTCAAAGATGAGAGGTTTCCAAGGCTTTTAGGAATCAAACCAAAGGATGAATTGCAGTGAAAACCAAGGTACTTCAAGAACTCTAGTTCCTACAACCATCCCACTAAAGGACCACTGATTTCACTCATTCTTAAATCTAGAAACTTCATATCATATTTAGCACAATGTGAAGAGATCTGTCCAACGCTTTCAATCGAGGATTGTAATTCTACTAGAAAATCTAATCCTGACAATGGACCACCGCCTTTGAAGCTATCAAAATAATTTCATGAGAAAAGGTCGCTGGATAATAATGAAACGGCATTAAACATATTTCACTTTTAACCATATTCTTGTGGCATGATGACATCGTCCATAGTTTGCCTTATAGTTATCATTTCGGATGAGTTTAGGTTAATATATCATATAACTGGCCATTTTCAGTTAGGTCCAATTGTTTTCCATCATATCAAGCTATAAGGTTTCCTCTTGAAAGTTCATAACAAGTTGTCAAACTAATCAAATTCGAGGGCACTCTAGTTCAATATAGCATAACCGACATTTATCTTATTCAACATTTCTTTTCCACATTATATACAACCAAAGATATAAAATATAAAGGGGGTTCTAATTGTGAAATAAATAAATAAACAATACATTTTAAATAAAAACACTGGAGAACACTTTTGGCTCTATCTCAAGCTCTCGCATGGAATCCATTGTAGCCTGAGGGATTTGTGATTCCTGTTTAATCAAATCGCTTTCCAAAAAAGAATTTTGAGTACCGTGAAAAGGAAGGATGAGAGACCACAAGCGTCGAGGTTAGACGTGAAGAAAACCCTTGTCGTTCAAGTAGGAGATCACTTTCTCGGCCATCTCACACGGAGATGCCAATGTGTTTTCTTCATGCCCTAGTACTATCTGATAAAAGCGGCAACAAAAATATTAGTACAAAGAGAGCATACCGGTTATTCTTATAATTTACTGATCTTTGATCCTACAAAAGTTGCTGACGTTGTAGCAACAATGTGGTACTGTGAAACTATATTTTCAGGCCTCGTTCTATTTTTTTTTACGAGATAGTAGTATGTACCTCGCAATTCAGGGGTGATTCGTATGGATCGTCAATCCCGGTAAAACCTGTGAAATTCATACATATCAAACATAAGATGATACAATCTTAACTAATAGAGCGTTTTCTAGAATATTGTAATTGTTTTCCTTTTAGTTTAACTGCCTTGCAACGGTGTCACTAACGGAACAAAATGGATATTAAGCTAATAAAATCAACGATCTCTTATCTCTTCTAATTCTCTCTCTCTCTCTCTCTCTCTCTCTCTCTCTCTCTCTCTCTCTCTCTCTCTCTCTCTCTCTCTCTCTCTCTCCTTATCCGAGTCTTCAATTCTAGAAGCTTAGACGCTCAAACAGTGATTACCCTATTACAACTTCCAGAATCTCATCAGATCCGTATCACAAGAAGTTCAATATTTCATAACAGAAACCAGAGCACCCAGAGATGTTCTTGTCCTGATTTATGGTATTACTTTTTTTTGTCTAAACACAGCATTGGAAGTTTGGACACGGGCATCAGATAAGGTAGGAATAGAAAAGAAATCACATATCTAAATAGGTAGTTAACTCATCAGATAAGGTAAAGAGAATCAAAAATTACCTTTGATCTTCCCTGCACGTGCAAGCTTATAAAGCCCTTTCGGGTCTCTCTCCTCACAAACTTCAAGTGGTACATCCATAAAGACCTGTTCCAATTCAAATTTATCTTTTAGACTATTTTCAGTCTCTTAGGCAGATGTATAGTAACAGTTTCAAACTGAGACATCGTACTAACCTCGATAAAATCCCCATCTGGGAGCAAAGCTCGACAAGCATCGCGATCTCTTCTGTACGGAGAAATCAAACTCGCTATGCAAATAACCCCAGCATCGGCAAAGAGCTTCGCCACCTCGCCTGTGATTTACGAAGAAAAAACATAAACCATTAGCCGATTGAAAGTGTGACGTAGATAAAAACCGTGAATACATAGATCTTATTTAATATAAAACTTACCAATTCTCCTTATGTTCTCTGCACGATCCTCAGCTTTGAAGCTAAGATCACGATTCAGGCCGTGTCTGACATTATCTCCATCGAGGACATAGGAGAGTTTCCCAATGGACTGCAAAATCTGACTCAACGCACAAGCCACCGAGCTCTTCCCTAATTATATTTAACTTCAAAAAGTTAAACGCAGATACATAAATAGACACATTTCCACAGAGAGAGTTCAAGCACATAAACTTCAGGTCCCACCAATTTTATTTTATTTGCCGTTTTAAGGGAATAGGAACTATGATCATAATAGGGATTAGAATTTTGTGATTGTGAAGAATCAAACAAACCTGAAGCACTGAGACCTGTGATCCAAATAACACAGCCTCTCTGTTTGAGTAGCTTTTGCCTTTCAGCTTTCTGAACCGAACATTCATGCCACTTGATGTTGGTTGAATTCCCAACACTTGACAACAAGCTCGGGCTTTTACCTAATTCAAAGTCCAAACATAAAATAATTTTTGATAACAAACACCCAAATTTGACCAATTTAAACCCAAATTCATGTTATCAATATAAAATTCGACAAATTTCCCACCCAAAACCTATATTATAATCATCAAGTACCCCGGAACTCGTACAAAACAGCACTATTTAAATTGACCAAATTTTTCTTTTTCTCGTTCTTTCTTTCCCACGCAAATTTCTCATTAATCGATCAAAGCAAAGAAAATCAATTCACCCGGACTCGCGGAGCGTCCATTGGCGTTCAAATCCTCGTCGCTCACGGTCGCAAATGTCGATCCCTCCGACATGGCTTTGGCGGCGCGGCAAAAAACCCTCGGGCTCGGACAATTCGTCGACGAGGAATCGGAGAAGCGCAGGAAAGCTGGTCTCTTGCGAGAGCTCGAAGAGAACGACGATGGCGGTTCGACGGCAACGCTGAGGCCTCGCGTAGACGATCCTGCCACCACTGATTTCGCTCCAATCGCGAACATTGTCTCGTGGAATCGAAAATATATCGTTAATTTAAATATCGATTGTTTAATTTAATTAATCGATTAACTAACAAAATTAACTTCCTCAAAAAAAAAACTAACAAAATTAAACTCTCAGAGAATAAATAAAAGTAGAATGAAATTAAATAAGATTGAGAGCGAAAATATAGTCGCGAATGTAGACGTGTTTTGGGGTTCTCTGTCTCGTGGTTGTTAGTGGGTTTCGGTTTCAGAAATATAAGGTGTCAAAGTTAGATTTCTTTGGTTTTTCAACAAAAATTATATAAAAGTATTCGTGTCTTTCTCGATTATGAATCTATCTATGGCCTTAAGTCTTTTATAGTGCATGTGTCCTCATAATTGCGCATAGATTTACAAAATAGTCTACATTTGTCTAAAACAAATGAAATAATCAAAATGTATAATAATTTGATTTTAAAAAATAAAATAAAATTTGAATTTGGAAATGATAAATTATTTATAGTAACAATTAAAATTTAAATTTAAATTTAAATGTCAATTTTTATAAATGTTAATTTCGTTATTTTACTGAAAATTCAAAGATTTGGTCATTTTACAAATTAATTATTTTTTAATGATTATTTTGTATTTTTTAATATTATCTAAATAATTAAAAATAAAATATTATGGAATCCATTGTCAATTGAACTTTTATTTAAATAAATGTCCATTAACAAAAAAAAAAGTTGATGAGCTTTTCTTTGGTTGGTGTCTATGCTTATTAACTATTGTATATGTTATGCTTATGCGCAAGCAAAGCAAAGCAACGGTGACGTTTGTTCAAAGTTTTTTTTTTGGGGGGGGAACGTTTTTTCAAAGTATATTATAGTGTTTCCTTTTCTTTTTTCTTTTAGTTATTATTTAAATTATCTTCTGAATAAAATGTTGGGCCTTTTCCATTAACAGTGTCACGTTAGATTCTGACATATGCTAAATATCACAATTCCCTAAAAAAATTGACAGTCCAAAAGATATCACGTTTTTAATGCTTGCGGGCCCGTCATATCTCATAACATGTTGTAATTTCTTGTTGTGGCTAAATTTATTTAAGACGGTGACAATTATGGGCAAACCATACTAAATGAATAATTTCAGCAAACCAAAGCCTACGAATCGGCTTCAATTGAATACAGGTTCGTGGTTTTCTTTTTTCTTTTTGTTTATGCAATTAAGATTTCGAGTATATATAAAAAAAAAAGGTAATTTTGATGTAATCATGTAAATTATAGTTAATTTGGATATTTTTCGGAAATAGATTCAAAATACATCGACGAATTCGTTTACAAAGTTTTAGAGACAAAAATATCTCTAAACAAGACTTCCCGCCTAAATTAATCAGTTTAACACGTAATATTAATAATTTATTTTAATATATGATCATAACTAATTAGGAAACTAAATATTGTTGATAATTAATAAAAAAATCTCGCTCAAAATTGGTCAACCCACATTTAAATTTTGAATTTTGAATTCCAAATTCGAAAACACCATTTAAATTCGATTTTCATAATTAATTTAATAAATAAAGTGTATTTTTGTCTATTTACAAACATATTTACGATGTATTATAGTGTCTTTTTTTTAGGAAAACGATGTGTCATAGTGTTAACTAATGTAAATACGACGTAAATGATACATGTATCGAGTAAATAAATCCGACCATAAAAAAAATAATCAACAGTGTTAACAGAACGTAAATACGACGCAAATTATAAAGAACATAAATGAAATTTGTAAATAATTCGTTCCAAATAAACAAATAACAATATAGTGTTAATAGAACGTAAATACAGTGTAAAACCATACTGAACTACAAACACGTTTCAATCTCTACACAAACCTGATTCGTAAAATGAAAAACTATCATCACGAAACAAATCCATATCCGGCCAACTCGGTGTTTTTGCAATGCCAATGAGAGAGAAACGAAAAAGGTAAATGAATATCAAGAAATATGGAATAATTAAGTTTAAATTAATAGTTTCCTTTAATATAGAATCACTACTGATTAGGAAACTAGATATTATAGATATTTAATGTAGAAATCGCAAAAATTGGTACATCCACGTTTAAAATTCGAAAATTGAATGACAAATACGAAAACGAAATTTTAAAATATAAAATAGTAATTAATAAAAAAAGATAAAAGTATATTTGATCATTAATAAACTGTTAATATATGTAAACGAATATGACTGGCTATTTTAAATCCATTAACGAAACATTTGGTATATACAAATTAGAAACGTTTTATAAAGTTATAAAACCAAAAATTGGAATATGTTCACTTTTCCACTCGATCTCAAACTCTTATGTTTTCTTCTCAAAATCATTTCATCTGAACTCCTCTCTCTTTACCAAAATTTGTGGCGCTCTCTTTCTCTCACACTTCGATACATCGGACTTTGCTCTTTGTCAATTTGTTGATGTTTCTCTCTCACACTCTCGGTCTTTGTCGTTGTCTCTCTCTCTCTTGTGCTCTTGCTCTTTGTCGTTGTCTCTTTCTCGCGCCCTCGCACTCTAGCTCTTACGATCTCGCAACTCTTAAATGGATGCCACCAACTGATAAATCGTGGCAGGAAAGAGTCCGCACACCCAAGCTACGACATCGGTAAAGTCGTTATCACCAGACATGAAAATTGTCCCGCAAAGAAGTCAACATAATCTACATTACTTAATTTAGAGACATATAATAGAAAATGACATACAGGTTGAGCTCACGAGCATAATCACTTGCATTGACAATTTGCCTTCGAGTGTAACATAGACAAGTACTCCGTATTCTTTTCTTCCACGATCGTATCTCCTCCACTCATTGAGGTGATGATACCACGACTTTCTGAAACGTTATCTTCAGAGCGAATAAATAAAATATGTGGGCAACGCTCTTATATTTCACAAATCTTAAACAAGGCGTTTTGATATTTTCTCTCTTATTTTTAAGAACAGAATGAAAAAAATTCTGGTTAAGAAGAAGAAACAAAAAAGTTCAGCCACAAAAGTTTGACCACTCCATCTATTTAGAAACAAAAATAATGAAAAATATTTTGCTTACCTTACCTAATGTAGTCGGCTACTCAAGTGTCACATGAAAAATTTTGAGCGCAGCCTTAACTGCCACATGCGCTCAACGCCTCGAGTTTAGGTCTTTTAAAGTCAATAGCTTTAAATCTATCTAATAATTTATTTACTTGATCAAATTATTAAATAATAATAAATTTATTATTTACTTGATCCAACAATAAATAAATAATTTTACTACAAATATTTGTTTTATTATGCAAATACTTGTATTTCGAAATTAATATCGTCAATAACCATTAAAGTTTTTCATTCCATGATCAATATCTTCCGGGTTCTTTCCTCATCGAGAAAAATCAATTATTCTGTTATACCTTTCTCGTTACATATATTCCCTAAGCATCATTGCTTCTTTAGCTATTTTTTCCAAAAGTAACCCAACTTCGGAACTACGTGCACTTTATTGGTTTTGGAATCAACTTAGGTGAGGCAACATTAACCTTCTTTCAGGGAGGTAGGATTCTATATACAGGACTCACTTCCTTCTACAATCATATTTTGAATTTCCAAGACATAAATTTCATAACCTATTGTACTAGTCGTTAACGAGATGGGTCAAATAATTCGAAGATACAATCCCGAAGTCGATGACAACTTCAGGATTTAGATCGAGTCTCATTGTGCTAGAAACCTGAGTTCATGCGGTGTGCTAAAATGAGTTCGATGACTGATATACGCTTGGGAAGCTATATCGAAAGTCATATATGTGGAACACACGAGTGAAGGCTGATCACTATGTGGGAGCATTATCCAATTGCGGTAAGTGTACGATATGGACAGACTTTGGGGTAGATGTACCGTTTAAGGACCGTTACGACGCACTAACAATGCCACTATGATGGTCACATTGAGACTTGATCTAAATCCCGAAGTGATCATGGACACTGGATCATGTTTCTTAGCTCTTTAACTCATTCGCTAAAAGGCTATTCATGCTAATCACAGCTTATCTCTTGAGAGTTTTCTCATAGCATGATTCGAGTGAGAAGTCATTTACAGATACGGAATCCAGCCTCCCTGAAAGAAGGTTAATATTCACTCACCTAAGGGTTGATTCTAGAACCGATTGATTGCGCGCACTTTCAAAGTAGGTTGACGTTCAAAAGAATCTTTCGCTGGGGAAGCAACAATGCTTGGGCTAATATGTATCAAAAGAAGTATAACAAAAAAATTGACTTCTCTTGGCACAGGTAGAACCTGGAGGATGTTGATCATTTATTGACTATATCAGTAGACACTCGTCACGATGAGTAAATATAATTTTAGTATTAAATAATAATTCAGTCTTAGATTTCACAATAAAGTTTTGATAAAGACTAGACGAATCGATGAAAAAAAGATAGGACTGTATCGTCTTTTTCGTCGGGTTCGTTAATCTTCTACCACGAGGGTCCATATTCTCCAATTCGGCTATGAAAAAGGTGGATAAGAACTTTTGAATAATAGTGTTGAATCATTATTTAATCTCACATGCTGTAATGGTGATTGACAACATTAATTCTGGAAAACGGGTATACGCATAATTAAATAAACGTTTATAGCATAATTGTTTATTTATTGTTGGATCAAGTAAATAAATAATTACTTTGATTTTTAGGCTTGCGAATTTCGGATTGAACTTGTGCATAGGAGTGGCCAAAAATCCCCAAAGGTTATGCCCTAGGGGTTGGCCGAACTCTCTCCCACTTTCTCTCCCTGAATTTCTCTCTTAAGAGAGAAAATCTCAACCATAGATATTGATCTGATTGATGAGATATAGTGTAGATTCATTGTTGATATCTAATGGCCTAGATTAAATTCAAAGGAGATTATATTTCTACAAAGAGGGAATATCTCTATGAAGGAGAAAATATTTCTCAAAAGGAGAGAAAATCTCTTAGTGGTTATCTCAATCTTAAGTGCTATAAATAGGGATAGAAATGAAGATGAAAATTCACTCATTACCTCACAGAAAATTCGGCCAACTATCTTTCTCTCTTGGCCGAGTATTTTCCTCTCCCTTTTCCCTAGAATTGCTAATTCCATTCTTAAATAATAGGAGCGAGATCTCGAAACAATCTGGTTTCGAGATCTAATGAGAATCAATTGTGCCTACTCATATTTCTTATTCATCTCAGAGATTACGTTTCGGAAGGTTACGGTGTCATGTTCGAATACTCAATTTAGAAGAAGGATGAAATGGAGCTCGCGTTGGTTCGTGGAATTTTTGTAGCTGAGCCAAAATTCATGTAAGTGTTCTTACGACTTAATTAATATCAATTGCGGAATTGTTTTCATAAATGACTTAAATTAATAAATTTAGATCTTATTTAGCAATCATTATTATTAATTGGCTATTGTGAGTGCAATTAATAATTTTATGCATTTAATATGGTTGTCAAGGTGAATCAATCACCAACAGTGTTTAGTGTTTCAGTTGATATGGAGACCATGCGATGACAGATGTTGGTTAAATATTTAATTAGAAACAACACTTTAAATTCAAACTGTCAATAAATATCAACATTGCATTTTATTAATATTCACAGCGAAATTTACTCGTAAATCTTTTCGTGGACAATAATTGTTAACCGTTAGTGGTTTGTGTCCGTTATAACGTGATTCTCAATGTCGGCGAGCAGTCCAATTGATCGTTCGTGAAGTTGGTTAACGACTTAGACCAATTTAACTCACACTCCTAAAATAATGTGGCGTTGGTTTTTTTTGTAGTCCACATGCGTGTACATAAAGAATGCCCTCGCTAAACCGAGTCCATAAAAAATAAATCTTCTCTCATTTTTACATCTTATATTTATATGGGCATATGAGATACATGTACGAAACTCTCTTAAGTATTGCAAGCGAGCGTTTGACACATGGACATATACGTCAGTAAAAGTTACTCATACATGTTGCGGAATAAATTTTTCATAGCATCGATTTTTAATCGTTCGTATTAAACTAATTTGGAGAGGACAATGGTGCAAAGACGGTACAAAAAAAGAAGTTTCGGAAGCTCAAATAACCCACCTAAGTATATTTTTGTTTTTGTTTTAAATACACTACACGTCAATTGTATAATAGATCTGTATTATAATTGTAATTTGTGATTGCATAAACACAAATAAGTATTTGGGACATTAAGTTTGAAAGCTTTATATGTTGCGTACTTGTTGGGATTTTCTCAACTTTAAGAGTAAATTTGGGTGTTTTTCCAATTTCTTTTTTTAAAAATGACTCAACTAAGAGTTCGGAAGGGGAGAATAATATTTTATATAATGTTTACCCTCACTTTTTGAAATTGAAATAAATGTTTTACTTTTATTGTTAATTACGAACTTTTGTCACGAAATCACAAATTTCTGTGACGAAGTTGTCACGAAACTGTCAAAATGTTGTCACGAAATATTTAAAAAAATTTCTATACAACAACTAGCTACCTAGATCGGGTTCTTACCCAGTATTGATCTTTCCAACATCTAATTGGATGATAAAATATCTATATAATGTACCATAAATTCATACTTGTTTCGTAATATGTCATCGCATGATTTTTTTGTTTGTTAGTTCGTTACCAGCAAGTAACACATTAACAAATCAAACCAAATTCAGTAAAATGAAAAATAAAAATTAAGTATGTAGGTTAGTTTAGTTTTCATAGGCTCATACTAATGATCTATGACTACATTACGTACAATGGTCGTCTTTATTTTTGTGTAAAGAAACATATAAGTTCGTTGTTTATTTATTAATTTTTAAATTTATCAAAATGTCGTATAGGAGGTTTTAAATCGTATACAAACTACATTTATGTCGATCCCGCTCGATTTGGTGAAAGACGTAATATTTCGTAACCAAGTCAAGAAATTCGTGACAACATTTTGATAGTTTCGTGACTATTTTTTTACAGTTGCGTGACGATATTTTGACAATTTCGTGACGAACTTTTTTCACGAAATCACAAATTCATGTTACGAACATGTCATGAAACTATCAAAATGTTGTCATAAAGTATTAATTTTTATTTTCTAACACTACGACTACCTAACTATATGGAGTTAGTTTCCAATATTTATCCTTTATTTCATCTAATTGTATTGTAAACTATCACTAAATTCGTGCCTCATCATAAAATACTGATCTTTTTAACATCTCGTTCAATAGTAAAATATCACTATTGATAAAATACATTTCAAATAAATTTTCGATAGTGTACGCGACCATATAAGATTTCGCTATAATACTGCCACGAAACTTAATATCTTGTCTCTCTGGATTTGAAGTCTTATGATTCGTGTCAGATACTAGTTGGTGACATCAAGTTTACAAAGTATATTACTATCAGTCAAAATATGTGGTTACTGCAAATGTTCGATAGAAACCTAGATTATATGAAAATGAAAAACTTTCGGAGTGAACTGATTGAGAGGCGGAGATTAATCGGAGTTTTGTTTGTTGAATTGGGTGAGACTCGAAACGCCGAAACTTTGGATTTTTATGTTATGGGTCTTGTATGATGCGGGTGAAAAATGTGTTTCTGGTTATGCCATTGACGGAGATTAGGAAGTCAGACGGAGAGGAAATATGATTTATGAGTATAGCCATTGATGAAGATGACGACGTCTAGCCGTCTAGGCATAGCCATTGATAGGGATGACGAGGAGAGACGAGTTAGATTAGGAAAGAGAAAAAAAAGAGAAAGAGAGTATTACACATGAGGATATTAGAGATTTTTATTTTCTCTCTCTTTCCGAACTCCTAATTGAGTAATTTTCTTCAAAAAAATAATATTGTTAGAATTCAGCTTGATTTTATTCATTTACGTAAATTTCTTTAAAAAGAATTCAAATTCCTAAAGCACTGGGCTGGACTGAGTTAAAAGAGCCCAAAACAGTTGTCTAGCCCAGGCCACGAATACAACGGCGTAGGATAGACATTTGTTAGCCTATATTTTCAGGTATTTTGGGGACTTTTGGCGCGCTATCTGACTCAATAGACGTCGGGGAAATCAGAGCGCAATAAAATAATCATTCCGATGGAGGAGGACGGCGAAGATGCTCGGCCATGGCAGTCATACCACACCGCGTACACGAACGCCAAGGCCGGTACGCTTGTTCTTCATCCAATATCATTCATTTTCTATGCGATTCTAATTTTTAATGTTTTATTTTTCAAATTAATCACAGGCATGGACGGTGTTGATAAAGAGAGAGTGCAAAGGATAGTGTACGAGATGAGCAAAGGATCGAAGTACTTTCAGAATGAGGAGCGGAAGGAAGTTTTCATCCGCCAGAAGATTGACGGCATGCGAGCTCGCGCAGCCAAGCTCTCTCCCGCCGATCTCTCACATTCCCAATCCGTAATTTCTTTTCCTTTTTCAATTAGTTTTGAATGGATCGTACTAAGGTTTATTTTTGACTGTTAGATCAAGTTATTGTTATGAGTGGAGAATTGCATATCATCAGTTGTTTCACTACGCAAACATGTCAATAAGCAGTTTCAGAAATTGGTGTGCAAGATAGAAATGTACTGGAATCGAAGTTTATGAAGTTTGTCAGAATTTTCGTTTTCATAATCGTAAAACAAGCTTTAAACAAGTAGTTTTCTTTACAAGTGTTGAAAGCAAATAGAGAAATGAAAAAGGAAATCTTGTTTAATCCCACTTCTACCAAATTGGAGCACAATTTGAAATTCTCAGATTGTTGCTCTGGTTCTATAATAATTGACTGCAATGACTTGTAACAACCTATTTTCTTGTTGGTCATTTTTAAAGTTACCCATCTGGCTTCATGACTTTTATCATTTTACCACAGCTGGCGGAGAGAATAATTATTGAATTGGAAGCAGGGCGGAACCTATCGAGAGTTTGGGTACATGTTGACATGGATGCTTTCTATGCGGCGGTTGAAACACTAAGTAATCCTTCATTGGATGGAAAACCCATGGCCGTTGGTGGTCTCTCTATGATCTGCACCGCTAATTATGAGGTTTAATTTGCCTCAAATGAGCTTCTGCTATCTTTTTCCTTTTCATTATTGTTATCTCATTGTTAATAACTGCGTTAAAAAGAATTCTACTATTTCAAAATGTGCTGGTATGGGTTTTGAGATAAGTGCTTGGCTGAAGCATGCTAGAACTTAGTGATGAGTAACTATGGAGGATGAGCTTCTTATGTAACATTCTAATGGTTTTTTATTCCCTCCTTTAGCTCAGAACTCAAAACTGTAGTACGAATAGAATTATTTATACACTGCTTGTTCAAAATATAGGCGAGGAAATTTGGTGTTCGTGCTGCAATGCCTGGTTTCATTGCGCGTAAGTTGTGTCCGGAGTTAATTTTCGTGCCTACGGATTTCAAGAAGTATACTCACTACAGTGATTTGACACGGAAAGGTTAGCATTATTGTTTATGCTCGATTAATTATCTTTGTTTGATCTCTCTACTAATTGCTAACTTTTAATTATGACAATATTTTCTGTTTGTTAGTTTTCGAGAAGTATGATCCTAATTTCATGGCTGCTAGTTTAGACGAAGCATATCTTGATGTAACCGAGGTTTGTAAGGAAAGAGGCACTACTGGGGAAGAAGTAAGTCGAACTTAATTATTTTTCTTCTAACATTGTGTTTCCACTTTAATTGAAGTTTGTAATTTTTCACTTGATTTTTTTGAAGATTGCCAAAGAAATTAGAGCTGGTGTGTACGAAGATACGGGTCTCACTTGCAGCGCTGGAGTTGCACCAAACCGATTACTTGCAAAGGTTTTCACGAAGTACTCACCGGCTACTTTCAATGGTTCCTTGTGGAACACAGTTTAGAATATTTAACCACATGAGTAATGTTGTCTGAATTACTTTTCTATTCATTTTGGAAGGTATGGTGACTGATGAACCAATCTAAAGTCCACCAAGAACAAGCTTTTGTTGTGTATTTTCTCAAATTGATCTTCATAGTTTCCTGCCAACCAGATGTTGATAAGATCCTATTAAAATGAATTGGATTTTGCCATCTCTTTATCGTTTGCTTGTTTTTCGGTCTTATGCTCACACTTTAAGTTTGGCTCGGCTCGAAATTCTAATAAACTTTTTGTATATATTATGTTTTAATTTTTATTTTCAGGTGTGCTCCGATATAAACAAGCCGAATGGGCAGTTTGTTTTGCCTAATAACCGGTTGGCTGTGATGACATTCATATCTTCGCTTCCTATCCGAAAGGTATATGCAACAGTGACCCGTTTAGAATCAGTGTTTTGAATTTATCGATCGTAAGAATTTTATTACATCCTTAATGATGTTTCTTTAATTGTAACTTGTCTCTAAGACTTAAGACACCTTGATTACCCTGTTTCCAGATTGGAGGCATTGGGAAAGTCACAGAACATATGTTGAGGGATGGTTTAGGAATCAGTACATGTGAGGAGCTCATTCAAAAAGGCGGTTACATCTGTGCACTGTTTTCACACTCCAGCGCAGGTTCTAAGTTCTGACCCATAGCTCTCTAAATCACCTGTTTGCTACCTAGGATTGTCATCAGACCAGATTGTTGATGATTGACTAGTTTATGAATGACAATTATTTGCTAATGACATATGTTTCTTTCATTTCAGCATTCTGTGTTTATTTCATTCTATTCTGTAGCATACTGATATCTTCAATTAATTTTCTTATGTAGATTTTTTTCTCTCTGTGGGACTTGGGCTTGGAGGGACAGACACTCCGGAAGTCAGGTCTCGAAAAAGTATTAGCAATGAGAGGACATTTTCTGCCACAGCCGACGAAGCATTCTTTTACCGTAAATTAGGTATATGGCTATTATATTTCTGGAATTCTTTCTCTCTATATTGATTAGTAACACCTGTATAATTCTTTCTAATTATTTTCATATTATTATGTAGCCTGATATTGCTACACCCTTTATATATCTTAAAAAATCTCGATATTTCTAGCAAAGTAAACCTTGCCTAGTCTTAATTTGCAGAGGAACTTGCAGAGCTTCTATCAACAGACATGAGCAAAGAAGATCTTTGTGGAAAAACATTGACACTTAAAATAAAAACTGCCACTTTTGAGGTAAACGTTGTTGTTTTTTATGAGACCACCAAATTAGAGTGCACAATTCTGTGCTCTTAACATATTGTATTTCTGCAGTATTATTTAAATAAGAACTCATTAAAAAAATTTGATTGTGTATTGGATGCCATGAGCTCAGCTGATATCTGTGTCATCTATAGGTTCGAACAAGAGCTGTGACTTTGCAAAAGTATATTTGCTCGTACGACGATATTCTGAAGCATGCGACAAAGCTTCTAAAGGCAGAACTTCCAATTTCATTGAGGCTGATAGGTGAGCGTTGTGCATATATTTAGATTCGTTTGTGTATTCATTTTAAAATCTGAAACTTCCCTAGGCATGTATATATATATATATATATATGGGATATCATTTTCAAGGGCCTCAATTATTTAGTAGTTATGTTTCAGGATTGCGAGTCTCTCAGCTAAACAAAGATACGGATGGAGTTCCTACTGATCCAACCCAGAAGACTCTTACAAACTTTATTTTATTGGGAGACACTCTTAGGAAGAATGTGGACAATCAGAGATCCGTTTGTTCAGAAACTAGTGATCAATACAGAAATAATGAAAAATCTGACTTTTCGTCCAAATCTTTCGAGCCATGCCACGATCAAAGAGATCCTTTGAATCAAAATGAAAATGGTGATAAATGCACCTTCAACAATAATCACAATGTGACCGATAAATTCCACAATTTTGTGGACGATGTAACTTCAGACAAGGTGAGAAATTTATCCGACGAGAAGCACCATTTGTGGACACTGGAGTTTCACACCAAACATAGAATACAATGAAATTTTGATGAAACTTTTCTGTTTTACTATGCAGATCGAAAGCAGAGTCCAGAATAGAGTTGGCAACGCAGAAGAGGACAAGACAGCTACTTCGTCCAATCAGAGCGAACCTTTTTATTGGTTGAATGAGTACAAGTGTTCCATATGTGGAATAGAAATGCCGCCGGATTTTGTCGAGGAAAGACAAGAGCACTTCGATTTTCATTTAGCAGAAAAGCTTCAAGAGGAAGAATCAAGCAATGGGTGCCGAAATTTCCTTCTAAGGCATAGGTATATTGTTTACTTGATTCCCTTCTATTATCTCAGCAATTATTTAGCAAAAGAAAGCTGCTGTAATTCATTAGCTTTCTTTTCTCAGAGCTGTCAACAAAGATCAAAATCCACAAGAAAGTAAACAGAAGAAGCCAAAGCTGTCTCCAAAAGCAGGAAAACACATATCAATTGACCAGTTCTTTGTAAAGAGAAATCGGAGCTTGTAGCTTTGCTTTGTTTCTCTCAGCCTCCAAAATATTATTTAACGGTGCGTACTGCCGATATTGAAATAAATCCAATAATACGGAAATGCCTGTGGAAATCTTGAGAAAAGTTGCCGGACATCGGTGATTCCAGCGATTTATAACTATAGAAAATAACAGAAGTGCTCCTGAAATCCGGCAACGAGACACCAGGTAAAATTGAAATTCAGCAGTGCGTTTCATCCCCGGACCAATAAACTGAGCGAGATTTGCTCCGAGCCTGAGTCTTGAATTTTCAAGGCTTCCCGCGGCTTCTAAAAATCTCGGTGTTGAAAGCTCTGATGCCAAATTTCTGCCTTGTGCTAATTATGTAACATTATGAATTTGCTGACAACAACAGTGTACTATCATGTAAATAAAAAGTAGCTTGTTTGCCAGTCCCTGGTTATTATTCTCTTGTTTTAGTGTTAGCGTGTACAGTCCAGATTTAACGGTTTAAAGAAGAAGTAATGTTTTAAATCTTTTATAATTATGTTGTAAAAGAACAAGAAACTAAATAAAAAGAAAGTAAATGAAAACGAACGAACCGTGCCAAAGGCAATTAAGTGTAAAAGTAGAGTTGTTTTTCTGACCTATACATTTGATGTCATTCTCCATGATTTGTTCATCTAACCAACCACTACCCGTGCTTCTTGTACTCGTTTGTAGTACTCATTGAAACGTGTTACCTTTCGTTTCCATTTTTTCCAATGATTTTTGCACTGTTTTTCAGATCTCTATTGCTCTTTTTTTGCACCGTTTTTGTTGAAGTAGTCGGCAATCCAAATTCAAAAACTTGTGCACGATTGGTCATTTCCATTGACAGCATCTTTAGACGTATTAATTCATCTACTTATGAGAAGTATGCTTGCTTTTGGGTTTTATTTTCCTCTACGTCTTGGATGCTCTTCTTGTGACATCACAGTGGCTGACAACTCTTCTGCGATAGGTGTAGTTTGACTTTCAAAGATGGGTATTTATGGTGTTCGGCGAGAAGGTGTTTTGTAGGCATAAGGCGATGTGGATTGTGGAGGAGAGCCAAAATTTAAGGCCTTGAAAAAAGACATAAAGTTGAAAGTTGGGGTGCATGAAGTTTGGAAGTAGATGACTTGGTGAATTTTGTGAAAATTGAGAATTGGAAAATTAAGATTTTGAAAGTTTGTAGATGAAGAATTTGGAGAATAGAGATAATCGGGAGGTGAGAAACCATTAAACAAGTAAAAAATTGATAAGAGTTGTGAGAATGTTTGAGTTGTTATTTTGAAATGCGAATGCTTTTTATAAAGGAAGAGTAATGTAACATGTAGAATTTTGTCAGACGAAATATAAGAAAATTGAATAAGATAGATAAGAGTAATGTGTGTTATATGAAAAACATAATTTATTGAGAATATGAGAAAATGAAAATAAGAATAATGTGTGTGATATTAAATTTAAATAAATATTTATTAAATTATGACAACGATATTTTTATTAAATTATGACAATAATTTTTTATTAAATAAAGAGAATAACATATAAAATCAACCATTTAATTAGAATTTTCTCCAATATGAGACCAAATATGCTCTACCAAATTCGCCAGTAAATTACCGTGCATGATTTTGTCGTGAAGTTCTGCATTCTTCTGAAGCATGGTTTAATAATCATAAATAAGCCCTTGTGATAATTCGACCATCGGAATGGCAGCGTAACCTTCGTCATAATTAAAGTTAAATGTTCCTTCATATGTATCTTGTTCGTCATCAACAATAATATTGTGCAATATAAGCCATGCATGCATACTATATTCAAGAACATCTCCTTTCCAAAAACGGGATGGTCATCTGACAATGGCGAATCGAGATTGAAGTACTCCCAACGCTCGCTCCACATTTTTGCGTACCGCTTCTTGGAATCACACAAATAATTTTCTTTTCTCTCTTTGAGGCTATTAGATAGTTTTAACAAATATAGCCCACTTTGGATATATGTCATTTACGATAAATTGAACTCGTGGAGCTTGCCCTTGTAAGATGTGGGTGAACAATGGAGATTGATTCAACACGTTTAGATCATTATTGGATCCAGGCACACAAAAAAATGCATGAAAAATTCAAAGAGCTGCTGATGCGACTGCTTCGAGCATAATCATTGGAGTGCCATAATCACCTCGTGTGAATTGACCTTTCCATGCAACAAGACAATTCTTTCATTTCCAGTGCATACAATCAATGTCCCAACATGTCAGAAAATTCGCGTGCTTCTCTCATCTGCCATAAGCGATGAACGCCGTTGGCATTGGCCTTCGTATATATTGCTCACCAAAAGTTTCATTAACTCCTCCAACAAAATTGACAAGACGTTTAATGGCAGTGCTTTCACCAATTCAAACATATTCATCAACATAGTTTGCAAGTGCTCCATAGAAGCCGACATTCAAATAGCCGCAGTGCACTTTTGTAGCGGTGAAAGCCTTCTTCTCCCAAACATATCTCTCTGCATCTGGAAATACGTCGAATGAACACCACGGACATGGACAATCAGCATGGATACATGTGTACGCATTCAAAATCTTCTCCAAAATTGATCTTCCGTGTACACTGGTCATCCAAAAAGTAATCATTGAACAAATGTTGATGTCCTTCTTTACGACGCTAATTCAAGTACGCTCGCTTACTTTGTTGTCTTCTTGGGCTACCATCGACAATGACGTCTTTGTAGTACATTTCATCAAATTTATATGTACATTCTGCGGTTATAATATCGTTTAAACTCATATTTTCATAAGAATTTTGAGAGTTTGACGAATCCATTTTTTGTAGAATAAAATGATAATAAATAATAATATCGAATGAATTTTGAGACTTTTTTAATGAAATATATGTATGAGAAAAAATGAGAGTGTGATTATATTAAGGTTGACATTTTTTTAACGAAGCACTGTTCTACTTAACCTGTATTCATAATCACTGATAGAACTTCCCGTATTAAATATATACTCGTAAAACATAACCCGTAGGTTCTACGACATTATAGAAAGTTTATTCATGTCATCGAGATAGTTAATGCAAAGGTTGGTTTGTTCATGATAGGCTTGTATTATTGTTGTTCAGCTGCATTCATTGAACTAGCAACCACGAAGTAGCTGCATTATTCATCACGAACAAGCGGATAGGTATATTCATGTCATTTCATGTTTCATTGAATCTGGTCATGTTGTTAATGCCGGGTATTGCGGTTCTTCATTTAATAATAATATTTTATATTATGTTATTGTAAAATAATTTAATCTTTTCACTTTTTTTTTGTGTTTGTTCGAGAGTTTGGAGATTGATGTGAGTTGAAAGTTTAACAAACTACACTATTGTAGAATAAGACTTAATAAAATAAAAGTGATACATTAATTGGTAGGTGAAAACTGGGACCACATTATACAATTTATTATTTTCATTTATTCGTGTGTACTTGTAGTGTTGTATGAGAGAAGTGAGAGAAAGTTGAGAGTTAAAATAAGACAAATTAGTTAAAAAATAATTAATATCGGTAGTTTGAGACCACAATATTATAAAATAATAAAACATTATAGGCATTTTACTTAGCATTTGTGCCAAAAAAAAGCAACATCGTCAAAAGTACTCATTTTTTATTTGCACTCCAATGTCTAAGCAATTATAGATGCTATCCACAATACTCCAAAAATTGTCATTGAAAATGCTCTAAATATGTGTTTCCCTAACTATCCATAATCTATACATTCGCTATTTCTTTTGAATTAATCATACATTCGCTACTTAACACATCGGTATCTAATCCGTAGTTCAAATTACATAATATAATGTTTTTAGACCTCCACGTGTATTTCTGTAAAACTTAACTGAATTTTTTAACAGGGCAACCAAAACCTATCATTATAAAACACATTTCCGCCAAAATATTGAAATATAAATATTCAGACCAACTCCAACCGATTTCACTATTTCTTACACCATTTTACAATACATATCACATCAAACACTACTTTTCTCCAACCGAACTCTATTTTTACACCAAATTAGAATATTAATTTTATATTCAACTTTCTCTTATTTATTTTTATAAACTTATACTTATTTAATATTTTTAAATTATACCACTTATTTATTGAAATAATTCAAAATAAAAAATAACACAAACAAAACATAATATTGATTGAAAAAAATACAATACAAAATAAACAACATAATCGCAATCTTTCATCGATCTTGAAGGATTTGACGCTAATCTTCTCGATTACTAGTTTATGTATTGTAACTTTATACTTAATTTTATTTTGATGTATTACGGTTTTTACATATTTTAATGTCTTTTTTTTCATTTTCGATGTTGTTGTAATGTTATTTCGTTTTGGTATTGATATTAGTGTCATGTTATTTTTTCCAAACTCCAAATGTCAATGTTGCATTTCAAAATAGTATTAAAATATAAAATATAAATTATTTAGTGATAAATATGATACAATTTTATAAATTAGTGCTAATATATAAATCATAAGTTTTTATAGAGTCTAAAAATTATTATAGTGCAATGAATAGTAACACGCTATTTTGTTGTAACAAAGTTTTTAAATAGTGTCCACCACTGGAATACCGTTAATTATAGTGTTCGTTTGGAGTCTACCCCTACGCTATTTGGTGGTTTTAGGTATAGGGTGGAGATGATTTTAAGTGTATGTCTTTAACTCTCCAAGCGACGGCCAATAAATTTTACGGGGTGCAAGTTATGTTTCTACCTTTCTCGACTATCACGACAGATCTTCTTGAATTCAGGGCCGCCGTCCAATATTCAGACGAGTAATTTCTTTACTATGGCTATTAGACAACTAATCCTATGATTTGTTCAACCATGTAATGCATGTATGAGAGAAACGTTTACAAATTATTCACAAAATATTCTTTATTTACGTGTTTTTTTTATGCATTCTATGCACCCAAATAAAACTAGAAGTTTTTCAATTTTAAAAGCGACAAAATTGCTTTTAACCGATAGTCGGTTTTGAGTATTAGAACGAGATTTTGGTATTTCCTCAAAAAAATAATAATAAGTCAGAATCCATGTTAAAACACCTCAACAAGTCAAAAAAAACATCAAATTATCTATGATTTTGTACATGGTAGGAGTACATCATCTAAATAGTCGTCAAGTTTCTCGAGAGTTCAAGATACATTTCAGCGTAATGATAAGATCACGCTTTACACCTTTCAACAATTTTGTTCTATGGGCCAAGAGCAACTCGATCGATTGATGTGGTGGATTCTGCGTTAGAAAAGTAATAATTATAATAATAATAACGAGATTTGAATCACGTATGAACTCGTTTTTTAAAGTGTTTTGAGCCCTTAGAATCGTCTTAGAGTCTTAACACAAGAATACCCAAGATAAGACAAGCATAGGCCGAATGTTCACAAGACGAAGTGAGAATTTTGATCTTGAACAAAAACACGTTTTCGGAATAAGTGTGTGTGTGTGTAAAAGAGAGAGAGAGAGAGAGAGAGAGAGAGAGAGAGAGAGAGAGAGAGAGAGAGAGAGAGAGAGTACGAAAGTTGAATTCGAAAAATGAAGTAGTTTCTTTACTTTCGAAGCCACAATATTTTAAATAACCAGTAGTTGTTTCTAGAAGTCGCGGCCTTTCAGAATCCATAGTTATTATTTAAAGGTTTTGTCATTTCGCGGATGCAAACCGCTCGCCAACCGTCCAAAAACTGTTCACATAAAACAGTTGATAATTGGCGACCCGTCCGAGATGCCTCGAGGCGCCGATCCAAGCCTATGCTGCTCGCCACGACACCACATGCCTAAGTGCGCCTACAAGAACCCACTAAAGCCTCTGAGTCCGAGCCCAAGCCAGTGGCGACACCGGTGAAGACATTAGTGAGTGTGAAAAGTGACAATATCATATCAACTCACTTTCACTATTCACCTCCACCTGCCAATCCACTAGCTTACATGTTTTTAATTAATTATCAACGCATTCTTTATAAATGCTACAATAACTATTGCAGTTATTCAATGTGTGACTATTTTCATTCCGTCTCTTTATTTTTGCATTATTAGAACACAAATGAGTTAAAACTTCTACTATATATTGAAGTACCAACATGCAACACGGAAACACGTTTTGAATCTTGTAAATAAGGGAACGACATCACGACTTTTTGAAAGAAAAAATAATTTTGGTGTACGATTTTTAATCTATCATATCGAACATGGTCAAAAGGATCAAAAACCGCTAGTTCGTCCTCATGATGCACTTCTTGCTATATATACGGTTTTCACTAATTTGAAGCCATATTCACTCGGACTAATATTGTCATCAAAGATTTGTTTTAAAGATTAAATAGTTAAAGGCCACAAAAGAATGGCTACTTGTACAAGAGGCACTCCTGAATATTAACGTTGTTGATAAAATTTTGTTTAACTTCGATTGCTAGATTCTTCTTCGTGATTAAAGATGCAATAATGTAAATTATATGTTGAGTTATTTTCAGTAAATTTTAAAAACATTTTTTCTTTTGCGGATAATTACCCATTTTGGTTTGCTCGGAAAAATTTCAAGAAACTCTTACTCATTTTCTTAGTTTGCATATGGCACCTTATTAACAAAGTAAATATTTGAACCACTTAATATTTTCTCTGAACAACAAGAAACTGGAAATTACCATTGCAGAACAAAAAGTTCCAGCTCCAAATGAGTTGAAACAATAGTATATTTTTTTCTATTAAGCATCGGATATGCACTTCTTCAGAATCGGAGTTCCGTTTGTATGTCCTCATAGTGTAAAAACCTACATAACTACATAATTAATTATTATGTATGATGATATGTATAAATTTAACTCGATAATATTATAAATCCCTACTTTGCAAGTTTTTCTTGTTGCGTTACAACTTTTTCTAATAAATATTGTATCACTTTACAATCATTAAACACCTCCATCCTTTATTTTCAGGGAGTCCACTTTACAAACTACAAATCATAATAACATCGAGGACGCCGATGATTTTCAAACGACTTCAAGTCTTCGACGTTATCACAAAAATCACTTGTGAAAGACGACTCCATCTCACGATCGATCAAGATTTTGGAAATCGGCAAAGATGCTGCAATATAAGGTTCGAGAATTGGTTCATACTCATATTTGGAGAAACAATGATGAATATAAACTTGGGACATAAACTTGGTATTCGCCTATATCGCATAACCCACGCCGTAACAATTTTTTAATTTTTCTTTTGGTGGTTGGTTATCCAAAAAAATGGTCTTTTTATCTATATATGCATAATTTTTTTATTAATTTTAAAATATCAATATTGCGTAAATCTTGTGCAAATACGCACTCTAAATTTTCAATAAAACTATTTAGACTGTTTTGACCGAATTTTAAAATGTTTATAAAGCGGCAAGAGGATGGTAGTTTGGACTCAATATTTGTGTAAACAAAATTGGATAGATATTTACAAAAAAAATTACAAAACGTTGGATATATTGAAAACATTAAATATAAAAATGAATAAAAAGACAATATTTTGAAAAATGTATGAAGAAAATTCAAAAAGAAAGATAAGGAAAGATAAATTTTATAAAAAAAAAATTAATAAGTAATAAAATATTTTGATTAGACCGGCTAGTTTAAAAATATATTAAATTATACTTTTATCTAAAAAATTGACAAAAGTACTTGATAACTAAAATAATTGTTAAACAATTCTTTTTAATCATTTTTTTCGTAATTTTGACCCCATCCCCAAATAAAATGTATAAATTTATTACTTCATTTGCATTTAGAGTTTTGAATTTGTAGAAAACTTAAGCAAAATATGATAATAATCGATAAAATTTAAACATTTTAATATACAGTAGCGCATATACGAAAGTTGATATATTATTTTTTATATTTAAAACTAATTTGCTTAAATAATTTTTTATTATGAGCTCAATTTGATTTGAATAATAAAAAATAGATGTCATTTTTATTTTAAATTAGATTTTTGATCTATTTTTGACAAAATACCTTTAATTTAATTTTCGATGATTTGCAATGATTTGTGATGGATTCAAATGAACAACGATATTTTATGATGAAATAAATATTTTAATTTTGCGATAATTTATGATGATTTTCGATGATGAAAAGTTAACTTCTTTTTTCTAACAAACTCCACTAAGTGTTGATAATTTGAGATAAACTGCGATGGATTTCGATAAAAGAAAAATTATGATGAAATAACATTTAAATTTAAAATAATTTTTTGATAAATTTGGTCGCAGAATTATATTAAATTTTGATAGATTACGATAAATTGCGATAAACTCAAATATTTACTATACTTCAGACGTATTTTTTCTAGAAAATAAGTTAAAAATTCATTTTGATAAAACACATATATCAAGAGTACGATATATATTGAAATAATATTATGATATATATATATATATTTATATATAAAAGAAACTTAAAAAACAAAAAAATATTTTACTATTTATTGTAAATTTATTTATTTAATCATATAATTGCTTAAAATTATAAATTATACCATTGAAAATAAAATGTCACAACTTTATATGGAATATTACATGATTGTTATCGTGTATATAATAAAATTATAAAATTATCCTATATATTAAAAAAATTACATTATTAGTCATTAACTTTCTATATCTTTTTTGACATCTTGAACTCATCAGATATATCAATTTTTTTTTTTCTACGCTTTTTATATATTCCAACTTTTCTTGCAAGAAATCACCACAATTTTTTTTAATATTTAATTATTATTTATGACTTCAGTAGCTTTAATTTTGATCTCTGAATTTATTTATGTGATACGTCACTAATATAATTCAACAAAAATATAATTTATATTATTAATTAATATTATAAAAAATTTTGTGTGATTTTTTATTTCGTTATTTTTTTCATTAAAAAAATACTTTATGTTTTTTTTTGAAGGCAAAAAAAAAAAAAATTTATGTTAATAACAATATAAATAAGATATTAAAAAATATTTTATGTTAATATAAGATATATTAAGCAATTCCGAGCAACGGGGGCGGTATTTTTGCTTGTATACCTATATTTGAAATCCGCTTTATCAAACTTCTACAGATAAATGGTACTCGGTTAGTCGTCTTTTCTATACGAACTCGGAAGCTTTTACTCGTTTCGTTGCCGCAAGTTTCCTCTTCCCTTTTGACTACTGAGTAAAGGTTAGTGGTGACAAAAACTTTCTTTACTGCTCTGTTCTTCTTTTGTGTGTATATTTTTATTCTATATTCGCCCAGCTTCAAGTTCGATTGCTCGTGGAAGTGATGTCGATGTGTTTTGCGATTGTAATGAAGTGCTGAAATTCATTGAATAATATTTTCTTGTACGTTTCTATCCACCTCCGTGTTTTACGTTTTGTTAGGGTTTAACTGGTTGAGTATTTTTATTCCTTGAGTGTTATTTATATATATTTCGGTTCTTAGACTGGATTTGTATAGATAAGGTTTGATACAAAGCGTCACGGTTAAATTCGAACTAAACAGTTCGACCACGGCTTATAAACTGATTACCAATAGATATGAGCTTGTATTACCAATATTCGAAATCGATATTAGTTTCCTGTTATATGGTTCATCAGCTGAAAATTTATACGAATGCAATATCAGATTAGCTTTCTTTGTATCAAATTTTAGTTGTATAGTAAAAGGCCAGGCTAATGCATAGAAGTGACCAAGTTTTGTACTGATATGGTGTTTGGAAGGTACATATGTTTAGTTTCTCTGAGGGAGTCCGGTTGCATTCTACTAGTAATGTTAATGCTTGGTAATATCATGCTATCCTTATCAACAAATCTTTGGTCACAACAATACAGTGCAACATAGTTTCATTATTATGTATATATATACCCTAAGGTAAAATTGTGGTATGGTCCCCTTAACAGTTGCGATTGAAAATATTAAGTTTGATGGTTTACTTTAAATCGAGAAAAACGATGTGCTCTTGAGAGAGGGGTATTAGTAACTTGAGACCTTTGGCACTGTTCCCATAGTGAAAATCATACCCCTAGATCGAATGTCCGACAGTGTTCCAATAATTATTCGAATGTTCCCCATGGAGGATCTTATTACCCGAAGAATTGAACTACATCTTGAAAGTGTTTTAAGATTTTGAAACTACCACATTCCACGGTCTTATATTAGAAATCATGTTTACCTAGTGGCAAGGATGATTCTTAGGAGTTCGTCAGTCCTCTGTTTGATTTTCCCTGGATGCAACAATTGTGCCTCTGTGGTAGTCTTCCGATCGAAATGTCACGGGCTCATAATCTTAATATTTTTTTAGGGACTTGTGGATTTTAGTTGGGTCTTAAACCGTAGACCACAGCTAGAAAATTAAATCAAAACTCGTGTTTAGTTATGGTACTAGTTTGCAATCTTAAACCAGGAAATTTTGGCGTGTTGGGGTTTAATGCATAAAGTAACTGGTGTTGTTTTTCCCGGTTCTGACAGGTTAGTAGAAATTCCCGGTGTTCACACATAATTAATCTGCTTTGCACCTTAACGCAGAATCTGTTAGTATCAATGATCGGTTCAAGTTAAAAAGAGGTATATTTTCTAATGCTTTCTGTAGATTTTTCGTAAATGAATAGGAACCGCCTCTTGGCTCTGTATATTTAGTTTTGGTGTGATTTGAAAATTGCTATCTCGTAATCAAAGAGCTCAAACACAACTATGTCAACTCTTAATCTCTTTCTCTGTTAGGTGGAGTATGAACTAAAAATTACTCAGCTGATGATCTCCAGTTTAGAATGGAATACTTATATATTTATGTGCCTGTGTGAACTCAAGGTCTGCCTTAAAAAATACTATGCTTAAAGCTGTCTGTCAGACTAATGATGATACTTTTAACAAAAATATGTTTGAAAGCCATCAGAGCATTACTATAGACTTCTTGCAAAATATTCAACAATATAAAACAATTTTTGACAATTGGGAGCATTTCGAAATGGCCATTGTTGGTTACACTTTCTAAGTCAAACCAGTTCTGATCTAATCTTGACCAGCTAATCTGTTGCTATATTCAGCGATCATTGCTTTTTCCTTCTTGGACTGTTTGATTCTAGTAAATTGCTGACTCTGGTATAGGGTTGAGATTTTGTGGCTAAAATAACGTTGGATGAAACTTTGAGTGAGAGGTAAGGACTTTGGTATGATTTTGCCAAAAAAAAGCCAGGATATGCAGGGGCATTCCGAGAATCGAACTCGGGACCTCTCGCACCCAAAGCGAGAATCATACCACTAGACCAAATGCCCTCAACTGATCTCTATGATATTCTTCCCATATTTACTATCATGGGGTTTGTTCTTGTAGCAGGTATATTCATATGCTTTTACGGGATTCCTTTTTTCATGAATTATTGAGCGTTAAAAAAAGTTTATTAAAATTCAAGATCTACTAAATAAATTAAAAATATCCTTCAAACTAAAATTTTTGCAATTATTAAGAAAAAAAAACTCTCTCTCTCTCTCATAGAAACTTGATACATATATAATATAAATAATGGTCATATGCCATTCTAGACATGCTTATATCCATCTATTTTGATTACTTATTTTGTTTACATATAATTTCATACCTTAGTTTGTTTTGACACGTTAAAAGTTATGATTGTCCATTTTCTTGGTGTAGTCGTAATTGGTGATTTGTCTTTGTATTATTCCAGGGTGGAATCACATTTGAATTTCTTTAGTAGATAGCAAACATGAACCTTAACCAAACATTATGATTATTCAATGACCAAGTTATGGATCTAATATATATTTTTTGGATTGTTTTTTGTGCTGCCTTCATTGACTTTTTTTGTACTCTGTATGTTTGTGAATAGTAAGCAAAAAAATACAAAGACTAATCCTTATTTCAGACTGCCTGTAAAACTTAACTAGAATCAAGAATAGTCATCACAGTTATAGCACAGACTTATAACACGTATTTTAGTAAATTCCAATTTCTAAAACATTTAGGAGATTAAATAAAAAATAAAACAGGGGCATTCCGAGAATCGAACTCGGGACCTCTCGCACCCAAAGCGAGAATCATACCACTAGACCAAATGCCCTCAACTGGTACTTATGAGGTTTCTCTTCCAGTTTGATGCTATCTTAGTCATAAGCACCTCCACCTAACAGATTGTGGGTTCATGTCACAAAAGAGTATCTTTAAAAGATATAGTTTCGCCGCAAGTGTTGAAGAGCTGGTTATTTCTGAATGGATCTTCTCAAAATTATATTTTTTTAGTTCTGTTGAAGCACACATTTTTTATTCCTGAGACAAACTAATTTATAGTAAGTTTTCAATGGCAATATACACGATATTTTATGTAGGACATATCTAAATAGATCATAGTTTCTGGATCTCGTGAAGTAGAGATTTGCTAAAAATGGGCATTTTGGCAATTGAACTCTAAATCTCTTGCTCCCTGAACGAAGAATCGTACCACTAGACCATTCACCTTCAGTGGTATTTGTGCTGCTGAACTCACATTTGATGATAAGAAACGGTTACTCAGCTATGATATTCAAATATGATGGTTTCACTCTTATATGTGAGGAGATAGGTTCTGTTACCAGTTTTTGTTTGAACATTAGCCTTCGAATGGAAGGTGACTCTTAAAATATACACGATGACAATAGAGGGGGATTCTGAGAATTTAAATAGAGAGGAAGTGGACCCGAAATGAGAATTATACCACTAAGCCAAATGCCCACCAGGTATTAATGATGTTTGTCGTTCAAATAAGTTGTTCAATGAAGGATTTATTTATTCTTTTGGGCATCCTAGTCTCTGTGAGTGTATAAATACATACTCACTGCTGGAAATTATATGCCTTTTAAGTGGCAATTGAAAGGAAAGCTTACAGCTTGAGGTTCTTTTTTTACCATAAGGTGATAGGTTGTTGGCAGGCTTTCTAAGTTCTGACACGGCCCATTTAATATATGGACCGATTATGTATATTATTTTTGTAAAAGGAGCAATTCTGTCATAGATCTAAGACAACATGTGCTCTCAGTTGACTTGGTTAATGAATAAACTATGAAAATAAGGACTGTTATAGGCTCCCAACTTAAGCCCTTAATTCAAAATTAAAGAAATGTTTCTAGGGGAAAATTAAGGAATTGCCTTATTAGGTGAAAATTTAAGAATTACTATTACAGCAGTTTAACAGCCTAAAACAAGCATATTCCTTTTTTGTTAAATGTTCTGAAATCTAAATTAACAAACACAGGGGTATTCCGAGAATCGAACTCGAGATATCTCGAACTCAAAGCGAGAATCATACCACTAGACCAAATGCACGTACATTAGGCTTTGTCAAAGACCAGATCCTTCCGTTGGATAATGATCTGAAGTAGATCAAGATCAAGAAATATAAAAAATGTATCTTATCATCTAATCTATGTTCCGAAGTTGATTTGGTCTTGTTTCTACCTTACTTTGTTTTGACACGTTAAAAATTCTGATAGTTAATTTTCTTGGTGTAGTTATAATTGGTGATTTGTCTTTGTTTTATTTTTAGGAAGGAGTCAATTTGAATTTCTTTATCAGATATGGAAAATGGATCTTTAACCAAACGTAATGATTTACAAGGACCAAGTTATTAGGTGCTAATTCATAGCTGTCTTTTTTGGATTCTTGTTTGTGCTGCCTTCATTGACTTTGTTTGTATTCTTTATTTTTGTGAATAGTACTAGCAAAAATACAAAGAGTAAGCCTCCTTATTTCTAGATTGCCTGTAAAACTTAAAGTAGA